>VXBX01001578.1:45937-75233 GCA_013400415.1 Scytalopus superciliaris
AAAATACCCATACACATTACAGTGCATCAAAAAGATGGACACAAAAAGGTTAGAGTGCAGGAGTACATATCATATGAAGAAATCCTGAGAGAGTCGGGGGTCATTCAGACTGAAGAAGAAAAGGATCTGGAGAGACCTTATTGTATTTCAATATTTGAATGGGGAACTGTAAAAGAGGTGGGGAGAGACTTTTTACCAGGACCTCTGGTGATAAGACAAAGGACTATATTTTCAAACTATAGGAGAGTGCGTTTAGGTTGGACATTAAGAATAATTTTTTTATAGTGAGGGTGGTAAAACATTGGAAGACGTTGGCACAAGAAGTTGCAATGTCCTATCAATGGAAGTGTTCAAGGCTGGGTAGAATGGAGCTTTGAACAATCTCTTCTAGTCAAAGTTGTCCATGTCCATGGCAGGAGGGTTGGAACTAAGTGGACCATTCCAACTGAAATAATTTTGTGACTCTATAAATAGCAATTTTAGGAAGTAGAGGCTTCTTGATTTGCTCTTTACAGAAGAAGAAGTGGAATAGTTTCCTGCTTGAGTAAAACAGCTTTTGGCTTCTCATTGTGAAGCACTCTGCTCTGTCACAGTTTGATTCCTCTAACACAGCCAATCCTTTGACTAAAAAAAAAAAGAGTATCTATTTCTATGACATTATAACAGTTCTCTGGGGAGAAGAACCAGCCATTCCCTTGGCCAGGAGGTTTCCTGATGGTTATTATGAGTAGTGAACATGAGGAGGCCAAATTCAGGAAGAAAGTGGAGACTAGCACCTGCTGCACAAGTCACTTTCTCTACATATCTGAAAGTCACCTCATGAGAGTTTTTCTCAAGTGTTCTAGGCAGATTGGCTTCTGATTTTGTATCTATAACTCATTGTGAGGTGGTGTATTTGACTCACACCCTAAGGGTGTCTCCTAGGAGTAGATTTCATAAGGCATTAGTGTCAAAGAACCCCATCAGGCTGAGCTGTAAGATAAGAGTTTGAGTCTGTGTGTCAGTCTGTCTGTGAAGATCTGCAAGATCAGAACTCATCAAAATTAGAAAAGTTGTTGCTTTATTTCACAAATTCTTGTCTATTTTGTGTCCATCTCAGTCACTGATGATCCTTATTTCAACAAAAAGTCTTGCAGGCCTCTGCCTTGATAGCAAGTACCACAAACAGAGTCAAAAAAAAAAAAAATACACAGAACTTAGATTTAAAACAATGAAATAAGCTCCTTGATTTAGAAAAGTGTTAGGAAAAATCTGTCTAACACATTATGCATCAATAGATACATTGATTGGTGCAAATTTCAATTAAGTCTAATTTTTTTTTTGTTGTATTATACCAGATTCTTACTCCATTTTTATTGACATAACTCACTGAATCTATTCTCATGCAGAATTTACAGGAATTTTTCTGTAAAAAGTTTCATCAGATGCGAGCAGTTATGGATATGATTATCAACCCGAAGGACTAATTGGTCAAGTAGTTCTTATATTCTTCTTACAAATCAATGCCTTTTGCAACATTTATTTTTTTGACAGGATTTTTTTTTTAAATTGAAGTAACTTTGCAGCTTTTCAAAGAAGTCTCATAATGAGGGCTGATAGTTAATTAATATGAAAGTTTTAATTAAAAAACATGTATTTTCATGTGAGACTTAGGACGACAGTTCCCCTGATGTATTTTCATGGACAATTGTAAAGTTTTTTCTGCTGCAAAAATAAACTTCATATAAGTGTACACTTTAGAGGTCTCAGCATCACTTTAATCTATAGGTAGTCTTAACTAGTAATATGGATGTTATAAAAAAAACTACCACTGACAAAACTACGAGAATGTGGGAATTTTAGTTTGACTGTTTTATAAATAAAGTTAAACTTATCAACTTTAAATTATATAGTTTAAAGAAAATTAAGAAATACAAATAAATAAATGTGAGAGTGAGAAAGAAAGTGATTATAAGTGGTTTCACAGTAAACCAATTTAAAAATGTAATGTAACCATTATCCAGCATAACTCATATGAAGGACAGGTGGTGTCAAAGACAGAGAACATAATGAAGAATTTTTATTGAACTAACATTGTTAGTATATGTTAATTGGGAATGTATTTATGTTTAATGTGTTATGTAAAAGCAGTAAATCAAAGCCTTTAAAAAACATGGCATGGCAGGGATTTGTTAACACTGTTTCACTAATCCCTTTAAGAACTTTTACTTAACAGATATTCTGAAAAAATAGCCTTTAAAAAACATCATCATAGAATTATATAATGGCCTGGGCTGGAAGGGACCTTAAAGATCATCTAGTTCCAACCCCCCTGCCATGGGCAGGGAGGGACACTTTCCACCAGACCAGGTTGCTTAAGGTTCCATCCAGCCTGGCCTTACACAGTTTCAGGGATAGGGCATCTACAGCTTCTCTGGACAACCTGTGCCAGGACCTGAGCACCCTCACAGGGAAGATTTTTTTCCTAATGTCTAACCCAAACTTACTGCCTTTCAGTTTGAGGTCATTCTCCCTTGTCCTGTCACTACAGGCCCTTGGAAATAGACTCCCTTCATCTTTCCTGTGGGCTTCCTTCAGGTACTGGAAGGCTAAAATTAGGTCACTCCAAAGCCTTCTCTTTTCCAGGCTGAACAATCCCAATTCTCTCAGCCTTTCCTCACAGCAGAGGTGCTCCATCCCTCTGATCATCTTGGTGCCTCCTCTGGACTTGCTCCAAGAGGTCCCTGTCCTTCCTGTGCTGGGACCCCAGAGCTGGAGGCAGCACTGCAGGTGGGGTCTCACCAGAGCAGAGCAGAGGGGCAGAATCCCCTCCCTCCCCTGCTGCCCACACTGCTTTGGATGCAGCCCAGGACACAGGTGGTTTCTGAGCTCCCAGTGCACATGGCCGGGGCATGTCCAGACTCTCACCCACCAGCACCCCCAAGTCCCACTTGGTAGGGCTGTTCTCAATCTGTTCATCCCCCAGTCTGGACTGGTACCAGGGGTTGCCCTGACCCAGGTGCAGCTCCAGCACTTGGTCTTGTTAAACCTCATGAGATTCCCATGGGACCACTTCTCCGGGTCCCTCTAGATGGCATCCTGTAAGAGACTAGAAAATATCGGGCCCTTAAATCCTATGTATGACAACACTGACTAAATGAGATTTCACATCTTACAGGTTTAGAAACATAAGTCCTAGTTTTGTTGTTGCATCACTGTTAGAGACCAGCCCTACTTTCAGGTGCCCTGGTAAATCCTGCTCAGACCCACTCAGGCCATGGGCAGCCCAGCCAACCCCTGAAACAGCCCAACACTGGCCCCCATCAGTAGCAAATGTAATCATGTTTATTTGGCCAAAAATATCAAAGCTGATATGACTTCAACTAATTAGGCTTAGCAATATCTTTGATCTGTGGAATTAATTAAAAAAATATTTGCAATTATCAGCAGTATGTGTTTAGCCTGTTCTAAAAGACTTTAATTAGTCCAAACATTTGAGAAGATATAAAACTTCTGATTAATGGAAAATATTGAATATCTGTTTTCACATTTTTGTTGAGAGGAAGCTGGAAAAACAATTTACATATTCATCTAGACTTGCAGCTTCACAGCCTCATTTAAATGTTTACACAGAAATTAAAGGTTGACCCCTATTTATTTATTTCAAAGCATGTTTGAGGATGATAATAAGAAGAGGGTAAAGGTACAAAACTGAAGCATCCAAATAGTGGAAGTTGGATTTATTATTAATTGCATCTCCTGGGACATGCACGTATTATGTAAATAAGGGTTGTTTAAGTATTTTATATACAATATTTGTAGGGATAAGTCTATCTTATTAAACATTCTTGTTTCAAGGGTTTTATCTAGGGTCAAACATATTTTAGTCTAGCTTTCATTCCTAAAAAATGAAACATATACATGTAGCTCCTGACATTAAAGGATTTGAATCCATACTAGAGTCTTCCTTTCCTAATTATCATATCAGCCAAATATTTTAACAGAATTTTGCACAGCTTCTGACTGAATCTTTTGGATTGCCATCTTCCAAAGGTAAATTGGATGAGGAACTAGCAGAATACTGCAATGATTTTCATGCTAGAAGAGTATGTTTTCAGCTACCTTATATTGGTTTTGTGTGCCTTCTATATTCTTGGTCACATTTCTACTTCCCTTAATTCATACTATCACTTTTCTGACTACCTTGTTAATATTGCAACTTCATGAAAGAAAAACATATAAAAAAATATTTTTTTTGTTTGTTTTGCACAAATAGGCAATAATTTGCTGGTAACAAAATGACTGGATTATCTACAAGCATACAGAACAGATAGTACCAATTCTGCTCTCAGTCTGGAAAGCAGTTAATTAAAAGGGAAATATTAGCAGAGCACTCCAAACTTGCTCTTTTTCAGGTCTGTTGCATCAGTGAAAATATTAAAAAGATATGCTTGGTTGTCTTCTCTCAAATCTACAGAATACTAAAATTAGGAGAGTGGATATTTCCTCACAATTATTTTTTTTTTTTTTCATTCTATTCTTTTTTTGTTTTGTTTTGTTTTTTGTTTGGGTTTTTTTTGTGTGTGTGTTTGTTGTTAGTTTCTTTGGTTTCTGTTGTTGAAGTCACCTGCTTTTGCACATTAGAAAATCTGATCTACAGATGGTCTCTCTAGAGACATGTTGACGGCAACAAACTTTCCTCTTGCAGCTGAGGAGTGTGATGTTTGAAAAAAATGTAAAATGGATTGGTCTTCCTGTTTAATTTCTCTTCTGAATCTATCCAGGTTAAAATGAGACTTAGTTGGACCAAAAGATAGTGGAGTTAGGGTTTGTTGTTTTGCCTTTTTATCTATTTATTTTTTAAATATATATATTGTAGCTGACATATATTTTTTAGAGAACTAGAAGACTGTCTTCTGTGTTTCTATTTATTCTCAATGCACTTGTTTTCTCAGGTGCCCACAGTTTCCAGTTTGGCTTGAAAGAGTCCCACAGGAAAAGGACCTGGGGGTGCTGGTCGACAGCAGCTGAACATGAACCATTGTGTGCCCAGCTGGCCAAGAAGGCGAATGGCATCTTGGGCTGTACCAGCAATAGTGTGGCCAGCAGGANGGGAAATATTAGCAGAGCACTCCAAACTTGCTCTTTTTCAGGTCTGTTGCATCAGTGAAAATATTAAAAAGATATGCTTGGTTGTCTTCTCTCAAATCTACAGAATACTAAAATTAGGAGAGTGGATATTTCCTCACAATTGTTTTTTTTTTTTTTCATTCTATTCTTTTTTTGTTTTGTTTTGTTTTTTGTTTGGGTTTTTTTTGTGTGTGTGTTTGTTGTTAGTTTCTTTGGTTTCTGTTGTTGAAGTCACCTGCTTTTGCACATTAGAAAATCTGATCTACAGATGGTCTCTCTAGAGACATGTTGACGGCAACAAACTTTCCTCTTGCAGCTGAGGAGTGTGATGTTTGAAAAAAATGTAAAATGGATTGGTCTTCCTGTTTAATTTCTCTTCTGAATCTATCCAGGTTAAAATGAGACTTAGTTGGACCAAAAGATAGTGGAGTTAGGGTTTGTTGTTTTGCCTTTTTATCTATTTATTTTTTAAATATATATATTGTAGCTGACATATATTTTTTAGAGAACTAGAAGACTGTCTTCTGTGTTTCTATTTATTCTCAATGCACTTGTTTTCTCAGGTGCCCACAGTTTCCAGTTTGGCTTGAAAGAGTCCCACAGGAAAAGGACCTGGGGGTGCTGGTCGACAGCAGCTGAACATGAACCATTGTGTGCCCAGCTGGCCAAGAAGGCGAATGGCATCTTGGGCTGTACCAGCAATAGTGTGGCCAGCAGGANCATTGGAATGGACTGTCCAGGGATGTGATGGAGTTGCCATACCTGGAGGTGTTCAAGAAATGACTGAATATGGAACTTAGTGCCATGATATAGATGACAAGGTGATGATCAGTCAAAGGTCTGACATGATGATCTTGGAGGTCTTTTTGAGCCTTAATGATTCTATGACTCTATTATTCTGTGATTGTGAAAACAACATTCCCCTACAGTGGAGAGACAGTAATCTGTCTTAACTATTGTTTTTGTGCACTTTCTTCACTTTACACAAATGTGCTTATGTGACAGAATTTCTTATAGCATAATTTTCTCTGTGCAAACTTCTTGTGTCCTAAATATTTGAGAGATTTGCCTATTAAAAAGCGAGGAGGAAGTGCTCTCACAGAGATAGGTGATTTCTAAGGCACCATGACAGGGAGCCATAATCCTCCATCAAAGAGACAGAGGAAATGAGCTCGTGTGGGAACAGCTGTGCTGTCTCCAAACATGATATATCTGAAATGGTTAGCTGAAGCATGTTCAGCACTCTTCTGCATGGTGAAAGTGAGGTAAAACAAGCCTGACCTGAAGATGCTTTGCACTGGGGGAGAGAAATTCTCTCTTCATCAGAGTCAAGATTGAATCGTGTGTCTAAAGTTCTGCTCAGCACTTCTGCATCCTGACAGGATGATATATTCAAAGTTTTTCATGCTGCTAAGTAGTTTAACCTTACTGAGTTGGTGAGCAACTCTACTGCAGCTCATGTTAATTATGTATCCATATGTTGAGCCAATCTTAAAATGGTTATTATGGTTTATTTCTCACTATGCCATGCATTTGTCTTTAAAATGTTGTGCAACCTCCTGAAGAAATGTAAGAGACTATAACCTTTTCATAGTTCAATTAAAACAAAACACTGTATGTAGGATACCTTTGATAATGCTGTTGTGAGGAAAGGTTTTGATACTCCTTACATTCATCACTATGAAAGGTTTGTGTACAGCTTTATCACAGGAGAGTTAAGATTATGGTCTGAATGTGTGCCTTGCAGATAATCCAGGAAAATTTATTTATCATTCTAGGGCATTTAGAATAATAAAGTCCATAGTAAAACCTATGCATTTCCTCCTTTTATATATTTATTTATTTACCCTGCCCTTCCTATGACATTTAGTATATATTTCTTAAAGTAGTCAATGAAGAATATAGTTTATTCAACACACTGAAAATGTTGTTTAACAGCTTTGAGTGTAAATGTTGTAGCTTAATATGAAGAAACTGTATTAATTTAGACAAATATTTATAGTTTGTAATTTATTTTCAAAACAACGCCATAACACAAGGAAGCACTAGTCATCTTAATTTTATATGTGGAAACTAAGCCATGGAAGACTAGATAGAATAATGATTATTTATGTACTTTGTATCCAGAAGTCACTGGATAAAAGCCATTTTTGGATCCAGGTTTATGATCATTCACAGGAGTGTAAACACTGGGGGACGGGTGGTGGTGGTTGTGGTGGTGGTGTTGCTTTTTGTTGCCCACTGTGTAGGGAATTACTTATTCATGATGTCTTACTAATTTTATAGTTAGGATATCATCCATGGGACTGAGATACAAGGTTGAACTGGAAGAACAATCTGAACTCAGGGTCACTACTTAGAAGAATCAACAAATACTTTTTGAATTTCTAAAACAAATTTTTTCCAAGGGAAAAGAAAAAAACAACCCTCCAACTTTAATGTTAATATTTTCAGGTGTAGTAGGTCATTTCTAGCAAATCTGAGTTGTTGATCAGAAAGGGTGTTTTTCCTCAAATGTTTTAGTCTACATCTACATCAGCATTCACATATAGCACAGAAACGAAGTTTTCCCACTGAAGTCGCTCACAACTGACTTCAGTAGGTGCTGGGTTTCAGGGAAACATTGGCAATGTCTTAAGGGTTTATATCTTGATTTGGATTCTTGGGTCTATTTGAATTATTAGGTCTCTTTTAGGGGGTTAAAGGATAGTTCTTTCTCCAAGTTGAGTGTAAACCACAACATACTCTCTGGATTATCCAGCTTCAGGCAAAATACTGAAAGCTTGACACTACCCTTAAAAATTTTGTATTGCTTGAATGTGCTCGTTTACTGTCTTCTCATTTTTATTGCCTTCGAACCCTAAATTTATTATCTTAGTGAGTACTATCCTGCATTTTAAACCTCACTGGATCTGCTCCCATTCCTTTCATCTACATCAAAAATATTAGTTGCACTTGCTGCTACAAGTCATTCTTCCTCTGACTTAAACTCATTTTGACACTTATCCTTTTTTATTTTTTGTTTGGCCTGCAATATTTTTAAGTTGTTGTGCACATTTTCATGTGCATCAAGCTCTCTACTTTACTGCTGCAAATATTCAGTCCTTTTTTATGAGTCAGAAGATTATAGCACAAAGGTCATCTGCTTGATGGATAAAACATTAATATTTTTCTCAGAATTCAAATGAACTTTCTTTCCCTATACTAAAGCATTACAGTGAATAATTTGCACTTTTTGGAGATTTAGGTGGTGTTTGCAGTTTTGGTATAGGTTTTCACCTAAATTTGTTTAAATGGAAATAGCATTTCTGTTCTATTCTTAATTTTAACAGAGATGACAATAATTAACAGTATTACTATTTGCATATAGATTATCTCATACCAGATACAAAAGTTGCTACAGACAATATTTCCCACAGCACAAAATCCCTTGAACACCTACTTTTATAACAGTCACACTCAAAACAGTTCATGTGGGTGAAGGGGAAGGAGAAAGAGGTAAAGCTTGACAATTCTGATCAGTAAACATGTCAAGAAGAAGAAGATGATTCGTCTGCAAATTAAATGTCTCTATGCTTCCATTCTAGTATAAAACCTCCAATAAACCTCCATCTGTTCCTCTCAATGATTCTCATAAGAAAAGAAGAATTTAGCAGAGAATTAAGGTGTTCAGAACAATTTTCTTTGTTTTATAGAAAGTACACTTTTTATAAATAACATTTATTTTTCTGAACACTTCAGTTGGATTTTGTCTTTTCTACAATTCAGTCCCATCCAGGGCAAGAGGATCAATATCAATGGACTGTGAGGATTTCATTTTTTTGTCTTTTCATACAATTCTCCTAAAGCCATAATGTAGAAAAGCAGTTTCAGAATGCACTTAAGCCCTACAGAATTCAACAAGATTTATATATGGCTTTTAAGAGAAGAAAATGCTGAAACACACAACTGCCTGAGAGTTACAGACCAAGTTAGGATTGCATGGGCTCCGCATCTGCTCTTCTCCTCTGAGGGTGCCAAGCCAGGAGGAAGCACACAGATTATCAGGAACAGTAAATGCTATTTTTGCTACTGTCAAGGCTGGTTCCTGATTCCTGCCCGTGTTTCTTAGCTGGTCATAAAAACCTCATTCAGATTGCTGCTGAGAACTGGGAAAGTTCTCCCTGCTAGAGCAGGTACCCCTCATTTTTTTGGTTCAGTGCCTTATCTCTGAAAGATATGCCAGGCTTTTCATCAAGAAGAATTTGATCTTGTCTGGCTCTAAAGTAATCTTGAGCTGGCCATGTAATAGGAAGTTCAGACTACACGTGTGTAAAACCCACAGCTTTGCTTCCCACTAGCCAAGGGCTGAGCTGTTAAATACCAGGAGAGCAAATCACTACTATCATTAACCTTTGTTCAAGCTATATTTGGAAAGGAAGCACAGAAAATTGCAGAGTTGCAATGTAAATTTGGTCACTTGACAATCCAAGGCTCAATCAGCCATGTCACAGCAAGGACTGCTGAAAGGACGTCCATTAGCATGTTAACTCTCTAGGCTGGTGGTATCACTTAGGTGCTGAGCACTCTCAGCTCCCACTACACAGACCTTCAGTATCAAGTGTCCTCATGTCCAATCAGTTTCATCTGGTTTAAACATAATAATCTTCTCTTGACTGTCCATATAACCCCTTCACTAAAACATTCAAATTGTTGTGTCTAGAAGGAAAATTATTTGCATTATCTCAAGAGTTTCTTGTATAATTTGTCTGAGATGGGTGTTATGGGAAAAATGTTTTAAAGAGTACAAACACAGTTTAATATCTGTGCTGTACATACTCTCAGGAAAGCAAAATTAGAGGTCTATATTTCTAATTTTTTTTTAATTCACAAAGAGTTCTGAACTCTGGATTTTTTGAAGACTAATTCTATTTCCTATCACAATTATCTGCAGGCAGTACATTTGCCTTGGATGATTTAGGCTTATTTTATTGCTTAAAGCTACCTTTTCTATCCAAATAGTTTAATGTTAATTAGCTAAAGGTAGTAAGGCTGTTCTCTTCATTGGGTAAGTTGCTCTGTCTCAAACTTTCACTGATGAGTTTATAACTTTGTTATAAAAACTGCTCTCTATCTTCAAGAAATTATTTAGCACTGATGAACAGGTACATGAAAAATAATATAGAGGATGTTTCTAACACTAACTTTAGGAGAACTCATAATGGGAGAAACTTTCAGTTATCACTTTGTTTCTTTTATTTTCCAACACTGCTATAGACTTCAGTCAGTTCTAAAAGTTCATGCATCATATGTTGATTGAAAAGGTTGCTTGTACTCCCATACCAGTTATAACTTTTCAAACTTTTCACAGAAAACACATTTACACGTTTGCAAATGTTTGTAACTATTCTCAGATATAGAACATCCAGAGGCAAATTTCAATCTCTACAAACACATCATAGCTTAGCATATCAGTAATATAATCTGATATTATATAATATCATATATATCATGCATCATATTATATCCTTAAATTCAGGTTTCGTATAAACACTATTAAAAGCAATAGGCAAAGTGCATTTTTAAAATATTGCAGAATTAGGAAACTAAGTCAGTATGCAAGATGCATACGGAACAATGGAGATCTGAGATGCTATCTATTACTATGAGAATTATGTAATAAAAAAATGTATGTTTGGATGATGGAGATTGGAAAAAAAAACAGTTAAAGAAAATTTAGTGGCATTATTTTAGAGAATGTAGAGGAAATTAATTGGAATTAATTTCCTATTTCAAATCATTATACAGCTACCAGCTTCTTAATAACAGTTCAGCACAGGAACAGCTTAAAATCTAAAATTAGTTAAATCGAAACCAGAACAATGTGATGCTTAAAACAGCAACATAACTATAGCAGAAATAATTAATGGTTTTAAAGACATAGCAGAGAGTAAAACTGTTGGTTCAGATGGATTCGTGAAAGAAACTTCGAAGTTATTACCTCCAAACTATCCATACTTTTAAAAACGGGGGTTTTTTTGTGTCTAAAATTATATTATGTTAGTAAAATTATATGCAGTAGGAAGTATTGTAGCAATGGCAAACACTGTCATTCAAATAGCTTCCCTGTTACCATGCAATTATTGTAAGGCTTCTAGTAAACATCAAAAAATGTTCATTTTTAAAATGTTTGCATTCCTAAACAGAATGAAAACAAAACATAACCAAAAATACTTGCAATATTCTCTGCAATGAGATTGTGATAAACTCAAAGGGAACTTCAGAAATATCTTTTACTTGCTTCAAAAATCAGGAAATTAAATTGATAGATTGGATCTTTATCTATGGTTGCACCTGAAAAGGTTTCTTGTTCTGTGCAAGTAACCCTTAGGATATAACTTCTTCTCAGGAAATTGACCTGATGATGTCCCATATTCTGGGAAATGGAATCGCATTTTTTCCCCTTATCCTATCTGCCTGCTACAACACCTTCATTGCACTACCAATGCAGAAAAAACACCTTATTTTCATATGTCTCTACCAATTTGTTTTCACCTAGTTATATTGTGTTCCATGATTAACCGTTTTATTAAGCAGAAAAAAATTTCAGTGTCATCTCTTATTTCAAGTTTAATTTTATGATTGTGATTAGAAACACCCTAACTTTTTTGCATAGTACTACAGCACTTCAGGTTCTCCTGTAGTTAAATTGCACTCAAAAGCATAGAACATAGTGGGACATTCTAAGTGGCAGCAGTGACAGTGCTTTACATAGGCAGATGTCATGGCTTAACCTGAGATAACAACTAAGCCCCACACAGCCATTCATTTTCTTTCTCCCTGGTGCAATGGGGAAGGAAACTGGAAGAATAAATTGGGAAAGCTCATGGGCTGAGATAGAGGCAGTTTAAGAGATAAAGCAAAAGCTGCATACACAAGCTAAACAAAACAAGGAATTAATATGTGCCTCCCACAGACAGGCAGGCATTGAACCATCTCCAGGAGGGCAGGGCCCCATCACTTTGAACAGTGACTTGGGAAGACAAAATACCATCACTCCAAATGTCCCACCTTCCTCCCGCTTCTCCCAGCTTTACCCCCTGGTAAAGCAGTTGCATCCAGTTGCCTTAATTATTCCATGACATAATTGTCTTCCACAAATAGTACATCTTTCTTGCTCCAGACTTTCCCCCTGGCTGGGATTTCTGAAGGCTGACCCAGCTAGGAAATGCTGAAGTGAAGAAGTCATTCAATATCTCAGCTTTTTTCACGCCTCCTTCACCATGTCCTCTGCCTCATTCAGCAGTGGATCCCCATTTTCCCTAGTCTTGCTTTTGTCACCTAAGTGCTTATATAACCTCTTCCTTTGCCTCTGCCTTCCCCTGCCAGATTCAATCTCAGGTGGGTGCACCTTGGCCTTCCTAACTGTGTCTCTGTGTGCTTGGACAGTGTTTCCCAGGTTATTGTCCCTGTTTTCACACTCTCTATGCTTCCTTTTCATGTTTTCCTTCGGCCATGCATGGTCTTGTTCATACATGCAAACTGGCATTTTAGCATTTCCTACTTGTTGGAATAGACAGTTCTTGATCTTGGAAGAAATGATCCCAGACTAAAAAGCACTTTTCTTGGGCTTTTATTCTCTCTGGGGCTTTATTTAATGGGACATTTCCAAGCAGATCTTAGAAGAGGCCAGCATTGTCTCCTAAAGTCCAGGGACGTGATCTTGCTTTTTGCCTTGTTCCTTGCTCTTAAGATCTTTAATTCCTCAGCCTCTGGGTAATTGAAACTACAGATCCCTTGAACTTTCACAGCCCCAAGAAGTCCTTCCGCTTTTGGGTTTGGTTTTTTTTCTTTTTTTTTTNTTTTTTTTTTTGGTAAGGATGAGGCCCAGCAGAGCATCTCTCCTTGTTAATTCCACTGTCAGGGAGTTGTTATCTTCTAGTGATAGCAAGCTTTTACCAGTGTGCTCCCAAAACCTCATGAATTCCTCACTCCTTTCTGTGTTCCTCCTCCAGCAGATGTCAGGGTGATTCAAGTCATCCATGAGGTGAAAAGCCTATTGTGGCTTCTTCCAGGTGTCCGAAGGCCTCACCTGCTGCTTTGTGCTCTCCCCACCCCAAACAGTCCATAACAAACATCCACCACAGCATTACCCACATTGATCTGGCTTCTAATACTGACCTATTAGCTCTCAGGTGTCTCATCACCCATTCCAAGGCAGAATTCTGCGCAATCCTTCTCTCTCACTTGCAACTTGCCCACTCTGCCTACCTTCCTAAACAACATGTATCCATCCATTAGGTATCCAATTAAGGCACCACATTAATTGTGTGAACTATCCCACTATGTCTCTGTGAAATCAAAGGAATTTATGGTCCTGTACCTTCACACAGACTTCTAATTTCTCATGTGAGCCCTGCATTGCATCTGTGAACATACGGGCACTTCAGGATTGTACCCAGTTGTGTTGTGTTGTTTTCTTAGTAAAAAGTAGGATAACAGTTGCTCCAGGTCGTGGTTCTGACATATTAACAATGTGCTTCATTATTATGTTATTCAACAAGGGGCATATGTTGTTTCTCTGACAGAAAGCATGGAAGAAGGATCACACCTACTGTTCAATTTATGGTCTTAAGTGTCATACTTAGTTTGTCCTGTGTTGTTTTGCTTTTTCTCACTTAACTTTTATTTCCTTTTCCTGTCAGTAGCAGTATATCTTGATGCAAAATAGATGAGACTAACTAGTGTTCACCTTCTCGGCATTGTCAGGGTTTGTGTTCTGGTGAAGTGAAAAGGGAAATGATGTATAATGGCAGCCTTATGTCTACCAAGAGAGCACTAGACATAGATTTCCTCTGGTTCTCAGGGACTAACAGAATCATCCTTCTTTACCTCTGTTAACATTGCCAAGGTCAGCTCATGCTCCTAATTGTGGGATGCAAAACTTGGGAAGATGTACAGTCTCTTCCTCTCTCTCAACCAATATGAGTTTCCTTCCACCCTTAAACAATGAATTTCAAGCTACTATCAACCATTGAGCCAGTGCTGGAATGGTATGTGTGGCTGTGTAAAAACTGGGTATGTCTACTGGCTTTGTTTACAGTGTGGATGTTTGCTAAAGAACAACTCAGGAATTTCTGCAATGCAATTCCTTGTTCTGTCTTGCTTGATGTAAACAAGCAATCAACAATTATAGCAAAAGAAAGCAACACTTGCAGAACATGTGCATTCATTTTATTATTGCCCCTCAACACCTCTATCTGCATATTTGCATGAGCAATCTCATTCAGAAAAGGTTAGAAAGGGAGAAAAATTCATCTTAGTGCAATAATACTATGCAGGTGTGTTTGCTCAAATATGCTGCCTGAGAAACCTGAAACTATCCCACATTTTTATAGTTATACCTCCCCTATTTTTAACTTGAAAAGATAATACATTTCATGACATTTAAAAATCCAAACAAATCCAAGCCAGAATATGTATACACTTTGTAAACTGAAAAAATGGAAAGAATATTAATATAAGACATGAAACCTGTAATTAACTCTGCCATTTCCTCACAAACATATTATGATAATTCCAATAAGCAATTTCTCTGAGGACAACAGAGCACTGAAATAACAATTTTACACATTCAGAGTTTAACAGCCTCAAGTAAAACACTGAAAAATCTGCCTATTCATCTAATTAACACTATTTATTCATATTCAAGTACGACTTCCTCAGGGCATGGGAACAATTCCACAGGTTGCTTGAGTTCACTGATCTTCACCTTTGATGCCTCCCCTTGATAAAATAGGGGGAAAATACCCTCCAGAAATAATCTGAATGGAAGTAAAGCCTGGATAGGAGCAGGTTTGTTGAATATCAAACTGTGTAAAACAATCAGTCTGTAATTGAATTTCTCAGGAAAAAAATAAAGGTAAAAGTTTACTTGACCCCTGTTAGGACTCAAGGATTGGAATGGGTTAGTGCACTGGCAAACTAGTGTAATAAAATCCACCTCAAACCATCTTATATAAATTCTGAAGCTAAAGCTATTATAAAAAAGTTGCACTTTGCTTTGCTTTTTGTATGACACTTGTTTTAAATCTGGAGTAGTTATATCTTGGATAATAAATGGAATTTACAGTGTTTAAAAACCTGTTGTGTTCCCCCTCCCTCCCCCCCCAACTTTACTGCTTCATTCAGTTGAAGTGAAGGTTTTGAGCATTTCAGAGTTATGAAAATGAAGGCTAAGTGTCTTTCAAAATAATTCAGTTTGCATTTTTATGGTTCATGTGTAATTGTTCCCAGAAAACCTCTTACTAGAATAAAACAAACTTATCAAACCAGAAAAACAAGAAAATATGTCACAAATCATTATTCAATGGTTGACTATCGTAGAGTGAAAAAAAAAAATCACTTGACTGTCATATCTGTGCAGATTTCTATTCATTCGACCTGTTCTTTAGGATAGAAATAATATTTTGGAGATAAAGAGACTCTTTAAAAATCACTGGTTTTCCTCATGGGATCAAAACCACATCACTATTCTGTAAGTGGTATTTTGTTCTTTGTTGGTAAAGTTACATGATGCCATTGCTGAAATTGATGATGGGGTAATGTTTTCTCCTTCCTGAAGTGGTTGAGCAGATCAGAAATAAAACCTAATTACAGAGCTTTTCCTTTTGAGCATGAATTTCTGTTTGTGAGATTCCAGATTGCCTTTCATGCAGGAAATTAGCAGTATTGGCATTTTTTACAGTATAGAAAAATTACCACCATCTCTATAAAGGAAACAGAACATGAAAAGAATGTAGTCTCATTTTTGTCACATGTACAAAAGAACCAATTAATAAAATTTTGTGAATTCTTCAAGTGCCTAGCCAGCTTTTAATCAAGGTTTTATTAGCTGCAAATGGCACTGGAAATCTGTATAGTTCAGGAATAAGTGCCTGAACAAGGGACAAACAGAAATCAGTTACAAAGGCATCTGTAATGGAGTGGTGGAGAGGGGAGCAGAAATGGGCAGACATACCCATTTATCTCAGTAGATGATGCTGTTTTCAGAATTTTAAGGAAAAATGGGAAAACAGTACTTTCGATATAAAGATTTCAGGACATCTATTCTCCAGGTGGATTTTAATTTTGTTTTATGAATTAATTTCTGGGCCAAGAATAAACATCTCATCCTCCACTAAAACACTCTTCATCCCTCCTGAGCAGTAAAGAAAAAAAAATCAAACTTGACCCTTTTTCCTCTGAATTTTGATAAAAGTGGGTAATAAATAAGGAACACAACCTTTCCAGATGCTAAAATTGTGCATTTCCACAAATATGTAAAAGTTCTGCAGCATTTACCCTTTCCCCCCACCAATACTGTAGGATAACAGTCCTCTCTGATCACACTTCTCTGAAGAGGTGATTTTTCAAAAGAAGAACTGCTAAGTTCCAGAGAGCACATTGATTTTTTTTCCCCACTTTTGAACATACCTACCTCACCTGATAAAACAATTTGGAATCTTCTTTTTATATGAGTAAGAGTATCTATTTCAAATTTTGAGAGAAATATATCGTACAATGAAACCTAAATGGTCTCAAGCAGTTACACCACAGGAACAGCTAGCTCATATATTGCTCTTGCCTAACTGGAAAAAAAGAAGCACATTAAAAACAGGAGAATAGCATATGTTGCATAGGATTAATTAATTTATCTAGCATAAATATGTATTTAAAGAAAAACAGTGGAAGGTATTGATTTAGTTTTACTCTGTTTGATTACAACATACTTGTGCAGGTGTGGAAAACCACTATATAAATATCTTTATATATATCTTTATCCCTTCACTCTCCAACACCTAACTCCTAAACTCAATAATTTATTTCAAGCAAGCTGTCAGAAATATGTAGAGGTGTCACTGATATTAAGCTTTCACAAGTTTTGGGTCTAGAAGTGGCCCAAGAGGGATGATCATGTATGTTTTCCATTCTTTATCCAACTAAGTCAGAGCTTGCAGCGGGAGTCTTTATGAGACTAGAAAGAATCCACTCCAGCAGAGCTCTTTAATGTGTCCCTGCTGCAAGGAACTCATCAGTCAGGGCTCACAAATCAACCCTGAGACACAAATCTATAGGAAACCAGGCTTCATTAGTTCTGGTGCTCATGAAACTGCTTGACTTGCAGAAGAACTCTCATAAAGTTTGCTTCTATCTTCAGTCTTTTAATGAAGTTTCTTTTTGGGTATGTATATGTTTATAAACATACAACATAAGGAATTCTAACTGTTGACAGATGATATTCAATATGTTATTCTTATGAATACCATAATTTTAACTATTTGTCACCACCATCTGGTTTGTGTCATTTTATCTTTAAAAGGTCACAGAATTTCCTGATCACATTGCTGTCTGACTATTTCCCATAACAGAACCCTAGACATAGAAATGTGACCACAGCTTTATCCACTTTATTTGCTCATTAGTGTCATAGAGTTGAATCTTCTCACATACATAAAACTGGAAGTATCCTCATACCTTCGAGAGATTGATGTCCTTGTTAATCTAAATAAATAAATTGATAATGTCTTGTTGAGACAGGATGCCATTCTCTATTTCAAGTGTTACCAATCTGAGAATTTTATATGCAGCACTTGTTTTTAACATAATGCTTGCCACATCTTTAAAAAAAGATGAAGGAAGGACATTGACGAGATTGAATAAGTAACTAGATTGCTTGCTGTTTGTCCAGCCCCAAGGTTTTCCCATGACAGTTTTATCTTCTCACAGTCTAGCTGGATAAATAAGTGCACACTGTAACCTCTACAACAGCAAAGTGATGAATCAGATTCCTGGATGGATCAATTTGTTGTCCTTGCTATTTGATCTATCTCAATTACTGATGAACAAGTTTCATTCTGTGTTTTATAGAACAAATTAGTGAAATACAGCATGAAGCACTGAATAAACATCACCAATCCCAGATGTTTTCCCCCTTCCTCTTTAGAAAGGTGATCAGGAAGGGAGTGGAGTATGGTCCTAAAAATTGCCTTAAATGAAACAGGTGTTTAATAGCAGTGCTGAGGCTGCTGAAGCTGCACTATAACAACATGCCATTGATCTTGACCCTTTCAGCCTGAAACTGCAAATTGTGAGATCAAGGCCATTTTCTAATCTTCTTTGAGCTACCCTAGCAATGTAAAGTTGTGCACAGTTTACTCAGGGAGTGCTACACCAGTGCATTAAAGGCACTACTTACGAATTCTTGGGATAGCCTCTAAAAGCCCATCTATGCATGCAGGATTGAGCATGAAGTGGTGAATCTGGGTGCAGAATGCATATGAAACTAAGAAACTGGAACCATCACATTAAATGTGATATGGTTTTATTTAGTAAATGCCCTCTTTTTTTTTTCTTTTTTTTTTTTTTTTTTTGTTAACAGAAATAGTTAATATGAGTTACTTAGGCATTAAGGTCCTAGTTTGGGTCATTTATGTGCTCTTATTTTGGACTCTAATGCTACTGGCATTTCATGTGCCACATTGTCTTCAATTTCCAGGCATCTCCATTTATTTTTAATAGCTAAGGAAATAGGTCTAACTTTTGGATTCATTGCTAATTTATGCAAAACAATCCCACTTTCAGTAGTCCAATAAAAGGAAGAAAACACAAAAAAACCCCAGCAACCCAAAGGACAGTAAAAAGTAAATAAGAAATCAGATTGACATATGTCTTATGACCCCAGGTGAAAATATGTTGGGTTTTATATTAAGAGTGTGTCTTATTTGCATCTTAATACTTTTAAATTAAGAAATTATCTTCTTAATGCAATTCTAACATAACTCATTAAATAATTGAAAATAAATGTTGTTAGGCTGCTCCTGCTTAGAACAAGGATTAGAACATTTGAGATATAACCCTAGCTAAAGGTAACTGGAACCCAAACACTATCTTCAGCGTGTTAAATGAAAGTATAAAAGAGCAAACCAGCCTACTTTCAAGCATCCTGTGAAAACAAAGGTGTTTCATATGGCTGGATTAATAAGGAAGGCTTTCTGGACTGCCCTCTTGGTCTTTACCAGGCACATGGACCGACCCACAGTGATAAGGGAGCAGGCTGCACATTCAAATAACCCAAAGAATTCCAGTTCAGAGGAGGAAGAACCACCTCCTAGGAAAATCACATGCCTCTGAAGAACTCAGAAGCTGATGACTTGATGACTTCTCCCACCTCATTTTTCTAAAAGGAAGATTGAAACTGTTAAAATTAGCACACAGTACATTGGAAGAGTAAGCATAACACCAGAGAAAAAGGGTAGATAGTAGGAAGGGGTTTTTGTCTAACAATTTTAGCCATACTACTAATAAGGGTTTCCTGCATTAATTAAGTAATTTGGACGTTTAGACTACCAAAACAGCACTTGAGCAAACATGTATTCATGTTCTGTGTACACGGTGCGTTCCCTTTTGCTAATTACAAGACTGAGTAACAGGGCCAGAACTGTGTGCAGTGTTCAAGAAGTAACTGTACCAAGGTTTTATATAGCAGCAAAATGACACCATCTGTCTCATCCTGGATATCCTTCCTGATGATACCCAACATTTCATTGGCTCTTTTGGCTGCCACTGAACACTGAGTAGATTATTTCAGAAAACTGACAGATCATTTTCCAGAGTTGAGTCTGTCAGTTCCAAGCTCAGCATTACATAGATGTGTTTTAGTTTATTTTTGTTACATGTGTTATCTTACCTCCATCTACACTGTAGCTCACTCGCCAATTTTTTACTCACGTGTCCCATTCTCTGAGTTTCTCTGCTATTTGTTATTTGACTGGCATTTTTTTGGCATTTGACTACCTGAAAGAGTTTAATAATCTGTATAAAAGCCTTTTTTTTTTTATAAAGATATTGAATAAAACCAGGTCTAAAGGTGATTTACTGGTGACCCAACCTCTGACTTGTCCTTATTATAATATTTGATCTTTAGGACTTTTCTTCTATTCTTTAAAGAATTTTCAGTCTCTGTATGAGAAATACATCTCCAACAAAGCAAGTAACTTTTCTCCAGTCCACGGTAGCTGTTTCCTGTTAATTTTTAGCCTGGAATTCTGTCAAGAGTTTTTTGAAATCCAAATGTATTATGTCTACCTGATGCTTCTTATCTATGTGGTTATTGACATCTCCTATAATTCAAGGGAGTTGGTGACCAGGACTTCATTGTAAAAGCCACACTGTCACTTTCCTCACTTTCTCCTCAGTGAGCATATTCCTGATTACAAACCCTTCCATCCTACAAGAGATGAAATATTCACCAGCCCAAAGTTCCCAGGTTACTCTACAGTATCCTACTCTATAGATATCCTACAGTGTATCCCCGTGTCCTATAGTTTCCTGTGCCTATATGGGTGTCTAGCAGATGGGTGAAGGCAGTCTGGCAGATCTCTGGCAGTGTGTGCAATGTAGTCACATATGGCTGGAAGTTCTCCAAATCCACTGCTGGATTTTTCCAGGGTTCATGGGTTAGTGTCATTCACTCCTGATTATCAAAAATGCAAATAAAAACCCTTGTCCTAAAACTGGGATATTATTTTCTCAGTAGATTGTTAAAAAATACTGCGGATGGTAAAATAAATGCTAAATTGTGACTACTATGATGTTTATTCTGTTGAAAAAAATCTGTGAAATGCTAACAGCTTTGTCATATTTCTTACAATATGCAGCATTGTAAGAATGTATGATTGTAAAAAGGAAGGTTGGTTTTTTTTTTCCCCTGAATTATAAAAAAAATTCAGATTGTGGCTTATGGGTATAAAAAATCCCAGCCTAATGTGAATATACCAGTTTTGTAAAGTCTTATTTTTATATGTTTTAAAGGAAATGGCCAGAAGCACCTTTAATATTATTTTCAAAGCAGCTTCCTTGATTTGCAAAGCAGTCTGTAATACAACTGGCAAAATAAAAGCCTAAAGAGACCCAAAATATTTTCCCTTGAAAATTCCATTCTCTGTAAATTTCTAGAGGATTAAACTGCATGGATAGTTTCTCCCATGAGAAAATCTTGATTATTACATAGTCAAACTACTGGTAATTTGCCCTTTCACTAGTTTCTTCTCTTTTTCTCTCCATGCTTTACAAAAGTATTCTGAGAGTGATTTCCTTCCAGGTTCAGCAGGTCTGGACACTCAGTCATGGAACTTGGAAGAATTTATTTCATGTGAAGGTCAGCCAGATGCTTGTTTCCCACCTCTGCAAGGCAATCTTTTTGGATAACATGCTCTAAGACTTACAAAATGTCTTCAGACTCAAACATTGAACAGCAAATGCTCTTGTGGTAGGAAACTGCTACGTGAATGATGTCTCTGTACTACCTTATAATAGAACAGATTTTGAAAATGAACAGATTTTGAAAATGCTTCCTCACTGAGTTGTGTGGAAATATATATATTTTTTAAAAAGACTTTTAATACATTGTGCCCCAGAGTTCAGTGTGACTCTTCCTTGAATGAGAGATTGACATTTGTCTGTTATAAATGTTATTTTGCTGTTCTTTAGCATGTTTATTAGTAGCAAAAAAATATGAGAGGTTTGGGTGGTTTTGTAACCCACTTGGTAGTTATTGTCACAAGGATGATAAACAACAATGTTTTCATTGTATCAACAGTATCCTAAAAAGTAAATATTAGCTGAAGTTGTCTGATAGAACTAGAGCAAAAAAATCTGTCATCTGAATAGTTTTGTTGTATTTGGCAGTTCTTTTTAAAGTAAAGGTAATTATTTTTATTCTGTTCTAGAGAACTGTAAATTGGCCCAGGAATAAAATGTGAAGATGAAATGAAGGAATATAAATTCTCTATTCTGAAATATCTGACTCAGTTGAAGAATATGTATGAGAGAAATAATCAGAGGAACTGTTGGCACATCTTATTTAATCTTTTAAATATCTTACATAAATAAGTGTTAATTAGTTGACTGTGTCTTAAACCTTAAAAAAAATTGGTTTTCCCTGTGTTAGAAAACTACTTCAAAAAATCACCTCACTGAAGAAATTGGTGTAGGGACTTTCATCCTTTTCTATCTTCTCTGACTCTCCCTTTTCTCTGCCTCCCTAGAAACACAGCAGTGATTTTCCTGTGTCATAAGTTGTGCTCTGGTATTTTTGATCCTCAAATTGAGCAAATCAAATCAAGATGTTAATTGCTTATTCAGATTCATGTATAATTTATCTAGAAATTCTTATGCATTTTTCTGATTGCATGTGTGTGATCTCAATGGGAATCCCAGTGGGTGAGACTTTTCAGCTTCAGTTCCCACCTAAGTATTCTTTCTGATACGAGCATAACTAGGAGTTAGTAAATGTATGCCATTTCCAATTTATTGCAAGTGTCTGAACATCTATTTGAATGCAAAGTTTTTATTTTCAGTCTTGTTGCTGAGTGCATCTTTTAAGTCTCAAATTCTTGCAAGGCTCTTCATAATATAGTGTATGCACATTCATGTATTACAAATACCTACTTCATAAAATGGAGATAAGGATTATAAAACAACACTGTATTCTCTTTGCTAACATCATGTAAAGGTCACTAATCATAATAAAGTTTACTGAGACATCTCTCAGCAGCAACAAACAGCTGTAATTTGGGAAAATCACAAAAGAAATTCTTCCCTGTGAGGATGATGAAGCACTGGCACAGGCTGCCCAAAGAAGCTGTGGCTGCCCCATCCCTGGAAATGCTCGGGGACAGGTTGAATGAAGCAACGTGGTCTAGTGGAAGGTGTCCCTGCCCACAGGAAGGGGATTGCAATTAGATGTTCTTTTAGGTCCCTTCTAACCTAAACCACTCTACGATTCCATGATTTTACAAAAAGCCCTATCTTTTCCTTTACAAAATAATAATAATAATAAAAAGTAATTTAAAAAAAAATAATAATTAAAAAAAAAAAAAAAGAGAGAGAGAAACAGCTTGCCTCAGAACAATTTATTCCCTAAACATGAAAGTGTTAAGACTCAGAGATTTTGCAGTAAGGTGCACCTAATCAATTTCAACAGGATAAGCACAATGTGAACTACTTGGAAAAGGGAGCACTTTGGAAACTAATTGCTGCTGACTTTATCTTGTAAAATCTTTCTCAAGAAAAATTCTTACAGGGATTAAAGAGTTTAAAAAGCTGAACAGCATTGACTGGTTGCTTTATTGGCCTTTTAAACTCCTGACAGATTTTCTTACATTCTGGTAGGACAAAAAAAAAATAAATAGTGTGCAGAGCTCAGAAAGTAAAAACAAGACAAGGAGATATGAAAAATAATGTGAAACAAAAAGACAAGCACAAATAATCTTTAAGTAATTGAAATGGAGCAAGATTACCCTATTTTCCTACCAAATTTGTTTCCTTCTTTTCAGTTTAAGTGAGATTTGTTTTCTCCCTCTTGCTATAATTTACTTATCAGAGGTACAAATTGAACTGATAAATATGGTTGTGTCTTCTGTGCATTACACGTGGATTTTGAAAGTGGCATTGCAAAGACTTCAGGTCCATCAGCAGTTGCATTTTGAATTCCTATTTCAATTGCTCTGTAATTTAGACAGGATTTTGACATTGAACTTCTAATGAAAAGTGTAAGTTAGGTATTTCTAACTGACTGCAAATAGCACTTCGGATTTGTTGAAAAGTTCCCCTTTCCAATGTCATGTGTTCAGGCACAAGGGTAAGATGATCTGACTGCAGAGAAGACTGAGTTTCTGTACACAAATATCCCTCTGGCTAGTGCTAAATGAGTCTGAAGCATAAAGCACAGAATATCAAAATCTCAGAATTATTGGGTTTGGAAGTGACCTCTGAAGGTCATCTAGTCCAATCTCCCTGCTAAAGCAGAATCACCTAGAACAAATTACACAGGATTGTATTGTTGGAATATCTCCAGAGAAGGAGACTGCACAGCCTCTCTGGGCAGCCTGTTCCAGTGCTCTGTCACCCTCAGAGTAAAGATTTTCTTTGCATTAAGTTGGGTTATCCCTCCCTCAGTGCAGGAGCTCCTTTTGCCTTTGTTGCACTCCATTAGGTTCCTCCCTGCCCACCTCTCCAGCCTGCCCGGGTCTGGCTGAACAGCAGCACAGCCTTTCTGCTGTAGCGGCCACTCCTCCGAGTTGTGTATCCTCAGCAAACTTGCTGAGGGCACCCTCTGTCGCCCCTTCCAGGTCACTGATGAATAAACTGAACAAGTCTGGTCCCACTACTGACCCCTGGGGAACATCGCTGGTTACAGGCCCCCACCCAGTCCCTGCGCCACTGATCACAGCCCTCTGAGCTCTCTCAGCCAGCTCTCAAAGCACTTCACTCTCCACTCATTCAACCCACACTTCCTGAGCTTTCCCCTGAGGATGTTATGGGGTACAGTGTCAAAGGGACACAACATCCACTATTCTCATCTCATCTACCCAGCCAGTCATGCCATCATGGAAGGCTCTTGGATCTGGCAGCTATGATTTCCTCCTGATGAATCCATATGGACTACTCCTGACAACCTTCTTTTCCTGCACATGCCTAGAGATGACACCCAGGGTGTGGATGAGATTCTGGTGAAGCTGACTGGCCTGTAATTCCTTGGGTCCTCCTTCTCGCCATTTTTGAAGACTGGAGTAACATGAAATTGCAAAAGATCACGTTGCTGTGACTGCACACCATCCTCTAGTTCTTCCTGTGTATTCCCCATGTTGTTTGTGTTGGTTTACAGGCATTTCAGAGAGGTGATTGACCATGCAGGTTTCCCAGGAGGGGTGCAAGAGGATGCACCACAGCCATACACACCCTTGAGATGTTGGCCTTCTCACCTTGGGAAACAGCTGAGGGACACTTGTAGCTGCTCTGGTTGGCCTGGGTTCTTCCCCAGTTGGATGTGAAGGCATGAGCATTCCACTTTGGACTCTTTCCCCTTGAGTCCTTCAGTTTGAATCCTGTCCCTCCAACCCAGCCAGCCTGCTGCCATGAAGACTAATAGCAGCATCAGGCACCATAAATTCCTTGTGTGTCCCCATAAATTCCTTGTGTGTCCAGCGACATTTAATTTCCTTTTATGTGGCAATTAGGCCAGATTCTTTTTTTTTCTCATCCAGAGAAAGAAAAGAAATGTGTGGATTCTGCTCATCCAAGCATCAGCAATATTTCTCTCCATTTAGAATGACATGGTAACAACAGGGGCTCTCTCTTCTCTACCCCTACATGGCCCAGAGAGATGACAATGTTTTTTGCATTTTTATGTCACTGAAATTTTACATCACATAATCCAGTGTAATACAATACAGCAACTTAGAAATATGATGCTGTACAATACATATATAAAATCAATGCTAGTGAAGATCTGATGACAGCTTTGTGCATTTAATTCTGCAATGAATATTTATCAGATGTTAACTCAAGTAGTGCAGTGGTATTTTTGCTTTGTAATGAAGGATGCCTTACAGTAATTTCTCTGAGATTCCTCACAGAGGAATTCACTTATTGTTTTTTTTTAAATTTGCCAAGAAGGATATTGAGGGCTCCTTTTATCATCCTTATAGTGAAATCAATTCACAGGAAAGAGCAACACTGAACAATCATATCATATGAATCTGACAACAAATGTCATTGGTTTGACCTTCTTAATAATAATATTTTGACTCACAATATGAAGCCTTAGGCTTGTCTTCTGGACAGTTTAAAATTGCTGCAACCTTTTTTTTTTTTTCTTTTTAGTAGCATCTTGTACATCATAAATTACAGGAACTTTTTCTGCTTTATCCACTTTTTCTCAGTGCATTCAGTTTTGTAAGAAATTAGAAATACAGTTATCCCATAGAGCAAGAGAACTGAGCATTCTCAACATACATTTCTTCTCAAAGTTAACTTATTTCATTTGTTTTTACTTTATTTTGGTCAGGATGAAGAAAATATGCTAAGTAACTTCTTACACATGAGACACCTAGCTATCTAAACTTTCCAAAATAATTCCTAAAGTCCTAAAATAGTGGGAATCTTTGGAAACTTCTCATCTTCTGGAATAGAAATTGTTTTCAGAGTTATTCTATGTCACTATTACATCAGCCACTTCATATTTAACCTCTCTCTCTAGTTTAGAATGTCATGTTCAGTTGCATTATCATAATTCTATTTTTTATTACATGAGGTTTGGCTGCATGTCACTTTTACTAACCAAGCCCTACTTTTATTGGCTTGATGTATCACAGATAGGAACAGAGACTGCTGAAAAGAGCAGGCAACAGCTACACAGGACTCAGCAGGGAAATAGAGACATATTTTCTAGGGAAAAACAGGGACTGTGCAAAGTTTTCAGCAACCTAGAAAGTAATTGATCTGATAGTTTCAAAATAATCCTGGAAAAGTTAGGTCTACTTGTGAGTACACAGAAGGTTCAACTGTATTTCTTTATAATGACTCTTACATTATAGAAATCTTCCATTTAAAAAAAAAAATTGTTTCATATGTTTAGTTCAAAGTTGATTGTCCAATAAAATTGACTTTACAATTGAAAGGCATACTGAGACCTAGTTAGACCCATTTCAAGTCTCTAGCTAACGTACCAACTGAACCTTGAAGAACTGAATGGAGCTTGAGTCATATTGGAAAATTAACAAGGTTCTGCATCAGCATGAGGAGGAAATACAGCTCAGACAAGTTTCTCTGGCACCTCAGAAACATGATTCCTCCTTTCATTATCTCGAAATTATATGACCAAGTTCCAGAGCGTTACCGTCTGGCTGCTGAGCACATTGCTTGGCAGCTGGTGCGAGGGGTGCTGGGACACGTGGCTGCAGCTCCAGCAGGATGTCCCAGTGCCTGAGTCCTCAGAGTCACCCCAGAGCTCCTCTGCTCCTGGAGAATGTTCTGGTTTGAAACTAGTGAGAGAACTTGTTTGCAAAAATGTGTGGGATGATGAAGGATTGATTTGATTTCACAAAGTTCTCAGCATTGTCTCTTTCTTTTTTGTCTACAGTACAACTGGAACTCTGGATTATCAGGAACATTTTTACTTTTTTCTTGATTACAGCTTCTGCTCAGTCCTTCATTGCATCCAGAGATATAAAATAAATTCTGTGAAGCAAAAATATTTTCAGTTTTTGGAAAATTGTTTGTACAACAACTAACTAGTATACAATTTTGGGTGCTGTGTAGGAAGGGACACAACAATTGAAGAAGAAAGTACACTTGCACCTAACGTTACTAAGTTCTAGTTATTTATTTCTTTATGTTATTTAAAAAAATTATAAAATAAAACGTTAGAATTCATAAATGTGAAACTTATTTTTTAGTTACTTATGATTCATAAATAAGTGTTCACATATTCTTCAGTTATAATTTCTATATGTAAAATATTGGATTGTTCAGATTTCAGCCATTTGAGTTAAATTGGATAAACTGAAAAAGCTTTCTGTCTTTGTGAACATGACCATTCATATTCTTATTTTAAATTATGGGCACAGGCGGCTTATTCTCATCTTTTTGTTGTTAAATTTTACTGGAGAGTACTACTTGGAATTCAAGAAACTCAGGATATATTAACTGACAAATTAAATGACAGCAACAAACATTTAACAAACAAATGAAACATGAAAATCAGTATTTTCTAACTAGGTATTAAAAAAAGTGCTCTTCACGTCAAAAATAATTTTGATTTAAATAAGCAAAGTCTTTTCAAGTGCAATTTCTTTTTAACTTACTTGAGAAATAAATTCTCTGGAGAGACATTAAATAGTAATTACTACATATGTTCTTATCCTGTCATAACATTCTGAAATGAAAATGTATTTTACTGTCTAACTTGATGAAGTTTTTTGATGTCTTCATTCTCTGATGAAGGGCTATGTTCTTATATTTTATTCACATTGACTATAATCTGCTCATGAAAATCTTAATTTCAAATGAAACATCTTATTTAATAAATTACTAAGAAACCCAAGAAGATATCACAATGTTGCTGACAGTAAAAGTTGTTCAAAAAGCAGTGATTTCAGCTGTAAATGAGGAGAAAGGAAGAAAACAACAAACTTTTTCACCTGTTACATTAATAATCTTTCTTCTTTTCTTCTTCTCTGTTTTACTAATCTTCAGTTTAATATCCTTCATGAATATATTTCCAGATTAAATAGTATTTATCTGTACAAAGAATGGAACACATTGATTCAAAACCATTCTTTCCTATTTTCCTCTATTGTTCAGAATATAGCAGAACTTTAATATTAAAAATTTACTTCCTGGTTACACCAAAATATCTCTTTGGATAATTTTATTTTACTGTCTTATCAGATTTTAGCTTTTTCCTTTTGTCCACTTCAATTTCCTGAAATCCCCTTCACAGCTTAGAAAAGTAAAAAGCATATATAAGCCTGACACTCAAGTTATTACACTTTTCAGTTGTTCTGACACTAAAAATATCTTTTATGATAGTATTTCCAAGATGGACAGATGTGTGTGTTTATCTAACAGCACAATATTTCAGTTTCAGGGCTGACTTAGTCATACCCAAGCATGTTCTTAATGTGCTTTTATCTATGAAAACTATGAATTAATGAGTAGATATTTGTTTTGCATTAAGTTGACCTTACAGTGAATCTTTTAACTTTCAGATAACTTTCTCTATAGATGATAGACTTGAAAATTATTCTCAGCTTTACATAATCAGTGCTAAAAACCAACTTACACTGTATTTAGTTGACAGCTCTTACTCTTCTTTGCTTTTTGAGGGAGTTTTTCAAATAGAATTCAACTTTTATTTTAGAACTTAAAACTGTCCTCATGTTGAAGACTGAGTCTATTTAACTTCAGTGCAAAATAGTCTTATTGGAGCTCACTTTATGTTGCTTTCTTGAATGGAGAAAAATAGTATACCTTTAATCTGTCTTTGAATGGAGCTTTCTTTGGAGTACTCAGTTCCATTTCCAAAGAAGACTTATTAGTCGCCAGCTCTGAGATACAATTAAAAAAAAATCATGTGTCTGTTGTTCTCTCTCACTCAGGACATTATATTTATAAAAAAGCCAATATAAGGTATCTCAAGGAAAAGTTCACATTTCTTCAACTTGATATTTGGATAAAAATCCTACAAATGAGAACAGTGAGGTAATGTCTTGTTAGAAATAACACATTTTGAACTTTGGGCATGTTCTTAATGGCTTTGCTGATTTCAGGCTTTAGTGGAGATAGTGAATTGGATTAAGAAAAGACACAGTAGTTAATCTAA
>VXBX01001578.1:77665-103486 GCA_013400415.1 Scytalopus superciliaris
AGTTGTTAGTGATACACTGATGAATACACTAAAGAAAGAGATTGAGTGCATCATTTGTCATGAACAAGCAGATAGATCAGGAAATAATATGTTTCTGGTACATGTCCAAAAAGTTACAGGGTGTTTTATCTGAGGTGTGTTTCATATGTAGATTATTATCTAATATGCAAATAATTCTTATAGGACCAGGAACCTAATTTTTTTTCCCCCTTCTTTAAAGCTAAAATTTTAAAAATTGATCCTATTTTTAAGAACTCCAGATAAGGCATATACATGACACTTTAAAGAGAGATTATTTAGTTAAACTTCTAGGTAATACTTAAACTATGGTTCATAAAACATTCAGCAGCTGTGAAACAGAAGGTAACATCCTGCTTCCTGTGTGGAACTAGAAAACTTCACCAGAGTAAAGTAGAACCCAGCCATTCCCTTTGAGGATAGTGAGCAGGTACTTTTGTAAATAAACTGAGAAACTGGAAAGGCCAAATAAAGAAAATAACTTGTGCAGAATAGCTTCCTGTAAGCACATGTAATGCATGGCTGACTGACCGAATTTTTTGTTAAGATCTCTTTCCTTGTGAAAATCCAAACAAATGGATAAGATTTTAAGAAAAATGAGTATTCTGGAAACTTGGATTGGAGGCTTTCATTGATTGCTCAAGTAAAAGCAGATCTGCTGGAAATCTCTGATTAGATCCTGAGTGTCCAAAGAAACATTTGGCTTATTGATACTATGGGAAAAGATGGCATGGCGTTTCAGATTTCCAGTATAGAAAAGAAGAACAATTGTCACCTGTCCTGATTCAGTAGGTATCATTCTACCAGGCAGCAGCCCAAAGACATCACATGTAACATTTATAAAGCTGCGTGATAAATGGATTAGTATTCTATATAGTCTGAAAAAGAAACAGTGCACGTTTTTGAGATAAATCCTGTTATCTTTTTTTCACTGAACAGTAAGATTAATTATTCTTTCTGTGACAGGTGCAAAAGAAACTATTTTGAGATCCCACATGCACTGTTTTTCATGAACTATTTGTGTATCAACACATAGGGAGTTTGATAGATGCACAAAAGATAGCTGCAATACTTAGAAGTTACTGCTTGAAGTAGAGGGGGAAAGGAAACATTTAGAAAGTAAGATCATACTGCCTTTATTTAGGCTGACAATATTGAAACAGACAAGGATTACAAATGGTCAGTCGTTTCTCCTCAGATGCTGTGTCTAGGAAACCTGAGCTGCTACAAAAATCATTTAACTCAAAGAAAACAAATAAAAAGAAGCAATGTTTGTAGCATCAAAACACGAAGTAGTAACAACAGAAATGAAATTAAAAAGTATGGGCAGGATGGCATTTGTCTTGGAGAAATGAAACACAGTGTTCACACACAGCAATTCCTCAAAACGCAGAGTAACTCATTATATGGGCAACTCTCTTCCCTAAGGAACCAAGTATTTTCAGCTGAAATAAAAAACTGTCAAGCAAAAAGTTTTTCTGTAGGTATTTGTTTTCCTTACTAGCAGAACAGTAGGGAATCATCCTTTTCTGCAAGAGGTAATCTATCCCTTTTATCAGGTGCAGAAATCATAAATGCTCAAGCATATCACTCTGCCCTCTCTGCCTCGTCTGCACTATGAATTTTCCTCTGGGTTGCCCATTTCTGAATGGGAACATTTTATGTGTTTGGCACTCTGAGATAAGCTCACAGCACTGAGCATGGAAGAGTTGGGATTCAGGTGTAAACCAGAGCCTTCACGATGACAAGGCATGCATCATTTACACACTTCTTTGCTCCAGAGTGAGTTTGCTTTTCAACTAGAGTTTGCTCTACTTATGGTACATTTGGATTAAGATATTAGTGGAACTGAACCAAAATCAAAACAAATTGACTTTTCTCAGGACAATATTTAAGAAGTACCATCAGATAAATAGGAATTTCTGAGCTTTATTGTATTATTTTATTGTTTTATTTGGTTGATCAGATGAGAGAGTTGGCAATTTTTGTGTAAGAAATATAAAAAGGAAACCTTTTACTTCTTTCCTGACTTTGCTGTGTTCTTGCCATGAAAAGCAGCCAAAGGTTGACTGTCTTGCAATCTATCAGACACCAGAGTCCTCTGAATCTCTGGAATCGTGTATGGCTACTACCACAGTTGCTACTGAGAAAAGGTCATTCTATTTCAGAGAAGGTCGTTTCCATTCTGTATTAAAACTTTGAATCAATATAGTAGTTATGGAATTGGAGGCATGTTTTGTTTTTGAGCTGTGGAAATGCAAGTACCATCAGCTGACTTTTAAAGCCTTACTGGATATGCAGCAATCTTTATGCCTAAGTAGGCACTAATCTTAAAGGCATACCTAATTTAAACTCGGTCCCACAGCAGTAGTTTTATGTTCAGTTTTAGCCCCATTTAAATAAAGCAGATAAAAATATAAAAAATAGAGTCTTTTTGACAACTGTGGATACAAATCATCTATTTATCACCAGGGTTTAAAGGATATATTTTTCAAAAGGTGTGTAAAAACCCTTTCCTTGTGCTTACAATTTTCTTTCTTCACTCCTCTAAGAGTTAAAGATAAAAAAGAGGAGACAGAGAAGAGAATAAAAGAGGCATAGAGAAGTCTGGTATTACTAAGGCTCTGTCTGCTTTTTTCTTGGCCCCAATGCTGGAACACAGAAAGTGCAGTATCAGATCTATTTTTAAGAACAGAGAACTTAGACAAAGCCTCCTTTACACACGGTTGCTTTGAATCCCTTTTGAAAGTTTGGTGCAGCTGTGAGGTTAATTCTATGGCAGGAGACTTTCTGATACAATCATTGATTTCTTAACTGCCTTAGAGCTGCTAAGAAAATGTGATGTTTTGTGTATATCCCTTACCAGAACTGGAAAAGATATAATGAGTTCTTTGACTGAAAAACTAGACTGACCTATTTGGAGTTAACCCTTTTGTTATTTATTCAGCCACAGGGGACTTTGGCTTAAAAAATAGTCTCCAATCTCCTTATTCCATGCTCAGACAGTCTTGGATTGGAACTTAAAAATTACTTGCTATTTAGTTATGGTTTTATTTATTTATTAATGAGCCTGATACAATCTCCCTGGGGCAGCCTTGGAAACCATTTCTCACTTATGGTTACAGGCAATGACTCTCTTCCCCAACAGGTGTGTTAAATTCAAATACTTTGAACTCAGATAAATAACATTAAAATAAATGTCATGCAAATATTTTAGGCTAGATGTTATTCTTATTACAGTTATTAGTTATTGATTGAAAATTTGATAGCTACTGCATCATGTTTTTTCAGTCACGTACAGTCTTCAGTGTTGGAACGCGTGGTATTGTAATGTAGTAGTACAAAACACAGTTTCAAAGCCAATGTAAAGGATGTGACATGCACTCACGAATTTCTTCTTTAATCTAAACCTTCAGTTTTCACTGATAAAAAACCAGGTGTAGCTTCTCCGTCACACTATTATTTACATTTTTGATGTTTTGCTATACATTCTAATTTCCTGCTGGAAGAAAGCAAAAATAAGTTTATCAGTCTGGGGTTCAGGATGGAGGTTGTCTTTGAGTACCTTTGAATCTGTGAGGGTTTCGGTGGGCTTCCTTTCACCATATGTAGAAAGTATGAGAAGAATAACTCAGAAAAAGATGATGTAATTCTAATATAACTCTTATTTGGATTTTTTGGTATTTCTGAGGTCTTACTCGTGGCACCAAATGGAATCTGAACCCCACCTCTCTTCACACATAAAACATATTAGTTTCCACCTTATATACTTTTTTTTTTCTTTTAAGCAAAAGGAAGGAGGAGGGGAGAAGGGAGGAATAATATGAGGTCACTAATATGAAGTCTATCAGATATATGGGGGAAAAACCCTGGTTGCTTCCGGTGTCTATTTATGGAAAAGTATTTGAGAAGGCCATGACTTCAAACTAGTTAAGGAATCACTTTATTGAGAGATGTCATGTGGATCCTTTTGGAACATCTCTAGGAAGAGCTTCAGTTATTCAGAACATTATTTTTCACGTGTGTTTCAACCCAAATCTTCTTAAATTCACAGTGTTTTTTTCATTCATATAAGCTACGCACCAGCTAATTCCTGCATGGTTTAAGAGGAAAGGCTGTGACAGTCTTGGTACTTCTCTAGTCCTTTTCCTCAGATAATTTTAAATTCTAAACATTTTTATGGACCAGTACCTAGATAGAAGATCCATCTTGAAAGTGAATATATAGTATTCTATACTCTTCAAATAATCTATACCAAATTATTCAATATTATATTACAGTATTTAATAATATTGAACTCTTCTTAAAGAGATCAATAGATTTAAAAGAGCTAACAAATAACACACAATAAATTCAATGAATAAAGATTTAATGAAAGAGAAATCTTTTCTGAGGCATTTTCTGAGTAGGTATACAAGCCTAATAAATTCAATAGTGCTTCTTGATTTATTCAATTCATTTGGAAGGACAGATTTTCTAAGAATTATTTGATTTTTAGATGACTCCATCTGAAAATCTTCTATCCCCTGAAAGTCAGATTAATTTTCATTTTATATTGTCTGTCCAGAAATTTAGTTAATGAAATAATAGTTGCATTTGCAAAACTTATCTGTCTGTCTAGTCATCATCATGTCTTTCATTCTTGCACACTGATGAGAAAAAGAAAAGGCAGGTAATTAATAGATTCTGGACCCTATACAAGAAGAAATTAAATATTTCCAAGCCACTACAATGGCTTTAATACAAGCTCACATGTTTCTTCTACAAAACAAAATTACAGCTTCTGAGCTTGGAGTCCTAACAAAGGACAGGACACTCCTGCAACAGAGCAGCTGCAGCACAGTTCTAGGCTTTGTTTATTTAGTGAGAATCTCAGCTACAGCACTTATTGTCAGTTTTGTGATCTTGACAAAACTGAACAAGAAGATAACATTTGTTGCAGCTGTGGGTGCCAGAGGGAAATCAAATAAAAGTTAATAAGTGATACACACCACTGAAAAATATGATTACAGTTTGGAGATTTGCTGTTGTGCCTGCTGCTGCAATCAAATCTAGACCTAAAGGCAGAAAAAAAGCTACAAAGGGCAACTCTTTGGGAACATAACTTCAGTGCCTGGTAGTTGGATACCTGTAAGCCAATTAGTGCCATCTATTTGCAAGACAGCACCAAAACACTTCTGAACATAAAAGTTGTATTGCACTGAAAGTGTGTCTATATAAGAATGATTATTTTGCTCAGGCAAAAATGAGTCAACTAAGTGTTGCAGTGTGTGGTATAAAATGTATGAGTCATGTATGCACTTCTAGAGGAAAGACATCTTACACACTATACATATATCATCTAGGTGTTTGTTTATCAGGGGATCTTTTTATTTGCTTTTCTCTTCTGCAAATGTTCCATCTCTCATGAAATTAAACATATATACAAGTGTTTAAACAGGTGACATAAATTCAAAGTTTGGTAGATAATGTTCATTTACATCCTTTCCTTCTGCTACTGATGCTGCTTTTAAATGGACTCAAGTTTATTATTGGACATTATGAGAGATGTAAGAATTGTAAGAAATTTGGTGCCTCTGTACAATCTACCCACTTTATTCTCAGTTTCTCAAAAGCCCACTGGCAGCAAACTGAGGGTACTTTGGTAACTAATAGCAACAGTGTTTAAATAGAAGATGGTATTGTTTTAGCAATATCTGCTAATAATATTTTGTCAAGTAAATAAAATGTTTTAAATGTTTAAAATGATAGTCTTCTAATCTGTCATGTAATTGTACAACAACTCTTCCAATGACATATTTTGCACTGAGTGTATTATTGACAAGGTTCATGACTATGACAAGTGGCTTCGTGTTGTTTTCAATTTTTTCATCAATAGGTTGCTTAAAGATATGTCTAAAACACACTTATTTTTATAATTTCAAGCAGTAAATGGTCATTCTATGAATATAACTTTATGCTTGCATACTGTAATGGAAGAACCATAAAGAGAAAATATTGTATTTAATAATGTCTCATGAAGAATTCCCACTTGCAATAGACAAAAAATCAGTATTATCCTCTTATTGACTGGTTTATTTTATATCTATTGTGAGGTATTTTCATTTGCAGACCTTCATGGAAAGACAAATGTCTTAACTTTATGAAGGACACTTTACAGTAATTCCTCTGACATTCCTCCAGAGGAATTTGCTAATTATTTTTAGTTTTTTAAGATTACAAAAAAGGATCTTGAAAGTGCCTTTCACCATCCTTACAGTGAAACCCATTTACAGGAAGGAGCAACATAAAACAAATATGATCATATGATTCTGAAAATAAATGTCATGTGTTTGGCCTTCTTACTAATAAGTTTTTGAGTCTCAGACTTTATTTTCTAGACTGTTTAAAAACATTAAGACCCCTTCTTTTTTTTCCCCAACAACATCTTGTACATAATAAATTATATGAACTCTTTCTACTATCTCTCTATCTCTTTTCCTATCTTTATCTTTCTGTCTCTCCTTTCTTAGGGTAATCACAAATCCCAGAAGGACTATACACCCTTTTCCCAGTTACAGTTCCAGAGTTGTTAAAGTAAAAACTATTGTTGTTGTTATATTGATTATTTCATTCACTCCAGGGGATTCTTTATTAAAGAATCTAGTTTTCCTGCCTCTGAGGTTGGTCACAACAGATGGGCTGGTTCCAAAATGTGGGAATACATGAGCTAACACAAGGTTTCCTCTTTTATTTGTGATGACCCTCCCTTAAGGGAAAGTCACCTTCTCTGGGCTACTACAACTATCTATAACGACACACACTTAATTTCTTTAGTTGTTTGTTGCTTTGGAATTCTACAATAAAGCACCAGTTTTATTTGCTGTCTTGCATCACAGGGTGCCAAAACACATTCCTTTTGGTGGGTTTGTTCAGCCAGCAGGAAAGCACAGGTGTCACTGCTAAGCAGAGATGGTTACCAGTTGACCTTGAGTGAATTCATTTGGCAGGTTCCTCAGACACCCTAAACATCTGAGAAAAACATTGGCTCCTGTTTCAGACATTTCACTGAGGAATTGTAGACAAAGCATTGGGAAATTTTTAATTTCTGCTGTTTTGGTTCTGAACCTGCACTCTAATTCTGCAGCACTCTTGACACTCCTTTAGCAGCAATCTCCATCTACTTTCGGTGACCACACACAGGGGTCCCCAGCAGGTGATGTGGTTTGGCACATGTCACTGCTTGCTTTCTTTACAATGACCAGTGGAAATGCAGTGCAGAGAGAGCTACATCGTTGCTGTGCAAGGATCTTACTGATACCAGCAGAGAAAAACCTATCTCTCTACTATGAAATGTGTCACAGTGGTCCATAGCTTTGTTGCTGTGAGGCACCTTGTACAAGGTCATCTGTTAAAGTGATCCTAAATCTTATTCAGGTCAATGGGAATCTTTCTGTCTTGGAGAGCTCAGCTGTGGTCAGCTGGATTTTTTTCTTCCTTCTGAGTTTCCAAAGAAAGATTTTACAGTTCTGCCGTACCTAGAAGTACTTTTATTTTACATTTATGCATTTAAAAAAAAATAAATGTATATTTCATAGGGTATAAGGATGTGTCAGTAAATTGAAATCCACACGTATTTAATTCTTCAAATACATAAATAATAGTTATAATACTCCACATATCTCCAATCTTACAGAAAATACACAAGAATTGCTTTTGTAGGCCTGAAGTAGATTTTAAATATGTTGTGATGGGTTGGATAAACCCCCAAAACTTAGATTAAGGCCTTAGTTTAGTTAGGCCTGAAACCAAATTTAGTAGGCCCCAGTCTTTTGGGCCATGGGGCACTCCGTAGATTCAGAGGGGCAAGTGTCACCTGACTTAAGCAACCAAAGAGGTATTTCATATCATCTGACGTCAAGTCGAGTATNAGTACTTTATTCTAGTCTTTGAACTGAACATTTAATAGTAACATTTTGGAATAAATAGAAATTTTTATGCATCAAATTATTTCATTGAACCTGTACTCATATCACCTAGCCTAGATTAATATAGTCTGACAGCCTATCAGTATTGTTACTATTACAAAATTCAAAGAGAGCATTTGATTTGGTTACAGGAAAGATTTTTCCAAAATTGCCATTGTTTGTGGAACAATTCTTAAGTAAGGCAGATGTATTATGTGAAATCATATGTGTAGGGAAAAAAAAAAAAAAAAGGTGTCTGCAATGGCACGGTCATGAAAAAAACTTAATTTCTCTGTTGTTGACAATCTCCAATGAAGAGGACTTAATTCAGTTGTGAGATACTAAGCATTATTCCTTACTTCTCAACTGAAGTTCATCTCTGACTCTTTCCCTAGATGTGAAAGGTGTCAAAAATTTATTGCTAACAAAAGTCAAAATCTACTACATTTTAAGATACTTACAAAAACTATTCCATGTCGCCTCTTTAGCACAGTAGTTTTCAGAAAAAATGAATACACTGTAAATGAGGTTTGTGGGCAGAGTAATGGTCAATTGACAAAATGTGATTTTGTCTTGATTCTTAGATCACTTCTCATAATCAGCCATCACCTAAATGCTGAATGAGAAATATGAAATTCAACAGTCCATAAGGCAGATGCTGTGTGATATGAGCACTGCCAGCTTTATCTGTCATCTCTCAGGAGCTGGATAGGTGGCATTTGTTGTGCAGCCCGAGCTCTGATGAACAAAATCAACATCAGCTGTGGGAAGAGGTTTGCTGGCTGGACTGAGGAGATGCACCTGGAGTGCAGGGTGGGAACTGCAGGGATGCTCTGCTTGAATTGTTCTGGGCAGTGATGAGCCAGCCAGCCAAAAATAACATCTCTGGAGCACAGGGAAATTGTGCAATGGGAAAGGTGAGTCTCTATTAAACATCCTCCTGGCTTTCTGAGGAGTTCTGGCAGTAAGTAATGTATTTTTTTCACAAGCTCCCTCAGAAGGTATATGGAGCACGTCAGTGCTCTCAGTGATTTAATGCATTTGAAAGTGCCTCACCACTTGCTATAATCAGTAATTCAGATAACTTGGTTGGAAGTTAAAATATGTGTGATAATGTTCTAGCCTGAAGTATATACCAGGTTTTATTTTCTTTCTTTCTCATAGTAGTTTTTCTTTCCTCACACAGTGATAAGCAATGATAAAATCCAATTATTAAGTTGGGAGCACTATTGTAAGAAATGATAAGAGTAGCTTGTTTCTAAATGTTTTGTCCTTTCCCTAGTAAATTGAATTTTGACAGTGAAAAATTGACATTTTATGAAATTGAGGTTTGGCCAGATCTGATATGCTCACTGAATGAGATGGGAGAAATGCATTTAATGCATTAACTGTTAGATAGTTTATTTTCATTTCATATTTATTTAATTGTCAGTAAGACACGAGTGAATAGATTTTTGGAGGGAACGTGTACTAAGGTTGCAGGCTAAAGTTACATTGAAAACTATATTTAACTTTTAGAAAGCAAAGAAAATTCAAACATTATATATATGGTTTAAGAGATATATATAACAATATGATTAGAATTACATATATTGCATTCATGTTAAAAGACTGCTTGTGAAGACGTTATAGTTCACAAATCTTTCAAGAAGACAAATAATCTCATTGTGTAGCCTTTAGAGATAAATACTTTTATGTGAAATTTAAAATTAGTTATTCCATCTGAGGCTCAAATTTGTTGTATAATCACAGTCCACACTATACAACAAGACAATGCAAAATGTGGAAAAAAAAGTGGAAGGTAAATCTCAGAATCTTTGACTATTACTGAAACATTCTACGTCTGAACATCGGGACAGCAAATATTGTGAGAATTGCCTGTGGCATGTTGGCATCTTGCATCCAGTCTTAGAAGGATCATGGCAGAACCAAGACACAAAGCATTTACAGCATGAATAAAAGCAAATTGGAAAAAAATCCAGTATTTTCCTATTTACTGAGACAAAATATTCTACAAGTCATTTCAAGTAGAGGAAGAGATATGTCTTTGTTTGACCATAATCATCCAATTAACTTTCATAAACATGAATTTAGGTTCTAATATCTGCTGGTACGTTGCCATTGATAGTAAATGCCCACTTGTACCTATAGGAAAACCAAAAACACAGCAGTGGTATTTTTTTTGTGTCACTTGTAATCCAAATTCAGCAGAATGTCCAATAGTGGACAAGCAATAAAAGATTTTGAGTGTCAAAATCTCAGGAAGTCACTTCATCAACTTTTCATATCCTGATAATTTTATCTCATGCAACCTACAGACTACATAATACATATGTTTCAAAGTTTAGACATCTGTTGCAAATTTACAGACAGGAGGTAGTTTGCCAAACTACCCAACAGAGACAGGAGCGCACCTGCTCAAACAAGTTGGAAGCACTACAAATGCACAATCTTGACCTAGGCTTTGTGAAACGGCAATGCTGGTTTCCAATTGCTAGGGGAAAAAAAAAAAAAACAAAAAGAGGAAATGTCAGCTATGGAATCTGCAATTTATTGATTGATGAACACATCTGCTGATTTAATATTCATACCCTATGCCAAGATAATTATGCTTCTTATTATGCTTCTTTACAGAAGCCCATTTTAAAAAATGGCAAGTTTATAAAGAGTCCCTCATGTTTTGGTTTTTGGAGTAGAACAAATATTCCAGTACTACATGGCACACCCCAATGAATTTGTTGAAAAGGATGGTACTGTAGGAGAGAAAAACAACAAGACAAGCTTAATGAACTAGAAAATATCAGCTGAAGACAACAGGATTCAGTGTTGGCTGAATTCCCACTGGATCAGGCTCTGTGTGAAGGGACAGCCACACTGGGGAATAGGATCTCATGTCTAATCTAGTCTCTTGTAATGGGACCTCTGTTATCTGCTCTAATGAAAGATGTATCTGTGCAGCGCTTTGCAGGCAGATGTGAATTTGCTCTGCCAGTTTGATAACCTGCCTGGAAGCTGTGTGTGTCAGACAATGAACCTTAGCTAATGTACATTGTTTCTCATCAGGACTTATTAGCCCAGATTTGATGTTATCTGGTGTATCTGCTTTGTTTCTGATTTGGAATTGGTTGGCTTCCAACTGGCCCAAAGCACGGACTGTTGCCATCACTGTGTTCAGTTACATTTGGGCTTGAAATGAAGTGCAGACATACTTTCAATATTTCAGAAACCGAGATGACGTTACCATGTAAAAAGGAGGTTGATGCATTATTAACAAACTATTTAAACAGGAATAAAAACTGAGACAATTTTTAGGAGTGATAAACACAATATGTGATAGGTATTTAAATATATATATATTAAGATAGATTCTCAAGGAGCTAAAAATCAGAAATTCAAGCTGTGTTTGTTTATATTGGAAGTGAGATGATAGTCATAGCAACACATTATAGAACTGTGTTTCTTAAGACAAAGATGATTGTTTCACAGAGGTCTATCAGGCCAGATCTCTGGGTTTTCTGTGTTGTAGCCTTAAAGACTGAGGAGAAAAAAACTCGAAGCAAATTTAGTAGGAGATAAGATAAGGAGAGCAGAAGCTTTAATGAACCTTCAGGCTCCAGGGATACATGTCTACAGGATCCTCCCAAAGTTCCCAGGTTCCAAGATTTTATAATAATGTCCATCCAATCTCATTCTGTTATTCACCTGGTCCTGCCCCATCTGGCCTCCGGCACACCCCGTCAGGAATTGAGTCTGGGGATCTAGGACCCCTCTTTCACCATCCTCATCTCCCTTGCAGCATGTCTGGTCCTTGGAGGCCTTCCAAAGTTCCATAGTCAGTGTTTTTCTGTGTATGTATTTATCTTCTGGTGCAGGCCTCATGGTGCCTTTCTGCAATTCTACCTTGAAATGGAGACTACATAACTACTGGAGTTTTGAGGGATTGATATAGGATGGGATTGGTATGGGTAAACGTTAAGCTACTGAAGTTACTTTACTGTTACATTAAAACTACACTAACTTCTAAAATCTATAAAATTAAAAATCAAAAAAATCAAGGCATCAGTGTGAACTTGCAGGCCTGAAGATGGAGTGATATTAAGATAAAATGCTTAATTCTCATGTGGAGTCCTAGATGAAAGATCAGAGTTTTTTTCTCTACTAAATCAATTTCTATGAAAAAGGTAGAGAGTATATGTAAGGATTCACAACTACACTTTGAAGATTTTCCTATAGATGAACAAGACCATGAGGATATGGCAATGTCGTGTACCTTACTGCTAAGGCAGCTCAAATCCCTGTGGAGGAATCCACAAGATGAAGCACTGGTGCAGCTTAGCGGGTACAACACTGTAAAGGGACAGTACATTGCTTTTGCTTAGCTTGAAAAAAAGGTCAGTAAAAAGATAAGTAAATTAACAACATTGATAATGCTTTACAAAGCAGCAGAAAATATACAGCTCATCGTTCCCACTACTTGTAATTTTTCTTAATGTCTGTGCATATGTGGGGGTTTCAACCAAAAGTAAATTCTTCTGTTCCCGGAAGACTGCATCCTGGCTCCTCGAGTGTAGAGCTGACGGCCAGTCATGTTCTTTGAGTTCTTACAGAGCCAAGCCTCTAGTTTACAATCTGCCTTTGGCCCTTATCACATTCATTTATAGAGCTTTTTACATGTTTCTCATGATGATTTCTGTAATCTTGGAAAAATATCATTTTTCAGGTATTTTATGCCTTCTTGCACATTTGCCACATTAAGCTCGATAGATTCCTTTAAAGGAGAGTGCACTGTCTTACTGAATTAGATTGTTCCATCCATCCACATCCCTAATTTAAATGATGGACACCGTAGATTGTAAAATGTATTCCGATTTTTAGTAAGAATAATTTGATAGCTAGAAGATGCCACATATGGGAAACTGTTGGTGATATGTCTCAAAAGGGACATGTCTATATATTTGTAAATTCATGTGCCAAGTTACTTGAACGTTGATCTGGGCCATTATGGAGGGACTTCATCCTGTTTAAAAAAAAAAAGAAATACACATAGTGATTTTCACTTTTAGTAGATTCCATATATCAAAATTTACCTCAAAGTCAGGCCTAGAGAAATAGCTTAACTACTTCACTGCAGTGCAGCCCCAGATATTAGGACTGTGAAAGAATATAGTAATGTACTTTTTCAGGTCTTTGACTAGAAGTGAACATTCATTTGGTAAAGTTTTGTAACACCCTCTTACCTTATTTATATTTTTCCTGAGCACAATAAATAGTTAAGATTTGGGAGAGACAGGTTGAAGTAGTATGAAAGTTCAAGTTTTACTCCAGAATGAGATATTACTAAAATACCATCACTCTACCATTTAAATATTTTAATTTATAAATTACAATTATTCTGCATAAACAAAATATGTTAATTGATTTTGTATCTGAAGCTTATTCTATGAGATTCTGGATACTTTTCTGGTCTTGCTGTGCATTAAGGTAAAATCTCACTGCCATTCTAATTGCAAATCTTCCTGATGCAAGGAGGTCTTCCTCAATGTGATATAGCTGGATCTCAAGTCTGTATCCTCTGACATCCTTGGAATACAAAAGCTACAGTGAAATACAGTCCATTAGAAGGTTTTGTCAAAGTCAGTCACAGTCTGACCGTCTCCCTTTGGTGGTCTTGGAAAGTCATAATCCTAGAAATGTTGGTAGGAAAAGCTTGTCTAGAGGATATTTAGTCCAACCTTGTGTGCAAAGACAGACTGTTGCCAACACCAGACTGAGTCAGTCACAGCTTTGTTTCAAGTATGGGAAACACTGAAGATGGAGGTTCCTCAGTCTCTTGATGTGCAATCACACTCCCAGCAAAGAAGCTTTGCGTAATACCATCTTCACCTCTCCCCATCTCAGTTTGTGACCATTTCCCCTTGCTATGTGGGGTGTCACTTTGAAGAAACATTTGGCTCCATCATCTTTGTGAGCCCCTTCAGGGCTCACCTTAAATCAGTCTTTAACCTCTTCTCTGCATCACTACACAAACCCAGCGCTCTCAACCTCTGTGCACCAAGAATGTGCTCTAGGCTTCATAACACATTTTTTCATTGATTTTACACAATGTTAAGAACTTCAGTGACCCTTTTAATGTCAGGTTTTACTAGGCACATAACAGGCAAGTCACACAGAAAGGCAGTCTGATTTGTGTTAGTGTATTTATAAGTGCCATAAAAAAGCCACAGGGCAGAAAGGCTCAGACTTCAGCCCAGAAAGATGTTCTTACCTATTGTGTGAATATTATTTGAGCATTTTAAAAAAAAAAAAAAAAAGCCTCTTAATGATGAATTTGTGAAAACAGTTATAAAGTGTATGGAACAACATGGTAAAATGTAAAGAAATTTATCACTGAACAGCTGTTCTTAATCAGCCAGATGAGCTCACTGACTTCATGATATTTAAGATAATATATGTATTCAATAACTACAATGAGTATTCAGAATGCTTATTGTTGTGAATTAGAAAAGGAAAAACTATACAAAATATAAAATGATTTAAAAAGGTCTAAAAAAGGATGCTATTTAAAAGAATAATTTATAATAATGTTTTGTGTATTTCAGAAAATTGCTACATTGGAATTATGATACAGTTTGAATCAAATAAATACCTGTGAAGCATTTTTGCATACTGTGCTAAAGAAAACAAAGAAAGTAATTGTATAGACACTTCAACAGGAGTACAGATTGCAAATTGTTTTCATAGGTAGAGTTCTGGTTTTAAGGTATTAACTGTTTTTCAGGATAATCATAAATAATCAAATTGGGGGAAAAATAGTTAGCCAGCTCAGAGGTAGCTGAAATCCTTAGGGGTCAAACATAAGTGATACAAAATCCTTTTCAGCAAATAGGATCAAAGTTTTATCAAACATTAACTCAGTCTTTTCTGTAAACTGGAGCTCGTTATGCCATTTTGAAGAAGTAGTTTTTCATCCACTTTCCTCTTTCTGGTCAAAATTATTCCAATAACTGTAACTGCTGTTCATAATGGCTTGAAACAAACCTATTTTCAAAATCAGATTCTGTTTATTCATTATTACTTCATTTCTTTTTTGTTTGATGTGTCAAAATCATGTGGTCCTGTTTATGCTTGGCAGTTTGCTGAAGCACTTGAAATGAGAATAAGTATTTATGAACAGCAAATATCCCAATTTCCATATCAATGTGGTTATTTGTACAGAATGGAACTATTCCCCACATGCTTGGGAAAAAAAAAAAAGAATCACTGTATTTATCAGTGTCTGGTATATACCTGCCAACCAATGAGGCATATAAATGATGCAGTAAGTCCAGAAAATGTCATTGTCCTTTCATTAACAACTGACCCAGAGGCAGGATAAGAGGGCATGAGATTTCCTCTCCCCTCAGTTCCCCTTTTGTCATAATTTCCGTGTTCAACACTAAGCAGTTCAAAGAGGAACAGAAACCACCTGCGATGCTCTTCAAACCCTAAGCTCTAAGAAATGGGTATTTCTGAGCCTTTTTGTAGTTCCCCCATCTCCCGGGCTTAACCATGGGAGTCCTGTCTTGGGAGTTGTGGGTGGAATGACAACTCAAGCTGTCTGTAGCACTGGAAACTCTGGAATCAGGGCTGTTCTACAGAGAAGAATAAAAAAGAGTCTGTGAATTGACTGTTACTTTCAGTTCAGTAGAACTGAACCAGGATTAACAGCATAGCATGCATGTACAGAGATTGAATATGAATATTCACAGATGTGAGTGAGTTATTTTGGTTATACCTTGTGAGTAGTGCACTTAAGAACTAAGTAAAAGGATGAGCTGCAGCTGGTCCACATTTGGGAATTGTTTTGCCTGCTCTGGTATTGGATAATGACGGATATGATGCCTCACTGGAGACAGAAAGGCTGGTTCATTTATGAACTGCAGGCTTCCTGAGGAAGACAAAATTCTCATGAGATTAGCTTTGCCTAATTCTAGTCTGTAACTATAAAACAGCAAGGATAATCTTACCAGAAAATATCTACCTCTTATTTTTGTATTATATTGCTTTTAATGTCATATATACAAACATTTAAAGGCATATGAGCTATGAGGAAAGAAAACAATACTTGATGTCTGTGGAATTATTATTTCTGTACTATTACTATTCTGGTGGATAGCAAGGAACCTGATTTGGCAATAAATGTGCCATGCTGTATTTCAAAGAACTCTGATTTACACATGCTCATTTCCTAATACAATTATTTACGGGGTGGGAAGCAGATTAAAAACCTCTATTATAACCACAGGTGTATACAGCAGAAAATGTAATTAAGAAATACAAAGGAGATGATAATAAGCTTTCTTCAGAAAGATTAATATTTCTTTATAAAGATTATACATTTTCAGAGGATTTTGTCTTCAAAAACTACAAATTAATACCAATGGGAAAATAACATTAGCAGAAATAACACTTGCACTCTGACACAAAAATCAATTTCATGTCTAATAGGCTAAAATAAGAGACATTACTTTAAAAATATAGTGTGAATAAAAGCATGCTAAGAGTGACTTTAAGTGCTTCTCAATTTACTCTACAAACAGCCATGGTAACATTTGTAAGAGGTGTTCTATTTCTAGCAACCTTTACTCTTAGTAAAGAGCCTAGAAAGTAAACAGCCTAGAAATAAGAGACCTCATAGAGTGATTATGGATGTTTGGGATCTTGAGGAGATTACTCCATAGTCACTAAGATTAGGAATCATGCGGTAAGTTGGCCTTCCATAGTTTGGCTTTTTTAACCATTGTGTTAAAATTAATAACATAATATTAATTATAATATTTATTATGTTATAATAAATAATATAATATTACTACTGTAAAAATAGAAACAAAGTAATGGTATACGCATGTGCATATACAGACATATGCACGCCATGATAAATGTATGTAACATGTACACTAATGATGATCCCAGTTTTCATTTCAAAATTCAGCATTCAAGGAACTACAAGGTAAAACCAGTATGAATTCAAATAATCCTTTCTATTGGCTGGAGAGTAGACAAATACTTTGGAAAACAGAGAAAAATAAAAACTATATAATATAGGTTAGTTTTTAGAAGGAAACTTCTGGAGGAACTTGATTTATGCATCCATTATTTTTATCCCATCTTCAAGGACCTATATAGTTTGAAATTACAAGCTGGTTCTTCAGCTGGATATAGTTTATTTTTGTTTTAACCCTTTCAAAATTGAAAGTCAGACTCAGTTCTAGAACTCCATTTTCCCTCTATAACAATTTTTCCCTTTAAGAAAAACATCTTTTGATCTATTTATTTCTAGGCTTTTTAAGATCTCTTGCCCACTTGTTTTTTAAATTCTAACTTGGGAATTTTTGAGTTATTCAGATCTCATTGTCTCACTTCTAAAGTATGTAATGCCCCCTTTCTGGCAAATTCTTTCTCTTGATTATTCTTTATTCACCTTCAGTAGCTACCTAGATTTTTCTGCATTAGAAACATAAATTCATACCAGTGGATCTTTAATTTCTATTACATTTAAGAATTTTGCTCCTTTGCCCCAGCCAGATCTCCCTGACACTGCAGAAAGCTGAGCCCTCTGCTGCACTGCTTGACTTCTCTTGTTCCTCAAGCCCAGCTGTTATGGGGAGAAATGAAATCCAGCTTATTTAGCCAGATTTGAGGGAGTCAGAATATTGATTAAAACAACTAAACTCCTGTGATTCAGATGGACCATGCAGGAGTTAATTTAAACCTGGGGGTGAGGCACCATAGATGGATTAAACTAAAATATTTAATTACAGAAATAAGCTAAGAATGCATGAAGAATCATTCACTATGGCTTAGCTGACAAGTAGGTTCTGATTAGCCTGTAGACACATGGATATTTTGCTTTGATGTCTATCAGCTTGAGCTAAGTAAATATTCAGAAATATACAAATGGCTCAGCTGCTTTAGAAACACTTATTTTGAAGGAAGTGTAGGGTTTTTGTCTTCTGCCCAGTTTCTTAAATTGTTGTTTCATATGTGTAAAAATATTTCTGAAAAAGTAATATTCTGGTATCAGGGGGAAAAAAAACCCAAATATCTCAAATCTGTACCAGAATGCATTCATCCATACATTTGTAGTATTTGAACTATAATAGTGAAGCTGTCCACAAAAACCTGGAATGTTGTGGAGAGAAGAAAAAAAAAAAAAAAAAGTAGCTAAACCATATAACTCTCATTGTAGAAAAAAATCAATAGAAGAAGGTGATGGGATGCTGGTAATCACTACAAATGGTAGAAAAGAACCAATCTGTGCTCTAGGAGAAATAAGAAGAGTTGCAGAACTCGTCTGAATTGTAAGTGACAAACTTATGACAAAAATATGTTATGATACACTACAAATATTGTAACAGGTGACTACTGGATACAATTACTGTTGAGCTGGTTTTTTTTTTCTACTAAAAGAATAGATGAACTAGTATAGTGATATCCAACTACATAATGTTATAAATATCAGAAACAGTATACAAAGTGTGAGAATAATAAAAAAAACCTGCTCTGCAAATACATAAAATAAACCCACACAGAGGTTTACAAGAAATGAAGTTTTGCCCACTGTACAGAAGCAAAAGCTGACATGTTACAGTTACCTGTACAGAACATTTTTAACATCAAAACTACTCAGAATAGTTTTACTGTATGCATTTGGATGGATTTCTGTCTCTCTTCAGATGCATCACTTTGAAGACACAAAAAAATTAAATAGAATTATGGAATGGTTTGCATTGAAAGGGACTTCATCTAGTTCTGACCTTCCTTCCATGGGCAGGGACACCTTTCAATCACCAGGTTGCTCAACCCGACCTTGAACACTTATAGGGAGTGGGGTATTCACAACTTCTCTGGGCAACCTGTTTCATCACCCTCACAGCCAAGAATTTCTTCTTAATATCCAAACTAAACCAATTCTCAGTTTAAAGCCATTCCCCCTTGTCCTATCACTACACACCTTTGTAAAAGTTTTTCAGTGCTCTTTAAGGTCCTCTTTAAGTACTGGAAGGTGCTATTGGGTCTCCTCAGACCCTTCTCTTCTCCAAGTTGAACAGCCCCAACTTTCTGTTTGTCTTCAAAGGAGAGGTGCTCCAGCCCTCTGATAATTTTTGTGGCCCTTGTCTTGACTCACTCCAACAGGTCCATGTCCTCTTTAAGTTGTGGGTTCCAGAGTTGAACACAGTGCTCCAGATGGGGTCTCATGAGAGTGGAACAGAGGGGAAGAATCTTTGGATGCAGCCCAGGACACAGTTGGCTTTCTGGTCTGCAAGCACATGTTGCTGAGCCGTGTCAAGCTTCTTCTCCATCAGCACTTCCAAGCCTTTCTTCTCCGGGCTGCTCCCAATCCATTCTCTACCCAGTCTGTATTTGTGCTTAGAATTGCCCCAACCCAGGTGTAGTACCTTTTCCCTGGCTATGCTGAACTTCATGAGGTTCACACAGATGCACTTCTCAAGCCTGTCAAGGTCCCTCTGGATGTCATTCCTTCCCTCCCATATATGACTGCACCACACAGCTTGGTGTCATCAAAACATGAGGATGCACTTGATCCCACTGTCCACATCCCCCAAAAAACATATATGAACATACGAATCGTCCATAGAAATAAGAGCCAACTCTAGAGAACAGTGGGGGTTATGTCACAAATGCCAATTGTCAATACATGAAATGCTTTTGTGTCAGGTTCAATACTATGGAGAGTGACTGGATGAGTTTCCACCCTCAGACAACAGAATGCCTAATGAGGGAGTTCATGCATCAGTTTTCACAGGTTTATAAGAATGCAAATAAGTGCAGTTATCCTGGAAATAATTTTTCTGTAAGTATGGCAAAGTTCAAGTAATATACTAAATGATACAGAGCACACCCTTGTATTGTATTTGCAAATTTATTGTCTTGTGTATTGATCAAAGACTAAATAGGTACATCTAAAATTTTTCATCTGTCTTAAAATCCAGTTATTACAGTCCATCTGTTTCAAAACTGTCTACTGTACAATAGAAACAATGAACTCTAGTAGATTTTATTTAATTTTTTTAAAGTAACAGGGCCAAGTAAGAATACCAGGGGAAATGGAGAAATAATCTTATGAGAGGTAGCTGTGGTGTCTCTATAATATGAGTAGATCTGACCAGCAGGCACAAACGCTTCCCAAGGTGCCAGCACTGTGGCCACCCAACCTTGACAGTGTTGCAGAGCATTCCTCTAGGAGCTGATTCAAAACGCTTGGAAATGCATTATGGACCTTTGTTGTAGGGACTTTTATGAGCAGCTTTTCACACCTAGAACATGAAGATGTGAAAGACACAGTTCATGTGTCAGATACAGTGCGTGTGTCAGACTGAGGGATTAACACTACAGAGGGAAGTGAGTTACATCTCACACAAGACAAGAGGCACAAAAGCTAATGGGTATATATATATATATATATATATATATCTGCTTTTTACACATTCAGAGTTGAAATCTGTGAGAGGACCTCTGCAACAGCTTCACATTTGGAGTCCTCTTTTTCCTTGCTCTCACAGCTGCTGTAGAGTGTGGTGGACTAAAGACACAGGCTCAGGCTGTTTCAGGTGAAAAGCAAAAGCACTTTATTAACTACAAGCTTATATTTTATACTATTATTCTACTATCCACGTGCATATATGCTGCATCTCATTGGCTAGGTGTTCTTGTCCACGAGTCTTCTGATAGGTGGTCAACATCTCTCCTCATGCTGGTCAGTCTCAAAACACGCTTGTTATCCATGGTTGTTTTTCTCTTTCTTCTGCTTTCCCAGGCCTGTCCCGAGGACACAGGTGGTGTTTTCTGCTGCTTTCCCATGTCTACAGCCGCATCCTCTCAAGGTCAAAGCTGTCCACAGCCCAATAGTCTTCCACAATAGAGAGAGAGAGTCACACAAAACAATGTCTTCTCTTTCCTGCTGCACCTGATGCCTCAGCAGGCACAAGAATCCTGTGCTGCACCATTCAAAGGTACTGAGTTCTCATGGGCTACCAGATCTCCATCTGAGTTCAGCTTGATTAGTCTGGAAAAGGCACCCTTAGAAATCTGTGCAGTGGACAAGAATTTACACTGTCTCCTTACTGACCTGGGAAAACCTGCTTACCCATAAGTTGATTGACATACTTTTGACATAATTTTGGTAGTTAATGTGCTAAAGTGCTTAGAACATTGAGTATCAGATTATGGTGATCTTCCTTTTATCAGCTGTTTCAGAGTGCACATCTTGCCATAGGCAAAAATGAAGAAAAGCTTGTGTTCAGAAGTCTGAGATCTGCACAAAAATGCTCATTTTAGCCCTCTGGATCTGCTTCAGGTAGCTCAGGACATCAGACCTCACTTAGGACCTCCCTAGATCTGTCATTGTCTTTATCTCCCAGTAAATGCAGCTATCCATTTTGCTCATGCAGCTATCCATTTTGCTCATCCTGGTGCCATCTACCTTGGCATTTCTGCAATCATTTTCTTTCTCTCCCAGAGAAATGCATTGTTTTTTTCCTGTCCTGTCCTGACAAACAACTTGATTCATTTTCCATTGCTGAAGAGAGCTTAGACTCACCTTTTCATGCTGCCATTTCATGACTGATGGTGTCAGCACTTGCAGAGTGTTCATATCCCTGCCATACATCTTTGCCTTTGGGGACTAGGACATTATAACTTAACTGGGTGCTTTGAAGAAGTGCAGGTGAGAAGTGACACAGGATTGGGACAAATCCTTAGCTACTTTAAACTGCAGATTCCAGGTGAACCACTTAAGAATGTTATTATATGAATTGATGATCTGTGATATCAGGAGGCAGAGCTATGCAATCCAATCTTTGCAGAGTTCTCTTTTCATTGAAGGCAAACAAAAACAAAAAACCCAAGAAGAACAAACAAACAAAAAATCTTCAAAACTAAACCAGACCCCCTAGCAACAAAAAACTTTTGATTGTTTTTCCCCTCCCACACATTTTTTCATGTCTATATGAAGTTATGAGGAAATTCAACTGTAATATAATTTTCATAGCTACCCCTTCATTTTTGCTGTTTTCCAATTCGGAGAATATATTAAAACTAATAGCTTCAGTTCGTTCTCTGCCTCTAACATAAACTTGAACCTTAAAGTACAGGAAGATCTGTCAAGTTTATTAGTTTTTGTTTTCTCTGACTTGTTCCTATGTTAAGCATAAAATAAGAATTGTCTATGCTACATATAAAATAAGAATCAAAGTAATTTAATTCAAGGAAAAAAATGCCAAGGAACTCATAAGAATCTGTTTGTGTGGTCTAAGAAAATAGATTAGTTGAAGCACTTTTTTCTTGTGTACTTTCTAGTATTTTCAAAGACTAATTTGTCAGCAGAATAGATCAATATACCCTACTAAATTAATTTACTAATCTTTCTCATGATACTGATGTAGGTGTCTGTGCTATATTTGGTGATACCTTTTTAAAAATATCTGTTTATCTTTCAGTGAAGTGCAAAGAGCTTTAGCTCTCTTTATCCTAACTGATAGGTATGTTCTGAATTATAACAAAGGGCATTAAGTTGTTCTCAGTTATGATCTACAGTAATACCATAAATCTTCCTAGTATTGATTAGTCTCACAAAGCTGGATTTAGCTTCAGTGGGAAAATGAGCTGTGAAAGGAGTTGGGAGAAGTCTTCAAGATAATGCTGTGATTACTGTATATGATATCAGATGCTGGATATACTACAAAGAACCATATTAAAAAGAGGGACCTTTTTGGGCAAGAGAAGCTCTTTACTGTCTTAAGAATAGGATACAGTAATATTTGTTGCTAAAAATAAAACTATATGCCTTCAGCTTAACAGCCAAACACACAAATATTAATCCTATTTGATATATAGATCTTTAGTGTAAAATAAGTTATTTACTTGTTTTGTCTGATATATTTTTTGTTTGTTTCTTCAGACTCCTTCAGTGCAAATTAGGTTATACCTGTACAGCATCCTAGCAAAAAACTCTGGAAATCTGTATATGAAGAACACTAACCTCTGCCATCTCACCTAAGGATATTGATCTAAATATATCCTGCTGCTGCTTTCGATGTCTACATGTATTGCTATCTATAATTTACCAGAGTCTGTCTGTTCTTTTAATTCTCAAGCTAAGAGTGAACTGAATTGTAGAATTCACCAGGTCCATGTAGACAGCTAGAATACATCTCACTGCTTGGAGAACCAGGTATCTGTTTTTCTGAGCAGCTTTTCTGTGAATGAAGGAGTGATGCTGTTTTTTAACTTTCAAAGGGTGACTGAGAATAAAAGAAGTGAAAATGTATAATAAGAGAATAATGTTGTTCCTTTCTGCTATAGCTCGATTAGTGGATTCTAGTGGGAAGTAAACAATCATATTTTGTGGTTTAAGAAACTTCAGTCCTGGGACAATTGAAAGAGCATTGTGATGCCTTCTCTTGCAAATACAAGGCAGCACACTGTAAAAGGCAGGGTAGAAAGCTCCACACTATCTTTCCGTAATGTGAACACCTCCTGTTTGTTGAACATTATCAGTAGTGTAACAAATATTCAGACTGAACCCACCACTACAAACTGAAATGTTAGGGCAGAATACAAGCACACAATGTGTGTTGTTGGCACTCACAAGACCCCGTGACTGTATCAGCGCTGGCACCCAAATGAGTGTGATAGAGCTTTGCAGGAAACAAAAAGTAAACAAAAAGCAGGAAAAAGATTAGGCACTTCAACAATTCCCAAATTTTTACTTCTGTGGGAGAATGATTCTGATGAGTGCAAGGTTCTGGTTACTTGTCCTAAAGTCTTACATTCTAATGGATACTCTGGAGACCAGAACCCAAGCTGGGCTAAAACACAAGCCCTCTAATGATGTAAGTAATTTTTTCTATAAAACCTCTGGTATGATCCATGAGTTCTTATGAAAATATGAGTTTATAATTTTAAGAATTAAATTATTAATTATGCTTGAAATGAGCTTTGGGAAACATTTTACTTAGCCTTCCAGTCTAGACATTTCTTTGTGCCTAATGAAACATACTTTTTCATACCAGTAATAAGAAAATTAATGCAATTGAGGCTAAATTTATATTAATCCAAATTTAAAAAAATGCTGAAAATGAACCATTTTCTTCTACTTCAGTTGTACATATTTAGTCATCAGTAGAAATCTAAGAACTATGCCAGCAGTTATATATGATGCAAATGCAAAGAGAAAATTTGTGTAATAAAATGCAAGACTGCTAATATTTTGCTAATAATAACTGCTAATATGTGCTAATAATATTGATTTCAATTCAGTTTTCAGGACTCACCCTAATGGCAAGTCTACAAAATCTGAAAGTGAATGTCTCCTCTGTAACAATTCCTATTATATTAGAGCAAAGCAGAGGAAAAAAGTAAAAAAAAAAAAGAATCCAGAGTGTTTCTTCTTTCATAGGGAGGAACTGGGGCATATAAACTACCTGCTAAAGTAACTAAAATTGTGAAAGACTAGAAATAATGAACCTCTGTCTCCTGAGAGAGACTTAACTAATACACCAAACTTTGTAATATTTTACAAACTGACCCACTAAATTGTGTCATCCTTCAGGATTAATTTCTAGAATACAACATGGTATCCTTTAACAAGGCAACAAACTCTCCCGCTGCCATTCTGGGAAGGAGAAGAAATTTTGAGTAAAAGAGAGTGTTCTAATGAGCTGTAAGAGCTATTGTGGTCTTAATGCATTCATTTGTTAGGAGATGATACCAGTCTCTGTCAGTGTATCGCTAAAAGGAGTAAATTTTTGACTAAATAGGTTATAACTCCTGTGAAAATATTCAAACCTGAATTGTGATGGATCCTAAGAAGTAATTGCCTAAATTGATTTCTCTCTTTGGAGATAACAGTGCCTGAGCTATACTGTTTTTACTAATTTATGTATGATGATCTTTGTGAAGGATCTGCGTTTTCTTGTTATATTTGTACTCTCTCATGGTAAGAACAGGGAAGGAATCAGCTGATTATAACCTTTGAGTCAGCTGATTTGTCTCTGGCATTCTTAGAAACATGGTCTGAAATACATTCTTTTACAATTGTCTTTACTGACATTTGTCCCAGAAAACGTGTTGTTATCAAGACTGCTGTTTGGCAGAGAGATATCATTGTCGTGTCTTAATTCTTGCATTAATAATCACCTGTGCCCTGTACCACACTCCTACCCACACTATAACCAATTTTGAGGGCTTTGAATAAACTGTATTTCCACTCCATCATTACCTTTCTAAATAAATTGGTTGAAAGGTTTGCTGGTTGTGATATGGGCTTCCCAGTCAATACATTCCAGAAAACTCACTAGATTGATTCTATACATATGCCAAAATGGGATTTCAAGTGTTCATCTATATAACTACAGCTTTTACTCTGAGTTTTCCTTTGCCTGAATTAAAGTCTTTATTCAAACCAAGAACTTCTGTGCTATCCTATTTAAATCTTTACCTTCTCTTGAACTAAATTAATTCCAATCTCTCTGCCTACCTTGAACTGACAGCTCTTTTCAATTTACAAGTCTCTGACACAGATACGCATTTAAAAAATAGTAAACTGAGTTTCTCAATGGCATTCAGCAACAAAGGGAAAATTTGCTCGTGTGTCTACTTGCATGTATTAGCCTTTCTCTAAACTACAGCTCAGTGCCTTGTGCAGAGGGCTAAATTTCTTTGCTTGAGAGTTTTTTTTCTGTCACATTAATCACCCTGCTTTATGTTTAATGTCTATGTTTTAAACTTTAAAAGAAAGATTCTCTTCTGTCATAAAATAAAGCTAAAATTTGAAAGTTTTTTTCTTTTTTTTTTG
>VXBX01001579.1:0-35221 GCA_013400415.1 Scytalopus superciliaris
GGAGTGCCTGTCGGGGGTGTGGGGTTCATTTCGGAGGTGTGGGGTGCCTGTCAGGGGTGTGGGGTGCGTGGCTGGTGTGGGGCGCAGGGTGGCAGAGGCGGCACAGGGCTGCTGGGGCAGCTCTCACCACCAAAGTCCTGCTTTGGGCTCTGATGGGAGGTTTCATTTGTTTCTGCCCTCAACTTGTTTACAGATGAGTCACTGGGTTTCAACAACGTCAGAGAGAGCTGCCGGAGGAACCGAAATGCGCTTTGTTTGTTACCAAAGCGCTCACCGGAGTGACCGTGACCAGGAAAAGGGGAAGAGGCTTTGAGTCACCCGCTCCCTGCATTGCTCAGCGTGCCTTGGCAAGTGAGGAGATACCATTCTGGGCTACAGCTGCTTCTGTACAGGAAGAAGGAGAGAGCTTTCCTCCTCTCCTGTAGTGCTTTTTGAACACCTATTTTCTGCCCTTTAATCCAGAGGGGTTCCCCCAAGAAACTCGGAGATGAAGGAGAGACATCTAAACCCGTTGCTGCCTCACTGCCTCGCTGTGCAACACTTCCCTGTCCCCGTCTGTCTGCCAGAAGAGGCACAGGGACCACAAGGACTTGTCACACATCAGCCATCAACCCTCCTCCAGGTGTGTGGACCAGATGTTTTCTGACAGGCTATTCCAGTGTTGCAAGATGCTGGGTTGAGGGATGAACATTTAGGATGGCAATGTACTGACACTCCAGCAATCCAGGGCAATGAGCAGGTCCCCTGGAGTGGGGGAAGCCCCATGCCAACGTTGTTCTGGAGCTAAGAGCTTCTCTGCACTAGCAAATGGCAGAGACCTCCTCCATGGACACCCATCCCTGCGCCTCCTCCATGGACATCCATCCCTGCCCTCCCCTGCTGTGACTTGTGGAGGCAGAGCCCTTACAAAAGGTGTGTGGAGCAGCTCTGTGTTGAGCTGTCGTGACAGCCCCTGCCAGCCTGCACTGAACTTCATCACAGCTGGCAGAGACAGAACCCCTTCACTCCATAGTCCTGGCTGCCCCCACTCCCTTCCCCTCCCTGTGCCCCTGCCAACCTTTGCTCCCAGAGCCAGGTGTCCCACGTGAGTGTAGTAATGCCTTGTAAGGGTGTATAAAAAAAGCTCTGCTCAGAAAATGACTGTAACTTGTACATTTTTATTACTTCTCTGTTTTGATAGCAGTGGCCCTGCTTTTTGCCATGCAGGTTCACATACTGACTGCCAACTCTGACTGCTTTGCAGTTACTGTCCCTGGTATTTGTCAATCTGTCTCAACAAAGAACAGCAGTGTGTTTCAGATGAGTCTGTTGGGATGTCCAGCCTGTCCAGCAGCTGCTCCGGGTCACCGACAGCCAGCAGTGCCACTGCCTGGGACACAGGGCTTGGGGCATCACTGCAGAGCTGCGTGCCAGGGGCGGCCCCTGCTCCGTGGGTGTTTAGGACTTGGCTGGGGTGACTGCCAGGGCTGGCAAGCTGTGCTGCCCAGGGCTCGCCTGCTGCTCACCCATCCTCCTTCCTGTGACCAAGGGGCAGTGGGGACAGGCAGCCACCCCTGTGTCCCACTTGGGCCTGGGGCTGCTTCCCCCATTTCTCCATCACATCCAGAATCAGGGAATCCAGAGGTTATTCAAAACCTTACTGAACTACCAAAAAGTCAGACAATAACTGGAGATGGAAAACAACCCAGCCAGAAGTTCTCAGAGTTGTAAATCCTCCTCAACACATTTGCTGCTGGAACAAAATCCTTTACAAGAGAGCAACCCCTTGCAAAACTTGGTTTTAGGGCAACTGCTGGGCAGTCAGTGCATGCTTTGGCTGGTGCAGATTGGAGTGAGACCCTGTTCGGGGTCGCTCTGCTCTGGGATGGACCAGTGGCTTAGTTGCCCTGATGGCTCCCTGACTGCTGCCATGTCAATGCCTTGGGAGGGTCTGTAGGGCCCTTGGGGGGCTATGACCACCCCACTCACCTGGCTGGCTGGACTCAGGGTGTGCACCTGACCAGGCACAGCACGGCTGCTCTCCTGTTCACCCACCTGTCACCCCCTCCTCTTCCTTGGGCCCTGGCCATCCGGGAAAGGTGCAGGGAGGACCTCTGGCCAGGGTTGTCCCTGGCACTGTGCCTGCCTGAGCTCTGCCATGACAGCCCCTCGTGCCCCTTCCTGCAGCCCCTGAGTTGGCTTTGCAGTGTGTCCCCAGACTTGCTGTGCCGCGTAATTCCTTGCTCCTCACTGTGACCTGAGTGCTGTGCTGAGGGAATTGCTCTGCCCTCCCTCAGCCACATTTTCAGCTCCTGCTCTTGGCCTTCAGCTCTCATTTCCCTCTCCAGATCTGGAAGTCCTGCACTGACACCATTAGCCAAAGGCAGTGTTATTTTCCCCGTCTTTGCCAAAAGGTTATTCTAGGCATACCGGGAATGCTGAGCAAGAAAGAGAATAAGCAGGTTGAGTTCAGATGAGTGCCTGAGGCAGGCAAGGCCATGAGGACAAATCCTGGCAAAGCAGCAGCTGTTGGTGAGAATTGTTGTGTGCAGGAATGGAAAAATTAAGCAGATTTCTGTAACTGCCAAGCCTAATTCTTAACTCCCCTGTGAGCACAAGGCACACCGAGAGCCTGAGGCTCTGCTGAGAGGGATTTGTGTAACGTGCACCTAAACCACAGGTCACGTGGCGGCCTTTCCGCTCTCGAACTTCTTGGTGGCAGTGAGTGCAGTTCCGTGGCCATGGCGCAGTGCTCAGCAGTGCTGCCCTGAGCCCCCTGCCATGGCCCTGAGGTGGCTCCTGCAGCAGAACCACAGCACCAACCCCACGGGCTCTGGCTCTGCCCGCGCAGAGCAGGCGCTGCCCATGGACGGCAGGAGGATCCAGCACCTGGCCAGCACGGTGGGGACGCTGCCCCGTGGGCGCAAGCAGGTACGGGCTGGCCGCAGGAGCCTGGGGCTCCTCCTGCCCAGAGAGCTGCTCACCGCCCGGTGTGACCCAGCACCCAGGAGTGACCCTGCAGGCCCTCCGGGGCCCCTGGGTTCGGGGTGCTGGAAGGATTGGGTGCCTTTGGCTGGGCTGGTTTTGGGGATGGCAATAGGGTCTTTGCAGCACTGGCAGTATGGGAAGCTCTGCAATCAGCGAGTGACAGGGTGTCCTGCCTGCAGGGCTTGGGGTGTGAAGGGCAGCAGCAGCCAAGATCCAGCCCTGGCTCAGCTCCTTCTCTATTTCCAGCTGTGCTGAGAGCCAGAGGGGCTAATGCTGCCTGGGTGCTCCTTTAAATGTGCATTTCCCTCAATCTAGTGATCTGGCTGATGCCTCTGCTCTGCAACACCGACAGAAAGTGCCCCCCATGAGCTATTTCCCTCTGGATTTGGGAGTGATTCTGTACAACTGTTTGGGCTGTTGAGGTTGTCTCTTTCACTGGGCTTTTCCCCCAGTACAGCACAGAGCACCACATTGCTGCTGCTTGTCACAGGATTCCCACAGAACTGTCCTGCTGAGGCTGTAATTCATCAGCTGAGCAGTTCCAGCTCTGGACTATTTGTCTGACATGAAGAAGCCTGAATAGAAAGTGTTTGACACACATTATAGTATGAAATTATGGTCAGAAACATAGTGCATAATGTCTGTGCACTTAATGTTGTGCTTTTTTCAGCTACAGAAATGCACTTAATCTTTTTCTTGGTACAGTGTGGGGAGGGAAGGGAAAGCCAAAGCCAGGCCAGTCCTGGGAATGCTGCTCTGGGTGACACAAGCTCCCATGGCCATGGTAGAGCTGCCCTTGGTGTGGCAGAGCCACCCTTGGTGTGACTTGTCCCTCTCCGTGTGGCAGTGGCCGCTGACAGGGGGAGGCTGATGGCTGTGATGTGGCTGGGGCTGGTAAAGCTGCATTACAACACACATCAGAGCCAAGGATGCACTGCAGGGACTGTTCCCAGCACAGGGCTCCACTGTCCTGGTGTGCCCATGCTGTGAGCCCTCCCATCTTCTCTGCAGTGGATTCTCATACACATGGCCTCTCCCTCCTCTCCTTGTCCCCTGACAAGTAAATGCATGCCCACAAAGTTGCTGTTTCTGAAGGAGATCACTCTGTGGCACCATTTTATCCTGCTGAAGCCTGAGACATTGGCTGTATCAGCTACAAACCTTTCACTGATAATGTAATTCCTTATTCATGATTCACTTTTATGGGAAGAATCAATGTTTAACACTGATGCTGGCTTTTCCCAGAGACCTCTCCGGGTACTGTGTGAAGCAGGGATCCTGGATGTCCATGTCTGGCTCGGGAATGCTGTGCAGCTGCCACGAGACGCTGCAGAGCTCAGGCTGCACTCACATGCATTTGCAGGTGCTTTATGCCTCTCTTGGCAGGTGCTCAGTTCATAAATGCTCACAGATTTTTAGAGGAAAGGTACAAAAGTGAGGTGAGCTCTTGGCACAACAGAGATGTGATTTGGGTGCTGAGCTTGATGCCAGCATCTGACAGGCAGCTTTGACCCCCAGGTGCTTTTCCTCCTGATTGGAAAATTCAAGCTCTGGTTTGACCGAGGCACAGGCTGTGTTGGTGAGATGCCACCAGCTTGTTTTAATTCTTCTCCAAACTGTTGATTTTAGCTGTGTGCCTCGAAGAGCCACAGACCTACTGACCCCTGTCCTCTCCTGTTTCTTGTCACAGCTCGCCTTAGCCAGATCCAGCTCCTTGGAGGACTCCCCCAAGCCACAGAGGTATGATTCTATGATTCTAGAATCACTGCTACTGGCTTCTTCTGCATGAAACATCTGCCCTGGGAATCTTCACAGCCCAAGGAGGATCAGGGTGCAAGAGAGAGAGTGGTACCCAGGACCTGGGACGTGCAGCTGACCTTTAGTTTGAGCTAGTTTGAGTAAGAAAGATGCAGCACCACCATTGCACCGTCAGAGGGACAGTGTGGGGACACCCCACAGGCACAGGGAGGGGTGATGGTTGGGACATGACAGTTGTGCTTGGAAATACAGGTGCACAAAGCGCAGCACCCCATGTTCACATGGAATTCTGTGCATTCTTCCTACAGACACGTCGTTGCTATATTGAAGGAAGATAAAGAGACATTTGGGTTTGAAATCCAGGTAAGACTTAAATGAAAAGTTGATTAATTAAAAACCAAAATGTGATGCAGAGTCTGAAGTGTCACATCCTTCAAACCTGGTTAAGGCATCCCAGAGCAGAGGAAAGCAACTGTCAGATCCCATGAAATTTGAAGAGCTTACAGCAGTGATACAGAACTGGGATGTTTTTCCAAGGGTTTTTTCATAGCAAAGGTCACAGATGAGAATTTCTGGCATTCTCACAAGTGAGAGTGTTGAATGTAGGAGAAATCCCATCCAAATCCAGATAAGAGGCAACGGCCATGCCTTCTTACCTCCATAAGTGAATATTTTTGGGAGAATTGTATATGAGAATATTGTCATATAAAATGAGAGAGATTACAAAATTCTCTTCAAAAAATACCTTATACTGGCCTTTTGCTACATCCTTTAACATACATAGACAGGTATGTACTTTTGAAGATGTAAAATATTGGTATATTGTTCAATAAAAATCTGCTAAGCATAACTTTGGGGGTGGGGAGGGTGTGGCTAAATCACATAGGAAGAGATTCTGTTCAATGTATAAGCCAGTAAATCATCAGGTAGGAAAACCAGAATTTTATCAGGAATATCAGAGATTTTTATTTCATGGTTTTTTGTGAGAAAGATAACTTTCTAGATCAGTAGGCCTACTAAAATCTTGACTGTATCTAAAAAAAATTATCCCAGGAATAAAGGGATGTAGTTTGGGAGCAGTAGGATCTGCCTGCTTGCAGCAGGGCACCTTCAAAGTGCTCTCACAAAGTGAAACAGTATTTTCAGTGAAATCAGCGTATTAGGAAAAGCTTAACTTCGCCCAGTTTGGGTCTGTGACTAATGAGCAGGTCAGCACTCGGCTCGTGAACAGAGGAGAGCTTTCAGAAGGGAGGATAATTGAGTCGATTATGGGGCTTTTGTGTAAATTGTCAGAGCAGATTTTCATTGTATGTGACATTCTGATTAAAAATAATTGTTCTTGGCACATTTTCTTTCTGAATGCACATTTAGCATGAGCACTTCATAGAAAGTCTAGGCCATGGAAAGGCAGCATCTGATACTGAGGATAACCATTATTTAGAAGCTGTAGTTTCGTTGCTACGAGTTAAATTTAGGCAAAGCAGAATAAGATGATGTGAAACTTTAGATCTACATCTACAGGGACCTCAGGCTTCACTTGGTGCTCTTAGTTTAACCAGAAGCCTTACTGCTCGTCCAGGAGCTGGAATGCTGTGTCAGGGGGATTTGGCCAGACGGGCTCTGAACTCACCCGGTCTCCATCATTTTGTTCCACACTGCCTGAAAAAGCTGGGAATCCAACACGAGTCGGTCAGTCTGGGTTAGCTGTGACAGCACCAGGTTTTCAGGAAGCTCAGGCTCGGTGCTCAGTGCTGGAGGCAGATGTGCTGAGGTATTTGCATGTCACCAGAACACGTTTCCTCCCATCGCAAGATCCGGGGGGGCTGCGGTGATGGCTTTTGCATTTCTCTAAATTTGTGTCAGCACTAAAAACCACACGAGGGTTTTATACTTAGAGTTACTTGATATGTATATTTAAATACCTAAGTCAAGAATAAAAAGCACTTTTGAGGAGTGTGGGAATGTACTTGGATGATGAGTTTCAGAGACCAGAAGAGCAAAACTGGGTTCAATTCTTCTTTGTTTTTGGTTCCCATTGCAAACTGAGCTCCCTGGCAGCAGCAGCTGACTCCACACGGCATTCCCAATGAGGAGGAGTCAATCTCTTGAAAAGCCCCAGTCCCATCCTGTCATCTTTCCATGGCTGGGAACATGAAGCACCCTTCCAGAAAGCCATTTTCACCCATGCTGACAGATATACTTGGTTAAAGTTATTGCGTTTTTATTACTGAATAACAAACTTGCTTTCAAACTAGTTTATTTTTTTGCCAACACAGCATACATGCACCTGTCAGGTATCTGCTGTTCTCTGCCATACAAATGCATTTCTAATTATTGGGTTATAACATTTTGGGGGTCATCACAGTCTTCTCATTGAAAAAGTGTAAAATACTATTGAATTTTAAAAGGTTTTCATGGCTCCAATATTGCTAACTCTGTCCCTTTGGCATTAACAGACTGTTAGGTTTCCAAACCAAAATGATTTCTCCCTGGAGGTGTGCACTTGCATCTGCAAAGTTCAAGAGGAAAGTCCTGCCCATCTCTCTGGCCTTCAGACTGGTAACTATCCACGGGTTTTCCAGTCCTGGGAGGCCTTACCTTCCTTTCTCCCTGTTACTGTTATGTGGAGCAGGTGGAAGATGTGCACGGGCTGCGGATGCTCATTTTGGCCTCCGTGTATCTCCAATAGGCGTCATCCTCGTCAGCATCAACGGCATGAACATTGAGGGGTTCGGTCACAAGCAGATAGTGGACTTGATAAAGTCTTCAGGGAACTACTTGAGGTGGGTGTCCTTCACATGGAGTTTGGCTTAATATCCTCTTTACGTGAAATTTGGCTTAAAATCATCTCCCTCTGAAGCGAGGAGAACTCCTTATGCTACCCCACAGCCCTCTGCTGTCTCAGAGGCAGAAATTCCTGAGGGCTGGGCTGGGCAGAATCTCTGCACTTTGGGGTCAGCATCACCTGCTCTCCACAGGTTAGAGACAGTCAATGCAGCCTTGTTGCTGCGGAAAATGGAGCTGGAGACCAAGCTGCAGGTACTCAAGGTAATATGATTAATTATTTATTCCATTGTGAAATGCAGAGGTTTGTTACTGCCAGTGGGGTCAGATGGGTGTCTGTGGGACTGGGGGTGCTGGCAGGGACTGACACTCATGGGTCCCCTGAAGCCCCAGCACACCCAGCCTAGTCCCTGTGATATTATTTTTCCTGAATGGGGAATAGAGAAGAAATGTGGCCACAATCCCAGGACTGTCCAGGCAAGCTTAGGCTGGTCAGTTTGGGTGTAGGGGAGGGGCCTCCTGTGACTGTCCCCAAGCACAACCTCACTTGTTTAGCGGGTGTTTTTAATCAGTTCTGTCCTGATTTCTTGTACATCAAGGGCTGACCTGCCATAGAGGAAAAAGAAACACTGTTTGATGTTGGATGGCTCATGGCACTGGGAGGCTCCAGGTCAGGATGCTCTAAGTGGTGTGTTCCCAGTGCAGGGCAGGGATGGTTGGCTGTGCCATCCCCACACCACACTGCAGGACCCCTGGAGGAGGAGTGGGGTGTCCTTACCCAGTCTGGAGCTGGGGTGGGCTGTGGAACCCAGGGAAGAGGAGCGGGATGCCCATTCCCAGTGGGGTCTCTGAGCTGGGGAAGGCTATGGAGGAATGCTGGCATTTCCAAACTGTCTGAAGGTGGGCTGCTCCTTTCCAAATGAGACGTGGCCAGTGCCTCAGCCAGAGCACCCTGGGCACGAGCAGAATCATGTTTTCTGGAGGAAATGTGCTAAACTCCGGGAGAACTGTCGCAGTAAAACTCCGGGAAAATCGCCTCAGTAAAACCGAGATACACAAGTGTTTCTTGTAGGTGACGTGCACTTTTTAGAGACTCTGTTTTCTTGACAAGTGCTTTGTGCTTCCGCGAAGTGACAGATCTCTTCGTTCCCCACAGCAAGCGCTGCACCAGCGGTGGGGGGAGCTGCGGGCGCTGCTGGCCCGGGAGCGGCACTTGCTGCACGGTATGTCCTGGCTGCGGAAACTGAGCTGCTGCAAGCTGGCATTTGCTTCCCGTCCCCCTCCTAACGAAGACGTGGGGCTGGCCCTGGGACTGCTTTTGTCGTGACAGTAATGAACTTTGGTGCTGCTTGACTAACGCAGACCAAGGTGTCTTTGCATCAGTGCTAGAATATGAGTTTATGTGGGTGGCAAAGCTTTTTTTTTTTTTCATTCTTATTTTGGACTTATTTTGCTTGTGGTTTTTATGGGCTGCCCAGGGAGCTGGTTCGGTTCTGCATGTGAGATGCAGAGGGAGCACCCCACAGCCAGAAACAGCTTCCCGAGGGAAAAGGGGCTGCTCGCTGTGCCAAGGGGTTGGGCATGACCCTTCCCGGGCGTCCTGCTCCTGGCAGTGAGGGGGTGCGGATGACTTACACTACTCTCCGGCTCCTGCTTGCAGGGGAGGTGAATGACAACACTGTGCTGGGCGCGCTGGAGGCGGAGGAGCCCGGCTCGTGTGGCGGCTGCAGCAACCCGGGACCCCCGTTCCCGCACAAGCCCCGCTTCTCCAGCGGGAGCAGCTCCCGCAGCCGGCTGAGCTCGATGACGGTGGGCAGCGAGGACAGCTTCTACCAGGGCAGCGCCTTCGAGGACTCGGCTGCGGAGAGCCTGAGCCGCCAGTCCAGCATGGATGATGACTGTGTCTTCCCCCGGGACGGGGACGGTGCTGCCGGGCGGTGCTCCCTGCGCAGGAACCGCAGCATCAGCCTGGCCAGCAGCGGGTCCATGTCCCCGCTCTGGGAGAGCAGCAGCTACTCCAGCAGCTTTGGGACCCTCCCGCGGAAAAGCAGGAGAGGCAGTGTCCGGAAGCATCTTTTGAAGTTCATTCCAGGGTTTCACCGGGCAGTGGAAGAGGAAGAAAGTCGGGTCTGAAGCCACACGTGTCGCCCTCGGTGTGTGGGCTCTGCCTGTGAGAGCGAGGCAGCCACTCAGCCCGGGCACTCCGCGGGCAAAGGGCAGCACGGCAGGGCACTCCTCCAGACAACAACACTGATGAGATTTACACAGGTCTGCCGTTTCAACTATTTTCATTTTCAATCTGAGTACGCTGTGGACCTCTTCATTATCACGAAAAATGAGTGACTGAACTGGGAAGAATTTCCTCAGCGAACTTCAGTGTTAATAACCATTTTTAATTGAATCTGAAATAGATATCTATTTATTTCCTGTTATTTGAGTCAGTGTCTTCTGAAGGTCTTTAATAAAGCAAGTGCTTCTACTAAAACCAGTGATAGAGTCCCGGTGGGAAGAGCACGGAGCTGAGCAGGCAGAGAGACCCCAGGCAGTGACGTTCTAGAACAGGGGTTTCACATCTGGCAACTGTTATACAAGCCCTGCAATAACCTGGTATAGCAGTTTCATCTGACCAGCTGCAGTCCCTTCCAGCTGCTAATATTCTATGTCTTGCCAAGCTGTTTTATTCCAGGGGATTTGGGGTGGAAAGGACACTCTTGAGCATGCACAGGCCCCCAGACTCTTCTGCAGAGCCAGTGCAGGGGAAGGCAGTGTTGTCTGTGTGCTGCTGCCCTGAGCAGTTCTGTGTGTCTGGCAGATTTGAACTCTTTAAGATATGAGAGGTAAAGGCAGATGGTTGTCCTGCAGGGATGAGCAGGACTGCTCTGTGCTGGCTGCAGCAGCAGGTCAATGGCACCCAGGAACCTCCCTGGAACGCTATGCTGGAGACCTGCTCCCTCAGCACCCTGGGGGCTGCAGAGCTGCCCCTTGGGCCTGTGTTGCCACTGCTCACACCAGGAAGATCATTACCTGCCTGTACTTCTCCAGGAGCAGAGGCTTCAGGCAGTAAGGATGGTGTGAGAGTGTGTGGAAGTGATTTAATAACTATGGGCACAGATGTGAGGGAAAACAGAAATTTTCCCTCCCTCTCAGTGCACAGAAACAGGCTGTTAGTTCAGTCCAAGCAGCCTCATGATGTTTTTCAAATACAACTGGAAGCATTTTAAAAATGAAGACCTTGCATGACTCATTCACTTGTTGCCCAGGCAGCCTGTGTGGTTGTACCTTTGGGTGCCACTGTCCCAGAGCTTCCTGGGCTTGTCAGAAACCACAGGCTGAATCCAATAGTTTCCCTCCAAGACGAGCTTCAGACAAAAACCACCTGTTTCAAACAGTTCTCTAAAGAATGAATGCTGCTAATCCAGCAGAGTCAGTACTGACCTCTGGAAATGATTAAGTAGCTGGAAATATGGCAGGTCTAAGGGAGAGCTGGAGGGCACTCAGGGGATCTGGAAGGCACTCAGGGAAGCCAGAGGACAACCAGGAGAGCAGCTCATGCAGTTTTTATGTATGGGATGATGTCCTGTCCGTGGTGCTAGACGTGGTGCCTGCAGTTCAGTCTGGGAGCCCCTCTGCTGTGAATGCAGCAACAGCTCCTGGGCCCGGAGTGGGGCTTTGCTCCAACACCCACATGGAGCCAAAGCCCAGCCCCAGCCCAGGATGAGGCATTTTAGGTGATGCTCTGGGCTCTGTCACTCATCACTAGGCATCAAGTTTTGCCTGTGATTTGCTGTCTCAAGATAATTTTATTTTGCGTTGCCAGTAGCACCAAGTGAAAGGAGAAACAAAAAGCACAGATTGGTTCTATTTGGCCAAAATGTTGAGTTAAAGGCAGATGTACAGGGAGACTGAAAGCAACTGGGAACAGAAGAATCAGAACGTCTGGTGAGGGTTGTTGTAGAGCCCAAAGGGAATTAACAGCACCAGCTCTGAGAAAGGAACCTTAAATTATTGAAGCTTTACAGCCTGAAGCTGTGATTCCTTTGATTTGGAAGGTTAATTTTCCACACCTTGGGAGACATGCACTTGCTGTGAGTGTGGAAAGGCTGGATGAGCCTGGACACCCAACAAGCTTAAGAGAGACCGAACAAGTGACACCCTCCCAGCAGCAGTGAGAGCATGTTTTGAGTGCTACAAGACGACAAGTATGACATGTTCATGGCCACGGTCACAAACAGGATGTGGGTGGCAGGTGCCTGTGCGGATGCTGAGCTCTGCAGGGCCCCAGCCTGCGGGGGAGGACACAGCTCACAGGCCAACCAAACTGCTCAGAGAGCAAAACAGCTGCAACAGATCTTTAAAATTGTATTTCTCCTTGCAAAGAGGACTTTAGGAGGATCCTCCTTTGCATCCTGGGAGTGGGGCAGGAGAAGAGGAGGTGTGGTGTGGTGATGCCAGGATTTGGGTTTGGGGCTCCAGGTGCTCTGGACCTCCCACAGTGAAGGTGTTCTCACTGATCATGGAGGGTTTGGTGAGTTCCTAACAGTAGAGGGAAACTTTTCTCTTCTTATTCCCAACTGCCAAGGGATTGATTGCCATTTCTCTTCTTATTCCCCATGGGCAAAGGGGGCAATGTGAATTTACTGCAGAGAGAAGTGGGTGTGCTCTGAACAATACTATTCCTTTTTAAACTGAAAATTTTAATTAATTTTCTGAACACTACAGAAACTGACCTTGTACTGGTGCTTAACTGCTCAACTGGGTCTTGCCCAGTGTCAGGAGCCTCCACTGGGTCCCTGCCTCCTGTGCACTATCCTGCTCCATGGCCAGGGGCAGTGGATCCTGCCACCCACATGCCATCCTGCTCCACTGGTTCCTGCAGCTGTACCCGGTGCTCTCTTTCCCAGGGGGCTGCCAGGCTGTGCTCCTGTGTGACAGCAGCTGTTTGTACCCAGCCCTCGAAGCTCTGAGCAGATCACACACATGGGTATTGTGGGCAGCTGTTTGCCCCACTAGTGTTGCAAGGCAAAGGGGAGTCACAACTTATCCATAGATAGAGCCAGGAATGTGTTGCTGTACTCAGACTGGCTGTTCCTGCTCTGCTGTGCCACACCAGATAGGCAAGAATAAGAGGTTCATCTTTTCTAAAAGCTTGAAGAGGCAGAAATCCACCCCCCCAGGTTTGTGCAAAAGGAATGTTTCCCGGCTCTCAGGAGTTGGCTTTCCCCATCTGTTTACAAACAGCTGTCTGCAGTGGGAGGAACCCACAGCTGCTTTTTCCTTCTCCACTCCCACCAGGGATGCTGTGGCATCCCGGCAGCTCCAGGCTCTCTGTCCCTGGGATAACCTGGGCATGATGGTGGCCCCTCAGCTCCTGGGGACAATGTGGTGAGGACAAACTGCCTCAGAAATGTCTTCACACAGGCTGGGTTGCCCTCCCCTCCCCAGTGATCCCATTGATGGTGATCCCATCATCTCCTTGCACAGCTCTTCCCAGGACAAACACAGCAGCTGTGTGCTTTGACACTGTCAAAACTTCAATTATTCTGTGCATGCCCCTGGCCTGTAACCAGCGTGTCCTTGCAGCATCACCCTTGCAGCATCACTCTGGCACATATTCCTGGAATCCCACTGCTCATCCTACAGCTCACTGCTGATGCCATCATGGCCAGCGGAGTGTCAGGGTGACAGTTGTGCCAGGGAAATGCCTGGGTTTCCACCTTTCTTCTCAATTCCCTTCTGAGGGAAAAGTTAAAATCCTGACATTTACTGTAGAAGAGGAATCCCAAGGTATGTGTTTTCATACACATAAGGTATTTATCTTGTTAACAGAATTAAAAGCACAGTCATGGTATCATTTAGATTGGAAAGGATCTTTTAAAATCATGCAGTCCAAATGCTTGGAGGTAACTTGTTGGCATAATCCACAGGAGTGTTTCTCTAAGTGTTCAAGTGAAATGTAATCCCTTAATCCCTCCTGGTTGTGTGCAAGGGTGGAACGTTTGGCTTCAGTAACACTGTGCCTATTATCCTGCCCTGGCTGTTGGGTGACATCTCCCATGGTGGCCTTGGGTATGTGGCTTCTGCTTTAGAACTGCTCTGGGGCCTCTGCAGGGTCCAAGTGCTCCCATGGGCTGCTCAGTGTGTGCATGAGCTGCTCTTGGAAACCTGTGGCTGGAGCAGGAACTGGGGAGCAGAGAGTTGATGACAGAGGAACCTACAGAGCTCTGCCAACATCCTGCCCTGGTTTGAGTTGAAACGGACCTTAAAAATCTCTTGTTGCAACCCCATGCCCTCTGCCGTGTCCCCTTCCTCTTTCTGGAATGACTGGGAATTACTGGGGCTCTCATAACTGCCCTCACCAACAGTCAGATCCCTGCTGTGCCTCGATGCCTCTGGAAGCCCAGGTGCTGTGCCTGAGATTTTAGCAAAGGACAGCAGGAATGGAAACCTCCTGTGGTGAAGGTCACAGCAAAGATGGTTTATGTGGCTGATGCAAATGGTGCTTCGAGCATGGGGCACTCCTTTGGAAAAGTAATGGTGTGTAATGAGTAGACAACACCAGAAAATACCAGAAATTCTTTCAATCTCTTTCTGCACTCAAGAAGTCAGGGATATGGGAATAGCTTGGTTTAAAAAAAAAATAAAAATTGTTGTATATATAAATATAAGATCTTTATAACTCCCTGGCAGGAGAATGGAGCCAGGTAGGGGTCAGGTTCTGTTCCCACAGAACAAGGGACAGGATGAGAGGGCAGTCTCAGGTTGCACCAGGAGAGGGTCACGTTATATATTAGGGAAAATTTCTTCATGGGAAAAGTAGTTCAGCCCTGGCACAGCTGCCCAGGAGAGTGGAATCCCCATCCCTGGAGGGATTTAAAAGCCATGTAAATGTGACACCTGGGGACATGGGTTAGTGGTGACTTTGGCAGTGCTGGGGGAATGATTGGAATCAATGATCTCAGAGGGCTTTTCCAACCTAACTGATTTTGTGATTCTGTGATAACAGAAAGGAACCTTCTCCACTCAAGCCACCAGACCTTGCTGGGGACTCAGCCTTGCTCCTGAGAGCACCAACAGCTGCATGTTGTCAACTCACTTTCAAACCTCATTATTCATTTTTCTTGGACAAGTGTTTCCAGCAAAAGATGGATTTTATAAAACAATTACACCAAACTCATTTTAAAACAGTAATGAAAAGTTGTTGATTTAAAGACACAAACTCACAGATGAATAAAACCAGTGAAAAGGCTTTGGGTCCATTTCTAATCAAGGGCTGAACTTGACAAGAGGATTTCCAAGCCCTAAAGCCCAAAGATATCAGAAATGTTGTATTGTACAAACACAGAATGTCATTCACAGCAGGAGATTACACTCTTACATAAACCTGGCTTTGGGCACCAGGGTTGAGATGAGGTTCAGCTGCGGTCAGAAAAGCCCCTGTGCTGCTCAGGTGATCCTCCTGCTTCCCTCTGCAAAACGCTGTCCTCTCACTCCTGCCGGACTTCGGTCTGAGTGTTACTGACATGGCCGTGGAATGGTTTGGGTTGGAAAGGACCTTAAAGCTCAACTCGTTCCACCCCCTGCCATGGGCAGGGACGCCTCCCACCAGCCCAGGTTGCTCCAAGCCCCGTCCAACCTGGCCTTGGACACTTCCAGGGATCCAGGGGCAGCCCCAGCCTCTCTGGGCAGTGCCGCCTGTCCACGGCGCGTGGCCGGGCGTGGGCAGAGTGTGGCATCTCGCCGTGTGCGGGGCATGTGCCCGTCGGGCCGGCCGGGCCGTCCCCCGGCCGGGCAAAATGCTCCCTTTGTGTGCCGGGCAGCACGGCGAGGTTCACGGGCACAAACCCGATGGGGAATGTTAAGCGGGTTAGGTGGCAGCGGCGCTGGGAAGGTGGTCACCCTCCGGGGATTAGGGGTCGGGACAATGGCCGTCCCTGTGACCGGCGGGGACACAAAGGGCCATTGTGCCCGGAGCACAAACTCCTGTTTATTCCCGCGGGGCTGACATGCCCGCAGCCCCGCTCTCCAGGCCAGCACAAAAGCCTCCTTGCTTCAGATTGTTTGTTTATGTAAATTACAATGGTGCATTTAATTATGCAACGGGCAGAGCCTCAGCGACAGGGGAGGTGGTGATTGGGCTGGCAAGCGCTGGGCACAGCGGATGGTGCGGCCGCGGACCCGGCACGGGGGACGCGCCTGGGCCATTCCAGCAGGGACAGAGACCTCCGGGGCCAGGGGGTGAGGAGAGGAGAGCGCTCCCCACCCCGGGGCGCAGGAGCGGGGCCCCCTGAGGTGCGCGGCCCCAGACGGTGGGCACGGCTCGGCACGGCCCTCAGCATGACAGAAGAGGTGCCCGCAGCGCCCACGATGCCGGCGTGCAACGGGAGCGTCCCCCAGCCCGACGGCCCGCTCCCGGCCATCGGGGGCATCGATGAAATAGCAAAATCTGTGGGCACGGTCCCGTACGCGAACGCCGAAACGAGCCCTGATGCTCCACCTGCAAAGGAAAAGCTGAAGGAAAGTAGAAATTCATTGGCAGAGGACATGGCTCCGGGGGATTTTGCTCGGGAGAAGGGATGTCAAGGTACCGTAAGGGGCTGCCTGTCTTTAAGTTTTGGGAGAGAAAAGCTCTGGTTTTAATATAGCCTGATGAATAACGGGATGTGCTATGTCTGTTAGTGAAAATTCCTTATCTACGGTAGCTGTAACAGCGACTCGGAGTAATTCCGGGGACACATCTGACGGACGAGTTCGTAACTAAAGAAATGAACAATTTCTAAGTCTGCTCTGAAAATCTGACAATTTGAAGCCATTAAAACCTGATTATCGTCACTAATTGCTCCATCAGCCCATGTCTTGTGCTTTGTGTTTCCCAAAGAAAAGCGAGAGGAGAAGGATGGGACTCTACAGCAGGGACCAGCGGCTACCCAGGACACAGGGACCGACGGTCAGGGATCAGGGGAAGGTAATGGAAAATGCCATCTGATATGGGGTTTCCCCGCCGTGTAGCAATGAGTAGCCTCCAAAGTCAGTGGATACAGGTGGTTATTAATTTTTTTTCCTTGGGTGAGACCCTCCTATTCCAGAAGGCAACAACTAATTTCTAATGCCTGGAGTTGCTGCACCTTAGAAAACACAGCTGGTATCTTCCTTCCCAAGATATTGCATATCTCCATGACTATAGAGTATCAAAGCACTGTGGGATCTTTGACCAGGAGATCCCCCGCAGCTTCATAAGTTTGGGAGATGCTTTATCTTCTCCCTGCTCAGAGGAGAACTTGGGGAAGCTGCTGGTGGCCTCAAAACCCAAACTCTTTTCCTGCCTGATTTACCAATTGTTTAATCCCACTGGGGTTATCTGCAGAAAATTGCTCTCCTAAGCACATACTTCTGGGTTTTTTACTCTGCTCATTTCTGAATGAAATTGGTAGAAATCAATGGGAGCCAAGTCTGGACCATCAGCCACATCCTGCAGTGATTGGGGGCTGCAGGGGGGTCACTGCCCGCCCTAGTCCTGAGTTACAGTGTGCTGAGTATACACATAGATGAACATATTTAATTACTCTATGCAAACTGCAGCCACTCCTCCAAAAGGAGGAGTATTTTATGGAGTGTTACTAAAGGAAAAAAGTCACATTTCTCTGAGGGGGGCTCTAGGCGTTATTTCCTTTCTGTGTCTCCCACCCATGGGCTCCTGCCTGTCTCAGCTTTGGCAGTGGTGGGACAAGGACACTGGGCCGGGGGCTGCTAGAGATGCTCTCCTCTGAGCTTTGAAGGTGGCTCTAAAAGAGGAACAGGCTGTGCCCTGCAAACAGAAACTGCTTTCATCAAGAAAAGGAAAAATATCTGAATATTTGTCATGGACAAATTAATATTTCATAGCAACTGCTTAGTCTGTGAGGAGGTGAATCATGGTGGAGGTTTTCCCACTTAGAGCTGACATCCATAGTCCAGCTGTGCTGCTTTAGGAGCACACAATAAAACCTATCAAAGGATCTTACATGGCTTCTCCCACGCCCGCCCCGCAACCACAAGCACTTTATCTCGAAATTGCAGGCAGCTTTTTAGTACCCAACCAATTTAGTTTAATTAATACTCTGGACCCCACAGGCAAAATGTTGAATAGACCATTTGTTGCGACACTAAAGCATCATTACCGGCAGAGACGTGCCAAACAGGACAAAAGGGAGATGGCCCTCGCAGTCCGGGCGGCCATCGCTAAGGGAGGGACACGTCCCAAGGGACACAGCTGGCCGGCCACTGCGTGCAGAAAGGCTCCCTTCCACTACCCCTTCCCCTTTTAGTTCCCCTTCTCCTTCCCCTTCTCCTTCCCCTTCCCCTCCGTTGGTGGGAATGAGGGTAGAACAGAGAGGCATTAGGAAAGGAGTCCAGCCTGGTGGTGCAGGGCTCCCTTCCCCTCCTGGGGGATGGGGGCTTTGGCGACAGGAGCTGGTGTGTCACCCCCAGAACCCGCAGGACGGGGCCCCGCGGGGGTGGCGACCCCTCCTGACCCGCGCCCTCGATGTCACGCAGGGCCGGGTGGCACAGGGGGTGACACCGCGGAGCCGGGGACAGCAGCCGGCCCCGGCAGGGAGGCGGCGGAGAGCCCGGCAGCCAGGGCTGGTCCCAGAGGGAACGCGGCCCAGGAGCAGGAGGAGGATGCGGAGGAGGAGGACACCGAAGAGGATGAAGTTCAGGTGATTGAAATCAAGAAGGAGAGCAGCGAGGCGCCCCGCCTGCAGCAGAGAGACAGCGGCAAGGAGCCGCCTGCCCCCGCCAGTCCCGGCTGCAACTCCCCGCTGGAGAAACCGGGGGAGCAGCCCAGCCTGGGGAAAAAGAATGACATCTCCAGACACAGCTATTCCAGATACAACACAATCTCCTACCGGAGGATCCGGAAAGGAAACACCAAACAGCGGATCGACGAGTTTGAATCCATGATGCACTTATGAACTGAGGGGGAATTGCCTAATGCACCGAGCTTTTGCTCCGGGTTTGGGTTTATTTTGTTCCCACAAGACATGTCTCTTCACACAACACGAGTCACTGCTTTTCTCCTTTTTGTACATGATTTATAATACACTGTGAAAATTTAACATCTTGGCTTTGACGGGGGCAGAGGCGTCCATAGCGCAAGAAAATAAATAATCAGTTTGCTAAATACAAACCCATTTGATTTTAAGGTTATCCTCTTATTTTCTCTTCAGTTTCATAACTGTGTTCAGGACACAGGATGGCTCGAACGGGTTGGGACTCCCCTGGCTGCCGACGCACACGTGGCCTGTGCCATCAGCTGCGCTGTAATGAGCTGGCAGTGGGTGGCACTGGCCAGGGCTGGGGAACAGTAAGAGACAATTCTTGGCAACCCCCCCAGTCTGGTTTGTTGTGTGTCTGTGGTGGTGCCTCACAGTGCCCCGACAGTTGCTGTGCAACCCCACCTTGTACTGCAGAGATGGAGGGGCACTGGCATCCTGGGCAGATGCTGGTGTGTGGGAACGGAAGGTGAGAAGGCACTGAGGACCCTGTGCCCTCCCTGCTGCCCCTCACACCTCCCATGATGTGATAATCAGCACTCATTAGGTCTGGCACTGCCTGCTGGCCCTGTCCATGGGGTCAGAGGTGTCAGCATGATGTGGTGTTGCCTGGCCTGTCCACACTGTGGGCATCACTGGGCTCACCAGTGCTGCCGTGCAGCCCGCCCTGGGCAGGAGTGACTCTGCAGTGCAGGCAGACTGAACTGCCACCTTCCCCTGCCCCTCTCCTCACCGTGGCAGCCCTGGGCTGAGAACCCTCACACAGCCCCAGGGCAGCTGCAGGCAGTGCCACTGGAGATGTCTGGCTGCAGTGCCAGCCTTGCCAGCCTGGGGTGGTAGGGCTTGTACCGGTGACCAGTGCCAAATCAGCAGCATAGCTGGCTCTGGATCAGCTCTGAGGGCAGCAGCTCACCTGGCACATCCCTGTGCATGCCTTGGTGTGCTCCTGACAAGACTGGCCACTACCAGGAATCTCTGTTTTCCCAGTGCCACCAGATCAGACTCTTCTATGTCTGCTCTTGAATTTCACACTAAGTTTAGATGCAAAATTAGAAGTTGTTTTGTCAAAGCCAGGTGAGTTTTAACCATAATTTTTGTCTCATCTGAACACAACTCTTCTCCATTTTGAAAGACCTTTGTGTAACCACCGTACACCTGTTGCAATCTTTTTTTTTTAAACTGTTTTACAGTCAGATTTTTCTGCAATTGTCATCCCAGAGAACATCTGGGAAAGCTGAGAAGAGCTGGCAAGGATAAAGGACAGAGTTATACAGTGGCCTCCTGCAGCCATAAGTGCCTTTTAAAGGATTAGTTTTACATCTCCAGCAGCACTGAATATTGTTTTGACTTCTTTTGTTCCACATAAAGGCAATTATTTATTGGCAATGTGAAAATAATACATGGCAATTCTGCATTGTGCCAGCAGACACAGCCCTCATTGTGCCATTCACACTTGTTTATTTGCTCCTTAGCCTGGGGAAGTTCTGAGCTTCGCTTGTACCAACTTACACTGTAGGTCTGTTCCCACTGACAGCTGCCCTGGTGCTGCTCTGGGGGTGACACATCCTTCTTAAAGATGTGGTCATGGTAATTCCAACCAGGGCCAGGCTGGATGGGGCTTGGAGCAACCTGGGCTAGTGGAAGGTGTCCCTGCCCATGGACAGGGGTGAAACAAGATGAGCTTTAAGGTCCCTTCCAACCCAAACCATTCTCTGATTCTATCATTCTTTATGACCATTCCCAGAGCTTTTGGTGGGAAAGGCTCTCTGGGACTTTCAATGACCTCGGACTCACTTTTTACCTTCCCTGCAAAGCAGCACTTGCTCAGCTGAGAACTGCAACGCCCTCTCCTGTTTTTCTGGGTAGCTGGAAAAATCAAATGAAAAGTGCTGGGATGCTCTAGGGGCCTGAGGGCCTTTCCCACAAGCATCCCCCCTCGCCAGTCCCTCTGGGTGGGTGGGTGTGGTCTGGACAGCAAGGGGTTCACAGGCAGAGGAATGAATGAATGCAGAGGGTGAGATGGGTTGCTCGCCCTCTGGCCATCACCATGGTCAGTGGGTCGGATGGGGTGCATGGAGGAGCCAGGCAGGGAGCTGCCTGTATGGCATGTGAAGTGAAGGGACATCTGGAGATCTGTAAACTTGTCCCTTGGAGCAGAGGCACTTTCAGGCAGATGCTGAATAGGGCATGGCAGTCACAGTCCCAGCTTAGCCTGAAAATCCGTTTTTTCTCTGTTTCCACCATTCTGAGTGTGGGCTGATGGCAGGCACGAGTTGGAGCTATATGGAGGGTGTTGATACCGGATGCCACAACCTGCAGTAGCTGTGGGTGCAGCAGCCAACTAGACTATTGCCGTTACCTGCACTGAACTGGGATTCAACATGGCCAAAAATTGGGGAAATTGGTGCTTTGAAGGTTCTTCCTGGAGTGAGGCTTTGTGGTTCAGCCTGGCAGTAACTCAAGGAGGAGGCCCTAGAGAGGGTCCATGTTGGTCAATTAACACACTGTGCTCAGAGGAAGCAGCTTCACCCATTATCATTTATTCCTTCTTTTTAATCCCNTTCAATTCAGAGCACTCACTGATGTAAGCACAGCATGACATGCCGTGCCCCTCCCCACCACAGCTCCAGAGGCATTTGTTCTCCTCTGCAAAAGCCGTTCCTATTTCCCATTGCTGACACAAGGGACATCAGGGGCTTCCATCCCCGTCTCAAGCAGCGGTTCCTCCACCCGTGGTGGGTTCCTCCCTGACTCACTGCTCACAAAGCTGCACAGCTCCAGCCTCTGAGCACCCCAGGGTGTGGTGCATGCCCCAGTGTGTCAGTGGGGACACTGGGAACAGCTCGTGGGGGCCTGACACCCATCACCGTGGCTGCTGAGCCTGCCGGAAAAATGCTCTTGTTTCTGGAAGACTGGGCTGACTGGTGCCATCGGAATGTTCCCAGTACTGAGCAACAGCAGGGCCCCAGCTCACTGCCAGCAGCCCTGAGGCACCCTCCAGTCTTTGAGCAAAGATCCAACGTGGAAGTGAGCATTTACACAAGCAGGGCACGGGCGTGCGAGTGACAGGGCTGGCGATGGGATGTGACCGTGACATACGACTGCCTGGTGCCTGCTCGGTGACAAGTGATTGAATGTCAGCAAACAGAATTTGATGAAATTCATGCTCCTGATACGAGCTGACTGCCCAAACGTCGTGTGTGTCATTTTTCTGATGGTGACTGCGGGCTAGCTGTGCTGAAGGAGGGAGAGAAAATCAGGAAGACAGCTGGAATAGGAGTCAACTGGGAAAATCTGTTGGGCCAGTCAATATTTTGGCAGACTGAGCCTGTCAGATGCTGTCAGCACTGATCCACCATATCAGAGGCAACAATATGCTGTAGCCTTCTGAAGAACCAAAGAAGAGGTATGGGGGTGTGTGAGGTGGGATGGCAGAGGCTCAGCCATGGTCACCAGTGCTGTGAGCAGCGAGTGCAATGCTCAGCCCTGGGTACCTCAAGGGGCTTGTGCTGCAGCAGCCCCCACCTCAGCACAGGTCAGGGGGCAGGTGGAGAAGTGCTGCCTCCCCACCCAACCCCACAGCAGTACAGGGAGCAGCCTGTCACAGCAGGAATTCCCAATGGGAACAGGGGGACAAACCCTGCCTGGGATGCACTGGTGTTACCCTGGATCTCACTGCCCTGGCACACAGAATTTATTCTTCCATCAAATATATCCTATCAATGACTGGTAATGGCTTTTGGAGATAAAGAGTTTCACAGTAAGATCAAAACCTGCCTCTGACAGTCAGTTCAGAGGCAGTTTGGTGTGTGGATCCTGGCTGTGCCATGCAGCTTGGGCTGAGGGAAGTGGCAGTGCTCCTGGGGAGCCCCCAGAAAGCCACAGGGGCTCAGGGACATAGCTGGGGTCCTGGCAGCTCCAGGGTGGGACAGCCCTGCTGCCCCGGCATGAGAAGCAACCCAGCTGGCCTCTGGTGTGTGCCACTGGCAAGAAGCAGGATAAACCTCTGGATTGCCCTGCCAGCAGCTCCTCTCTCCGCCAAGCAGAGTCAGGCACACATGTCCTTGCTGTCCCCAGGGGACAGGCAGGGCCTGCTCCAAACCTCTGCTACAGCCCTCAGGTAACCCAGTTGAGCCAGACTGGCCTTGCACTACTAAAAGTGGTTTTCTCGATACACAGTCAATTCCTCACAGAGCTCTGATCTGGAGCTGTCAGACAGCAGGTCCCACAGGATGGGATCCTGTGGCCAGACCCAACACGAGCATGGCCATGGATTTTTTTGGTGCATTGGTCAATAAACTTCCATTTTCTGTGGAGGAATAAGCAGCCCAATTTGCTGCTTATGAACTTACAGGGCCCTGGAAGTATTTCTGCAGCTTATACTGCTGCCAGGGGGTACTGAGGGATGTTTGCTTCCAGTAGGATGGGGACTTCAAAAAATATTTCCATTTAATAATATAGAAAATGAGCTTTTGCTGAAGTCTCCCACGGTGAGGGAAAACCAAGCCGACCTGTTCAGGCACTGTCAAACCAGATGTGCTGCTCTCGGTGTTCTGATCCCTCAATATGCTGGTACGAGATCATGGATTTCAACTGCCATTTGGAAATGCACTTCCCGTTTGGTAGTTGCTGTCACAGCCACACTGATGTCCTCGCTGAGCTCACAGCTGAGACCATGGCAGTCCTGGTGCGACTGGGCTCCCTTCAGTCCGCGTGGTAATTGCCAAACTGCCATTTCTGATAAGGGTTTATGGAGTCACAGGCCTTCACCCTCAGGGCTTTGTAAGAGGGATCCACTTCCAAGCAAGATGGCTTTGGGAGGTGCTGGTGCTCGGAGATGATGTGGTCAGTCTGCAGGGGAGAGAGAGAGGGCTTAGGGGGGCTCAGGCTTTAGTGCTTCTGCAGCAGCAGCTCAATTTTCCCACTGAGAAACCTTGATTCACAGAATCACAGAATTAATTAAGTTGGAAAAGACCTCTGAGATCGAGTCCAACCTATTCCTTATGGTGTGCCCTTTTTTGGCATGCTGCTAATAGGTGAGATCTCTTTGCTGACTTGTGGGGACTTTGGGGTGGGATACAGTCCTGAACCTGTTGCTGAGCCAGGATCACACCACACCTGCTGTGCGTCCTGGCTTTTCCTTCACTGGGAATTGGACATGAGCTGTCTTGGTATCAGTGTGGCAATTACCATGCAAATGGAATCATTTGGATGGCATTTGCTACATGGGGAACATACAGCAGGAGATGAATTTTTGTACTGTGGGGTTTGTTGGCTGATGAACTAGGAGCACAGTTACTGTGTTGAAAAGGATGTTAGGCAATTCAAATGCCAGTACACTGGATTGTGAAAGAATGATGAGTCTGAGTGATCCTTTTGTTCTTCACATACTTAAATCCCATGGCCAGCCAGGTGATGCTGAAGTGCTGCCACAGGCAAGGGACATTGTCACTGCCTCGCACTGCAGCAACTCTCACGATCAGCTCATTAACACCGAGATGAAACACTCCTGGTGTGAGGTGTAGAGTGGGGTCTGGGCAGAAGCTGGACCTTTGTGCAGACAGTAATTGCACTTCACATCATTAAACAAGACAATGACTGACATCAGGAGAGGCTAAAGCACCAAAACTCCTTCAGCCAGCAGCCACTGAGCTCCCCTCTGACTCGTGTTGCTGGCACCAGTACAATGGGACTGCCAAATTCGAGATGAACTCCAGCTGGAATGGGAGACAAGACCTGCTTGTGCCCCACACAGCTCCCCGAACATTTTCACATATTTTTCATAAAGTGAAATGACAATTTCACAGTTTTCAGTAAGTGGATGACAATTTTCCTGTATTTTTCCCAAAACACTTGAGGTGAGCCTGTGACATTCTGTCTTTGAACAATTCAGGCTAAAAAAACCCCAAAGAGGAACAGGAACTTGTCGATACATTGTGTAACTCAGCTACAGTTTTTCTTTCTTAAATGAAGACTGTTTCTTAACTATAAACTATGTCATTTCAGAGTGTTTTGGACAACTACTGACAGAGATACAGCCGTGACTCTTTGTGCAGTGCAGGCAATTAACGTAAGTATCCATTCTTTTCTGTTCCACAAATGCTTTCTTTAAAAACCACTTCGAGCTGAGAGCCAATCGATACTGAGTCATCTCCCTGGAAGTGCTATTGACAGTTTTCATGTAAAACCAGGACGTTTTGTCGCTGCTGTGGAGGCAGTGGCAGAGCCCGGCTGGAGCGACTCGGCAGTGCCAGCGTCCCCCAGCCTGGCACACGCTGTCGGGGGGCTTGTCCCTTGCACTGACTCAGCCCCAAGGCAGAGGGGCACAAAGAAAACGGGAGGGGTGCCAGGGACCAACTCAGGTGGCTTTGGCAAAGTGGGGACCGTGCAGGGCTGTCACTGCCCGCCGGCGCGTCACTCACCAGCCCTGGCCGGATGGTGGCCAGGGACCTGTGGAGCCAGGCCAGGCTGCGGCTCCTGCCCTGGCAGCGGCGCAGGCCCACGGCTCCCACGATGCCCGACGGGGCGAGGCAGAGCTCTCCGTGCTGGATCAGCCTCAGCCACGTGTAGTTGAACTTCTGGTTCTGTGGGGAGAGACCAGGCAGACCTGTGACCCCACCCGGCTCCACCATGGCTCACTGGGGAGAGCCAGCAGCTGGAAGAGGATCTGCTTGCCTTTCCCTGCCCTCACCCAGGACCAGGGCTGAGGAAAGCCATGAGCCATAGGAAGACCTTTCCTGTGTATTTGCAGAGCTAAAAAGATCAGGACAGCCCCAGCATCAGCTCTGGGACTGTCTCCTGCTGCAGTCATCCAGACCCCCAACCCTGACCTCCCGTGGCTGCACCCAGCACTGGGGCACAGGGGGATAAACTCCCAAGCAAGACAGGCCCCCATTTATGTGCTGGGCTGTGCCAGAGCAGGGAGCAGTTACCCAGGAATTGCCTAAAAAACACTGACTAGGAAAAATCCCAGAAGAGATTGGAAGGGACTCTAAAGCCCACCTCGTTCCACCCTGTGCCAAGGGACATCTTCCACTAGTCCAACCAGGACACTTTCAGGGATCCAGGGGCAGCCACAGCTTCTCTGGGCAACTTGTGTCAGAGCCTCACCGCCCTCACAGGGAGGAATTTCTACCCAATATCTCATCTGACCTTGCTGTCTGGAAGTGGGAAGCCATTCCCCTATCCCTCCAGGCCCGTGTCCAAAGTCCCTCTCCAGCTCTCTTGGAGCCCATTTATACACTGGAAGGGGCTCTGGAAGGGAAAGGCTGGTCACAGTGGGTGCTTCCCATCTAGTTCACAGTGCAGCTGGATGTTTTGCAGCAGCACACAAGGCACAAGCTGATATTTAAATGCTTCTCCCCATTTTCATGTGCAGGCTCATGGATTTATCACACTTCCCTATTCCAGCTGAATTTGCTGGCTCTGGGGTTGTTGCTTGGCTACAGGCTGTGCCAACCTCACTGCTCCCAGGCATCACCTGGCCACGCTCCCGGGGTGGGAATGGCTCCCGGGCAGGGGTCAGGGCACCACGGCTGGTACAGGAGCTCTGTGCCATGCAGTGTGACATAGTCCTGTGCTGGGTGTCCTTACCGTGTTGTTGACATCACACTCCTCAAAAGCCAGAGTGGTGCCTTCCACAGCGACACATCCTGCCAAGGCCACGTTAATAAGCTGGAAAACAGTGACAAAATGCAGACTTAGACAAATTCCCAAAGAAGTGGAGAGGCTTTTACACTGCACTTAACCTGGTGGATTTTCAGGGCTCTCATTAATGATTGCCCATATAACTAAGCGAGGCAAAGAAGAGTGTTCAGGCGAGGTTGGACAGGGCTTGAAGCAACCTGGAATAGTGGAATGTGTCCCTGCCGACGGCAGGGGATGGCACTCGATGAGCTTTAAGGTCCCTTCCAACCCAAACCATTCTGGGATTCTGTGGTGGAGAAAGGGAGCCTGATGCGGTTCTGCTCACCAGCCGCCCAGCAAGGGGCTTGTGGAGGCAGGATTGACTCCAAAACGGACACCCCGAGGTGCAGGTTCCCTGTCCGGGAGGGTGCCGGCTCCCCGGCCCCGCAGCCGCAGGACTGCGGGGAGATGCTGCGCTCTGCTGGCGGCGGAGCCGCGGTACAGACCCCGCACCCGAGCCGGCAGGGAGCGACTGGGGACACCGGGACCCCCGTTCTGTGCGGGACCTCCCGCCACGGAGGGACTGCTCACCCCGGGAGCACATCCCGCCCTGGGGCACATCCAGCCCTGGGATACATTCCACCACACGCACATCCCGCCCTCGGGTACATCCCACCTACACGCACATCCAGTCCTGGGGCACACCGCACAAACACGCACATCCCACCCACACGCACATCCAGCGCCGGGGCATCCTGCCGCTGCACACCCTGCACTACAGGCACATCCCACACCACAAGCAAATTCCGCCCCGGGGCAGATTCCCACCCCACCCTGCCTCACGGGCACATCCCAGCCCAGGGCACATCCTGCCCCGGGGCATGTTGCACCCCTGAGGGCACATCCTGCCCAGAGGTGCAACCTGTCCCAGGGGCACATCCCATCCCAGCACTGCCTTGTGGGCAGCTCCACTGTTCAAACACCAAACTGGCTCTCCAGCAGGAAATTATCCCTTGTATCTGTGACCTGTTTCTTTATAAAGCCACTGTGGAATCCAGACCTCAGTACTGTATCAAATACTCCACAACACTCCCAAAGGGAAGCCATGGAGTAGCAGCATGCCAAGGGTCCAGCCAGCCCCTGACAACAGTGTCCCTGGGTACGTACCATCCCGCTGGCTTTAACCAGGGGAGCTTCCAGGTCTGGGTAGACGTTCTCCAGGTACCACCGGAAATTTTTGCACTGGAGCTTCTTTCGCAGCTGGATTTGTTGAGTCAGATCTCCAACATCCACGTTTTTCACGACCAAGTGGTAAGCGTGGCCGTAGAAGAGCTCCTTGTACTCGTCCAGCCAGACCTCTGCCACACGGGCCAGGTTCCTCTCCACAGTTCTCACCCGGTCTTTTGGGAAGGAATAAGGATTGTCATTCCTGAAAATGTGCCCGACTCTGGAGCAGGGAACAATCTCAATCTCTCCTCCGCACATCCAGACCTGAGAAACAGAGGTCACTGATAGAAACATTGGGCACTGGCTTTGTGCAAATCAGGAGCGAACCAGAAAGCTACGTCAGGTGCCAGGGAAGATGGGGTCTCCAGCATGGAGCTGCCTCTGGGGAGCCCCTGCCTGAGCCCCATCACCCATCAGGCTGGAAGGGGTGCAGACAATAGCAGTGACTTACCTTGAATGAAATCTCCATATTTTCCCCTCCCCAAACATCCAGTCCTGGGTCGTACATTCCCAGCTCAAAAAAATACTTCTTATCAATGGAGAACAGGCCACCTGCCATGACAGGGCACCTGGGAACAGAAAGGCACATGGTGTGTCAGCAGTTGTGACAGAGACAGTATTTCGGTGGCTTTACCCAGCCTGAAAGCTGCAATGGGGCAGGAAAAAGGCAGTGCAATGTTCTCCCAGCCCTGGCAGCATTGCTGACGTACTGGCAGTGTTGTGAGTGGGAAGAAAGGCTTCCTGGGCTTTGCCTTTGCCTCATGGGAATGTCCACAGTGTATCTGTGCCTCTGCTATCCTGGCAAGCAAAGGAACAACACTTGGCCTCAAGGGGACAACACTTGGCCTCAAAGGAGTCTTTGTTGCTAAATTATTACCAAAGGAACGGGCTAGTTTGCAAAGTTCTAACGTGTGCTTTTTTTACCTTATTATATCAGTCTCCTTGATTTTATTTTTCTCGATGACCTCTTGTGGAATCTGCCTCCATCCAAAATTCATTGGCCAAGTGAAAATCCCACGCTGGAAGTTGTCCACGGTCATGTAACTAAGTGGAGAAAAGATCAGGATGACTAATTCTGAGTCACATTCCTGATTGAAATGTCACCCCTAATGAGTGAAGATGAATATCTGTATGTAATTACACCAGGATTTTAACAAATTTCATCAGGAATCCTCTTCATGTACTAGAAGCCATGAAAAAGGGAAAAGGTGTGTGTGATAATCACAAGGGCCGTGTTCACAGCTAATGTTAATTTCTGGTGTACAGCAATGTTCCATGTCCCCTGTGGAACACTGCTGAGACCAGTTAGGAGGTCCAGAGTTGTGTCTTCCTGTAATAATGAATACACTTGTGGTCCCAGTAAGGGGTTTCACTCAAGCCTCCAGCATGGATTTCAGGATTCCCAGGGATGCCCCACCTCATGTCCTTGTCGCTGATGACCTCAATGACAGGGCAGGCGACCTTGGTGCGGCGCAGTCGGACCCTCTCCAGCAGTGGCTCCAGCCACCCCACGTTGCACTCCACGTGTGAGTCCAGGAACGTCAGGACAGCGCCTGTGGCAGAGGTGGGGCAGCGTCAGGCCTTGGGCACCCCGACCCCAGCTCGTGCTGACCAGCCTCCCCCAGCACCCCACAGGCTCAGGATGCTGCCAGTGGTGCCATGACCCTCCCTGAGTCCCCAGACCCTCCCAGCCACAGCTCAGAGCACATTCTCACTGCTTGGCAGGCCAGCTCCTGAGAGAAATGGCCATTTTGATGCTGACATGGCTTAGGCAGGGCAGGCAGTGATTCTGGGGCAGCACAGCTGGATAACCTGACGAAAGGACACCTTTAGAGCTTTGGGAGGGACTAATACCCAGTGCTGGAGACGCCTTACTGCCACCTCTGGGGGCTCCCAACCTGCTGGAACACGGCTCTGCCCTACCTTTGGCGATCTCTGCTCCTGCCAGCCTGGCCCGTATCAGACCGTGCCTCTCCCTGAGACGCAGGATCTTCACTTTTGGGAACCGCGACATGTACATGTCCAGCTGCTCCTTCAGGTACTCTGCAGAGGAGCAGGAGAAGGCGAGGCTGACTTACCCACTTCCACCCACCTGCAGGGTGAAAAGCAGCAGGCAGGTTTTCCCTGGAAGCATCTCCAGACACACCAAGGTCCTCAGGTCTGGGGTGTGAACATCTGGGCACGGCTGCAAGATTTCTGGTGCACGGTGTCATGGTCTGACCCTGCTCTCCAGGGAAACTCCCAGTTGCTCCAGTGTCAGCTGGTTTAGGCCGAAGTGATGAGTCTGAAAACCTCTGCAGGAGATTTTCTGTGTCTCTCAGTACTTGGTGACGGGTGTGCTGGTTTGTGGCCTCATTCAGTGAGTTTGTGTTCCAAAACCAGTTCCAAACCCAGCTGTTCAAAGACTTCAAAATTAGGGCTTTTTTCTTCATTGTACTACAGTTGCAATTAAAACCTGGTTGTAGGACTTTTTTCCTTTGCCTAAAAACCTATTTTTTTGTGCTCTACCAACTTCTCAATATTAAGCACCACACCTAAAAACTCAGGGTTTAAACTGCACGAAGGTTTGCTGTGGCTCATCTCTACTGTTCCAGTGCTTTTGTCATGGTTTCTCATGGCTGTGGAGGGAGCTGGTAGCAAGCTCTCAGGAAAAAGAGCCTGTGAGGAAGGTGGGAGTGCCAGGCAGTCCTGGTCAGGGCTGCAGGATCCAGAGGCTCTGCCACAGGGCTGCAGCTGCTCCAAGTGCTCTGTTTGGACCCCAACTTCTCTCACCCATGGGCTTCCCTGGTGCTCCCTGGTTTCCTTCAGGAGAACAGACATGTTTGCACTTCAAAAGCCAGTTAAAAAGCTTTGGAAGGCTCCAAGGCTGAAGCATTTGTGACAGGTTTGCTGTGGGCTATTGCTGCTGCTCCTAGGGTTCCAGCAATGCTGACTGAGCACAGCCTCTGTGGGCCACCTGCACTCCCCAGGTTTTGGGTGCAAACCTCCCATTTCAGATGTTCCATGGCTAATGAGCACATACAAAGGGAAGCCTTGGGGAAAAGTAAAGGGAAAATTTGAAAAGATGCTTTTGAAGGGAAATGGTGGGAATGTGTTTTAATGATTGTATTGCAAATTAGCAAACTGAGACTTTTTCCTCTGTGTTGCCTCTTGTTGCATTGACAGCTTTTTGTGTGTGGCATGAGCTCTGAGGTCCATCTGAGACAGCACTTTCCCTGAAGAACCAGCAGTGGGAAAGTTACATCATTCCTAAATTTTTAAGGGCTGAAGTCAGCAGAGAACTGAGACATCACAACACAGAGGTTTAGTATCACCTGAAATGGCCATGGAAAGCACTGCACAGGGCAGATCTCATCTCACCACTGCTCCCACTTCAGCTCCCTGTCCTCTGAGAAACTGGGCAGTGTGTCCCCTGCACTGGGAACCAGGGGGCTCATCTGGGAGGGGTGACACTGTATTCCTGAGTGCCTGAGCCCTTGAGTCAGGGACTCTCTGTACATGGGTAGGCTGGGCAGGACCCAGGTCCCTGGTGCTTCTGGAGCCTCCAACAGCCCCTGCCTTGATCCCCCACAGCCACCCCCACTGCCTGCCTGGCCTCTGATCCCCCTCAGCCCCCAGTGCAGGCTGGGGATGCACTTCAATACAGCCAGAGGAGAAAATGTGATTTCTCTCTCCTATTCAGAATTGAATTACAGAGAACAAATTGCATTTTGCCCTCAAGTTATATTAGTTTCATAAAGGCAAAAAAAGCTTCACCTACCCTTCGTGCTGAAGTCATCCACCAAAATGACTTCCTCAATCAGGTGAGGAGGAGACCGGCTGAGGACACTGTGCACGGAGCGGAGGAGGGTGGACCACACTTCATCCACAAAGCACATGATGATGGTGGTGGTTGGGAGGTCGTCGTGGACACGCTGCTCGGAGCACCTGCAACAGCAACACAGGCTCAGAGGTGACAGTCACACCCCTGAAAACATCCAGGTTTTCTGAGAAAATGCACAGGGAGGTAGGGAAAGCCAAACATGAAATACGGAGGCAAAGCTCTGCCATGCTGGGAGGGGGAACAGAGAGGTGAGAGGGGAGTCCCTCCCACATATCTGGGGCCCCAACCAGATCTTGCTCACTCCTTTCTGACACAGACTTCTGAAGAAAATTCAGAGGTATTTCAGGGCATCACAGCTCATCAGAAATGCTCTGGGTTAAGTGAAAATTACCCCAGAATTACTCTGTTACAATTCTTGAGATGTATCTTTCCATCTCAGAAGCGTCAGTGGGCAGAAAACACCATGAAGTCCATTTTGGATTCAGTCCTGCTTCCACAAGCTCCTTGCAGGGCAGCTGGTGAGCAGAACCAGGTTAGGCTTCCTTTCCCCTCCACCACAGAATTCCAGACTGGTTTGAGTTGGAAGAGACCTTAAAGTCCATCTTGTTCCCCCTCCTGTCATGGGCAGGGACACCTTCCACTAGCCCAGGTGGCTCCAAGCCCTGTCCAACCTGGTGTTGGACACTCCCAGGGATGGGGCAGCCACAGCTTCTCTGGGCAACCTGTACCAGGGCCTGCCCACCCTCACAGGGAAGAATTTCTCCTTAATCTCTCTAATCTAACCATGCCCTCTGCCAGTGGGAAGCCATTCCCCCTTGTCCTGTTGCTCTAGACCCTTGTCCAAAGTCCCTCTTCAGCTGTCCTGGAGCCCCTTCAGGCACTGGAAGGGACTCTGATGTCTCCCTGAAGCCTTCTCTTCCCTAACTCGTTCAGCCCCAGGACTCCTGATCTGGGCTCTGCAGGGAGTGCTCCCCACAAGCCCCCTGCCCATCACACTCCTCCTCAGGGCCTCTCCCCACACACCTCCTGCAGGAACATGGTGCCTGGTGACCACCAGCATCATCAGTGAAGCTCTGAAAGGAACAAGCATTGTGTGTGGAAAGGCAGGCTGGAGGCTGGGAGAGGACACGTTTCCTGTTGGCCAGATTTCAGGGGTCTAGCCCAGCACTCCAGCAAGAACCACAAGAGGAACTGGAGTCTTAACTGGGAGAGACTGGAATACACCAGCAAAAAAGTAATGTGCTGTTTGATTCCTGAGAGCTGCCAGCAGGCACTGCCCTGAGCTGGCTCTTACAATGCAGTGTGTGCTGCGCCAAGGGGCTGAGGGCAGAGCCTGCACAGGTTCCTGCCAGCACTGGGGCACCCAGGGCAGCTCTCCGTGGCTCTGCCCTGATGCAGCAGCACACACCTGCAGGGATGGGCCCTGTTTGCCCAAGGTGTTCCCCGTGACGGCAAAGGTCTCCTCCCGTGCAGGCACGTCACTTCCCAGAGGTGTTTCCTGCACTCCGAGGCTTTGCTGTCCAGACCAGGGCTGGCTTTGTGCCACCACGGCTCTGGTCCTGTGCAAAGGTGGCATGAGGAAGCAGCCCAAGCTGGCTCACTTCCTCCCTGCTCCATTTCTTCCTGGGCAGGGTCTCACCTCAGCAAGCACCAACAGCACCGTGGGAGTGCCCGCACTGTCCTACGGAACGGGGACAGCCACGGCACAAATCCCACCCCACTGCACTGATGCTCTGTGAGCACAGGAAGAGGGACACGGGAAGGTCTCTGCACAAGGCAAGTATCTCACATGCCCAGGGGCTGAGAGATGTTTGCAGCAGGGAAGGCTGAGCGTAAGAGACAAACCTACCACCCACCTGAGCCGGCACCTTCCCCGGCCCTCCCTGCAGCTGTCCCAGAACCACAGAATGGCTTAGGCTGGAAAAGGCCTGTAAGATCACCAAGTCCAGGCATCAACCCAACATTGCCAAGCCCACCTGGCAGAGCAGCTCAGGATGGAGACCTCCCTGCCTGGGTGAGGTGCTGCCTTTGTCCTGCTCTCCTCTATTGGCACTATGGGAACAAGTGTGATCCTGAGACCTGCAGAATCAACTGTACGTTTCATGGGGACAGCTGTAACTGTGTGACAGTTTTCCAAGCCCGAACTCTGTGCCCCTCCCCACACATACCCAACCCACAGACCTGAGCCCCCTGGACTGCCTCGCATGCCCATTGAATAGCACCATCTCTCAGCATGTGGCTTTATCTCCTGTGGGGTCTTGTGGAGCCACAGTAGGACTCTTCAGAAGGGGAGCCCTTGGGGTGCCTCTGCCTCAGTGGAAGGGCTGAGACAGCTTGGAGAGCATCTCTGGGCAGGGGTGCTCCTGCTGCCCAAACAAACCGACTGGGTGCAGCATCCAGGAATCAATGCAACAATGCTAAAACCAGCCATGCTCAGAGCTGCACCTGACACACCAGGTACAGTGTTCTAAGGCACAGGGAGGCCTGAGCCCCATCACCTGCCCTGTGTACCCTGGCTCTCTGGCTAGCGGGGCTCAGTGGGTTACAACCTGCAAACTTTACTCAGTTTTACGCTTAACAACAAAGTGCTCTGACTGGCAAAAGGTGTCTGACAGGCAGCATGGCTGAAGCAGAGGGCTTGGTGGCCCCAGCAGCCCTCCCCAGAGCCACTGAGCCCATTCCCAGGCCACAGAACAGGGGTTTGTGCAAGGAAAGCAGATCTTACCCTGCAGGCCTGGTGTCCGCGATAGCACGGTCCACGGGGATCATGTCGCTGAGGTAGACATTAAAGTTTCCTTCTTTCCATCTACTTTTTGCTTCTTCTTGTTTATCATCAGGGACTGCAATGGGGTGTCCAAACTGGCCGGGAGCTCGGGGGTCTCTTGGGGCAAGTGTTGCATCCACAGACAGGACCCTGTGCATTCCTGGGCCACCACCTGCCTGCTCCTGCCTGTCCTGGCCAATGCCAACCACCCTGAGAGATGCTCCTGTGTGCTCCTGCCCATCCTGGCTGATGCCAGCTGCTCTGGGAGCTGCTCCTGTGTGCTCCTGTCCATCCTGGACAATGCCAGCCACTCTGGGAGCTGCTCCCGTGTGCTCCTGCCCATCCTGGCTGATGCCAGCTGCTCTGGGAGCTGCTCCTGTGTGCTCCTGTCCATCCTGGACAATGCCAGCCACTCTGGGAGCTGCTCCCGTGTGCTCCTGCCCATCCTGGCTGATGCCAGCTGCTCTGGGAGCTGCTCCTGTGTGCTCCTGTCCATCCTGGACAATGCCAGCCACTCTGGGAGCTGCTCCCGTGTGCTCCTGCCCATCCTGGCTGATGCCAGCTGCTCTGGGAGCTGCTCCTGTGTGCTCCTGTCCATCCTGGACAATGCCAGCCACTCTGGGAGCTGCTCCCGTGTGCTCCTGCCCATCCTGGCTGATGCCAGCTGCTCTGGGAGCTGCTCCTGTGTGCTCCTGTCCATCCTGGACAATGCCAGCCACTCTGGGAGCTGCTCCCGTGTGCTCCTGCCCATCCTGGCCAATGCCAGCCGCTCTGGGAGCTGCTCCCGCCTGCTCCTTCCCATTCTGTCCCGTGCCAGCCGCCGCGGGAGCTGCTCCTGGTATCGCACTGAGCTCCCCGCTCCGGCCCCGCGGCTCAGTGGCCCCGGCAGTGGCAGTCGCAGCGTGGGCACCGTCCCTGTTGCTGTTGGAAAGTTCTCTGTGCCTGTCGCGTCTCGCTGTGGCGTTCCCCGCCGAGTGGGGTCCCCGGCGCGGGGCTGCGGGGCTGCCGGGGGTCGTCCCCTCTTTGCTAATGAGGATGAAGTGAGTTTTGGAGGAAGTTGCTTCCTTCCCCGCGTTTGTTCCCGCTGGTCCAGGCTGTGCTGCCGCTGCCCGGGCGGTCTGTCCCGCCGTGCCGGGGGCCCGGGGCTCGCTGTGCCCGGCGGGGGCTGGTTCTGCCCGCCCCGTTGCCCCCGCCGCCGGATCGGGGGGCGCTCCCGGTGCCGGTCCCGGCCGGGCCCCCCCG
>VXBX01001579.1:35976-85061 GCA_013400415.1 Scytalopus superciliaris
GGAGCGGGGCTGTGATTCAGGGGGTCCTTGCCCGGGGAGCAGGGCTGTGGTTCGGGGGGCACATCCCGGGGGAGTGGAGCTGTGATTCAGGGGGTCCCTGCCCGGGGAGCGGGGCTGTGATTCAGGGGGTCCTTGCCCTGTCTTGAAAGGGACCTTAAAGATCATCCAGTTGTCCGTGCTCCACGTGGCAGCTGACGCGGCAGTCGGTGGGCTGAGCCGCTGCTGAGGAAACACACGTGGGTGTGTTTCACATCCCGCTCAATTACAGGGCACGGGAGCCACGCTGGCGAAGGGGGGCAGCCTCCGGTGGGCTGAGCCGGAGAATGCCAAGAAAAGAGCCATTGAGGAACCACCCCTCCTGCTCTGGACTGCAGGCTGGAACGTGGCAGGCTTTGCTGGCAGTGCTGGCTGTACCCTATGTTCTGGCTGTGCCCCCTGTGCTGACTGTCCTGGCAGTGCCAGCTGTCCAGGCTGTCCTGGCTGGGCCAGCTCTCCAGACTGAGCCATATGTGCTGGCTCTCCTGGCCGTGATGGCTGTGCTGGCAGTGCTGGCAGGTGAGGGCTAGGGCTGCCTGCGAGGACCAGGCACTCCAGCTCTGGAGAGCTCAGATGGGCTGTGTGGGGTGCTCTAAGAACGGTCCAGGCAGCCCCACTGTGCCTTGTCAGGTCTGTGTAGCTTTGGAAGTGCACTGATACCCAGATACAGGGCCCCTGATGTCTCCCACTCTCCCCTGGTGTTGAGGTGACAGGCTGGGCACAGGTGATACCCTGTGAACCATCAGCAGAAGCTGTTCCTGAGGACATGGTTGTGTAGGACAGCCCCTGTGGGGTCAGGATGTTTGGGAGATCATCTGTACAGGGTGCAGGTGCATCAGTCATGGTGAACTCCACATGCTGGGACAGCCATGCTGGACCCCCATCACTGGATGGCACAGAGTGAGCAAAACTACAGCTCAGGGAGTCTCTGCCATCCCAGCACTGCCAGGAGCCTTGCAGTGGAGACCCTGTCACCAGTGGGGACTCAATTCCCTGCACCAGGGTCCCTGTCCATCAGCTCTCCCATTAGTGAAGCCTGTGCAGTCCGACAGTGGGGACACTTTGCACAGCTGTGGTGGCAGCCCAAGCACCTGCTGACACAGTCAGGGGAAGGAGCTGTAGGCTCAGTTGTACTGTGTGGGCAGCAATTCTGAAAACTCAGAGTACAGGCACTAAAGTGAAAGGGGGAAAAGCCTGAGCTGGGAATTTGCAGCTTTATTAAACTTAAACTCCCTATAAGCTCTCTGGTATTAATAAATTTAATAGCAATGCACCATATCCCAAAGCCCGAAGCAGGAGCTTTGGTTAAATAAAGGTCTCTGACCCACTGCAGCACATATGAATATTGAAATGGAAAAAAAATACATTAATATTCATACTTTAAAAAAATTTTAATGTCAAAGCCCAGCCTATAGTTATGTTGTATGATTGAAAACAAAGGAAATGGCCATTCTGTTGTTTTTCCAAGGCCTTTCTTTGCCAAACAGTCTCCCTCAGATGTGTCAGGCAGTTCTGATTTCAGCAGGATTTGTGTGTGTGGATGGTGCTTGAAAACTCTCAGTAAGAGGGAAGAAAAATGCGAGCAGCAGCTTGAGAGTAAGGAAGCTCAGAGTCAGGACTGAACTTAAATGGAACAATTCCTCTGGTTTAGAAATAAAAGTTTAAGACACACGCGGCTTGTGGTTCATTCACCACACTGACTTTTCCATTTCTTTTTTGCCCTTGCCAGTCCTGACCATCCCTCTGGCAGCAAAAGTGCTTAGGCCTGGCTGGGGTTCCCTCTGCTGGGACCTGCCACCCTCCCAAGGGCTGTGCTGTGGGGTTCACTCCCTGTGACCCCCAGAGCCAGCCCGGGGGCACCAGCAGTACCTGGCAATGAGCCCTCTGGACCTCGCTCCCCAGGACCCGCTGGAAGTGTATTCTTTGCCCATGGGCAGGGCCAGTAGCACCTTCCCTGATCTCTGGGCACAAGGTCCAGCCCTGCCGGGGCAGGGAGAGACCCGAGATGTCCCCCTGAGCTTTGGCTTCACATTTACACATTGTGACAAAGTCGTCGCCAATTCGGTACGGTCAGGCATCCCCTCTGCTCACTCTGTGCCTTGGCTCTCCTCCCTGGCAAGTACAAATGTTCCAGATAGCTGAACAGATTCCGTGACACAAGACAGCTGCTTTTGTAGGGAGGAATTAATTTAATCAAGTACTCCATCATTAAAATAATCTGACATGTCAGATGGAAAAGCACAGAAGCAAGCTTGCTTGAAGATGAAAACTAACACTTTTTCCAGCCAGAAGTGTCCCAGAAGATGAGGCAACAGTATAATAATTCACTCTGGGTCTCCATGTAATATTTTAGTAATGTAAATAATATATTGTCCAAAGATAATTTGTGAAGGAATTATCTCTTTTTAAAGCCTGTCTGACTTGGTAAATTGTATTTCTTCTCTGGAGCATAAGAGTTATAAAATCATGGAATGGTTTGTCTTGAAAGGGACCTTAAAGATCATCCAGTGCACCATCCTGCCATTGGCAGGGAAACTTTTGCTATCCCGGATTGCTCCAAGCCCCATTCAACCTGTTCTGGAACACTTCCAGGGATGGGGCTTCTCTGGGCAACCTGTTCCCAGAGTAAGAGACTGTGCAGAGTCAAATACAATGCCACGGTCCACAAAGGGCAGCATCAGACACGTGGCTGATCCCACCATGCAGAATATAAGGGCTTTTTTTTGGCTGAAAATAGAAGAAATCAGTGAAAATGGGTAGTATAAAAGCCATCCCACTCTTCCTCTTGCCACAAGGTGGGATCTGCTGTATCTTAATTGCTTGGTTGCTTAATTACCTCTCAATCACAGAGTATTCTATTAATTCTCCTTATCAGGTACTTATTACCACTGGGAAGTATTTTCTTTGCCCATTTGATGCTGGAGATGAGGTTGTGTTTACAGTCAGTACCACTGAAGGTTTCAGGCATCCCAGCCCTTGGCCAGCACGAAGCCATCCCTAACATCCCACATGGTGGGGCACAGATTTGCCTCCCAGGCAGCACTGCACGTGCCAGGAACCTGGACCTCTGTAATTTCCCAGTGTTCTGCTTTCCCTGCTATGTGGGCACAGTCCATTTTTTGTGTGACAGCAAGAGTCTGTGCTGCAGAAACAGGTGCCTGCCCTCCATGTGGCCAGGAGCCTGTTCCTCCACACGGTTCCCCATTTCTCCTTAAATCACTGCCCAGATATACACTGCTGATGGGATGAAGAGGTGTGTGCACTGTGCAAGGAGTAGATCTGTGCACTGTGTGAAGACAGATGTGTCCTACAGTGTGTTGGCAAATCACAGGTAAGCCCCAAAACTTGAATCAAGGCTCGGTTCCTGTGTAACTCTCAGGCAGAGGAGTTTCACCTCCACCGGCTGTTGGTTGCCAGCCCACTCCACACGTTACTGACTGTAACTTCCACGGGGGATATCTGATTTCTCTAACTGTGGAAATTCAGCCAGTAAAACACTAGGAAACACTGAACTTGGAGTACCCTGGAAGTTCACTGTCCCGTCTGGGTATTTGATGGTGTTCTGGAAGTCTCCACCCAGTCAGATGGGAATGAAAATGGAAACTTTGGCTTTGGAAGAAAAGTTTGTGGTCAGGTTTCACAGGAAACTGCAGAGCTGTAGAGGCAGAGAACTGGGAAATACTGGGCAATTGTTTGCTGGATGCTTAAAAATTGGAAGATGAAGAAACTAAAGCTTGAATTTCTATTTTGAAAGGTTTCTGGGTTTTTAGGCTGTCCTCATTATCCCAGGGCGGGTGACAGCAGCGAGGCTCTGGTGTTCAGTGGCTGTTTGCACAGAGCTGCACTCCTTGAATGAGAGCAGCTCTCCCCAAAATGGGGCTGGTTATGTAATCAAGGATTAGAATAGCTGTTCATGTTTGGGTTTGGTTGTCAAATAGTGGCCTTGGCTGACTGTGGCTGCAGTGAATCCGCTGGCATTCCGTGCAAGTACACTGGAGTGCCGTCACCAGGACCGGGAATGGGAATAGCAGCGGGCACCCTGATTTGCATAGAGGTCATGTTTTGCTAATACGTGCCTTGTAGAAGCAGACAGCATGCAAAAGAGGATGGTTAGAACCTGACCCAGTCATGTTTTTAAATTTCAAATTATGCATAAAGTATGCATTAAATTAATTAGGGAATTCATTAAGAAGGGAAGAGTAAAGAAACTAGTGAGCAGTGAGCAGCATTTAGTAATGCAAGCCGTTTTCTATAATTGTTATATAGAATTTGTCTCATAACATTATCTTTTGATAAATTATTGCAGCATAATATGATATATGTAGCTTATTAACAGTTTCATTAATTACTATTAGAGCAAAGACACTGAAGTCTGGCACACATAGAACACGTGTTGAAGCAGATGGTCGAAATTAGTGAAACGCAATTGGTTGCTGAACCCTTTTACCTAATTACATTATTACATCAAAACAGTTAAACTAAATTTATCAAGTTGTCGGCCGAGCTCTGGGATGTTTGGAGCAGGGCCCAGCTCCAGACGTCCTCCCTGGGCTCCAGTGCCAGGACCTCCTGCAGACCCCGACCTTGGCCTTCCTCACCTGCATTCCACATCAGTTTCCACATCCTCATCCTGCTTCTCATGGCCTTGAAGAGCATACTTTCCCTCACAGGACTGCTGTGCCCAGTGCAGCCTGGGGCACCTTGCTTGGGAAGGGAATGCATGGTGGGGAGCAGAGCCGTGTTCCCACTGTAGGGTGGTGCTCTTGCCTGCCACATCGTCCATGGGTGCTGAGCCTTTGGCCTCAGCAGAGCTGGGGATCCCACTCCCAGTGCCCCCAGACCTGCTCCTTGGAATGGATGGGGAGCAGAGGGGAGAGGGATCTGCTCTGTGTGCAAATGATCCCAGGAAGGTGTTTGTGCAAACAGCAACTAATGCCATTCCACGTCCTTGCAGCTGCTTCCTCGTGGGATTGACATGAGGATTCAGAGCCAGGAGAGTTTGTGGCGCTCAGCCACAGGGTCCTTGGCAAGCTCCGTCCTACATGGACAGGTTTCCCAAAGACCTGAGAGTGATTTGGGTGAAGTGAAGCATTTCACATTTCAGGGAGATTTTCCGGAGTGCATGTGCTTGGTTTCTAAACCAGGAGAGGAGGGCCAGGCTGAACACAGGGCTGGATGGGGTGTGTGGAGGGTCATTCCTTCTGGTTTCCACCTGGAGAAATGCAAAGGCACATTCCTCTGAAATGTCTGAAATGTCACCTGCTGCCATGTGGGTGCTCTTGGGGCTGCTCCTCATTAGAGCCTGGCACCTCAGCTCAGCACAGGCTCTGCTTCGCAGACACGGTGCTCCACTTGCTTCCAGGCAGGATGGAAGCAGGGCAGGGAATTGCTGACAGCAGAGTTTTGAGATACATTCTAACAGATTTGTTTACCTCTGCCTTAATTAGAGCAAACGGGGTTTAGGCACTGAGCTCTTTTCTGTGCCTTTGGAATGTTTTCATCTAACACAGCGTTAACTCCATAGCGGAAACTGCCTGTATGGCCATGGATTGAGTAGGACTGGAATCAAACAGGAGCATTTCCCTCTTTTGCCCTCCCTCTGGATTCCTTTAGCTCACCCACATTCCTGGAAGAGTCACCAAGGCTGTGGGCACAGCTGGTCCATGTGCTGGTGGAGCACCCAGGCATTGTGCCACTGCTCCTGATCTCCTTGGGTTCCCAGGAGAACCAGGACAAGTCTCCTGGGGAATAGCCCCACCAGCCAACAGTTCAGCTCCAGACCACAAAAACCTGGAGGATCTGTGAACTCCTTCCACTGTGCAGGTGGGAGAAGGGCTGAAAAATGGAGCCAAAATTATCCTGCATCAAAATCATGAGTGTAATTCCCAATAAATTCCAGCTCTGCTCTGAATCCTGAACTGGCAATTAAATGACCTCTCAGTTGTTTAAAGAAGCCTGTGCCCATTGGATACCTTAGTACCATAGGGAATGTTAAATAATTATCATCAAATTATCAGCACATCTGTGGTGCCCTGAGTTCTCTCCCTGAAAGGGTTTCAGGTTTGCCACAGCAGCTGGAGGCATCTCTGGTAGGTTCCCAAAAGTCCTGTCGTGCTGGGGATGGCCTCAGAGGAGCAGAAGGACAGAGAAAATGAGGAGCCCTAAGTACAAAGCATGAAAATCTGTGTTTTATTTCTGCCCAAGCATCAGCAGGTGTGTGGGAGCAGCGGGGGAGCGTGTGGACTGAGTCATTGAACAGAGTTCCATGTGTTTGGGGTTTTATTTTAATTATCCATACCAGCAGTTTTCAGGAAGTCTCCCACCTTTGTGCTCCCCTAGCACTACCCTGGGGCACCAGCACAGGCATGGTGTCCATGGAGGCAGAACAAGAAAGATGGGGACAAACCTTCAGCAGGGCCTCTTGTGATAGAACAATGGCGAGTGGCTTTAAACTGAAGGAGGGGAGATTTAGGTTAGATATTAGGGAGAAATTGTTCCCTGTGAAGGTGGGCAGGCCCTGGCACAGGTTGGGCAGAGAAGCTGTGGCTGCCCCATCCCTGGGAGTGTCCAAGGGCAGCTTGGACAGGGCTTGGAGCCCCCTGGGCTGGTGGGAGGTGTCCCTGCCCATGGCAGACAGTGGCAGGGGATGGGCTTTAAGGTCCTTTCCAACCCAAAGTAGTCTGGGATCACATGATTCTTTAGTGCAGGGGCAGCGTGTCCCTGCCAGGGGAACAGGAGGAGCTGGTGGCACAGAAATGGCACTATCTGCCCATGGGAGCCACTGCCAGCTCATCCCAGTGTGAGACCAACATGCCATATGGTGGGCAGGTACAACAGCTTGGACAGTGAAATGGGACCATGTATGATCAAACCAGGAGCTGGTGAGGAGGGATTCCAGGCCTGGAATATCCATGCAGCGATTTCCTGGGCAAGTATGGCAGGGAAGGCAGACCATTATGAGTCACTGAGAAGTGTAATAAAAACAGGCTCTGCTGCTGTGTAAAGAAAGCAGCAGGTTCCAGTTACCATGGGGGCTCTCTGGGGGTGAGGAGGGGGCAGGACTGCCCTCACACTGCCCTGCACAGGGCTCTCAGCACCGTGGGTTGGGAGAAAGGCTGGGAAACCCTGCATGAGTTCAGCTGAAAAGCCTCTCCAGATATTTTCCAGTGCTATTTGTGATGTGTATGCAACTGAGCAGGCACTCCTTTTTATTTCTATTCTGCAGGAATTAAATTAATTTTAGAAATGGCACTATAACTATTTTCCTGCCTCAGGGACCATTTGTTTTAAAATCATTAAAGACTTTTATATGACACTGCACTGACATTTGATGTGAATAAATTAAGGGAATTAGTATAAAACTACTTTCTTTCTCTGAAGCTTCCCAGCACATCTCTGCACACATGCACAGTCACTGAGGGTGCACACAGGCAGTAGTGTCAGTGTGCCCACAAAGGGATGCAGATTCAGCCCTCCAGCAGCTCCACTGCTGGGAGAGGATGATGCACACCCTTAGTGGGGGTAAATCTCTCAGTGAGTCTCTGCTGTGCTTCAGGAATCAGAGAGTTACAGGATGGTTTGGGTTAGAAGAACTTTAAAGCTCATCTTGCTCCATCCCCTGTCGTGGGCAGGGACACCTTCCACTATCCCAGGTTGCTCCAAGCCCCGTCCAACCTGGCCTTGGACACTTCCAGGGATCCAGGGGCAGCCACAGCTTCTCTGGGCACCCTGTGCCAGGGCCTCCCCATCCTCACAGCCAGGAATTTCCTCCTAATATCTGATATAAGTGTCCCCTCTTTTAGTTTAAAACCATTCCCCTTTTTCTTGTCACTCTCTGCTGGTGCAAAAAGTTGTGCTCTCTCTCTCTCTCTCTTATGCAGGAATGTGGGCATGTAAAGCAGCCAGGATGATCCCAAACTGAGATCCCATCACTACATCTCACCTCCTACCTCTGGCTCTGCATGTTCTGACCGAACTCCAGAGCCAGACCATCCCTGCTGTAATTTCATTCACCTCAGGTAATGACCCATTTGCTTTCTCCTCCCTGCCTACTCTGTGTGCCCCGGGCCCTGCTGAGTGCCCACACCCAGTGGAGCAGGGCTGGCTTGGGCACAGTCCCTGACCTGCCTCGAGTGCTCCTCAGAACCAGAACTCAGGGCTCCTGGAGGACTCTAAGGAGATACTTCTTTTAATTTAGGAAAGGGTCCAGCTGCTGTCTGGAGCCTTCTCTGGTGCCATCAGCCACTAGAAGAAGTTGTGTTTTGTGCATGTGGGTGAGAAAATCCCATGTAGACAAACCTGCTGCCCTGTCTGAGCTCCAGGACACACTGGGTTGTTGCCATCTGAATGTAACCTGGATTCAGATCCTGAGGGAGAAGTGTTGAGACTTGTTTTATTCTTTTAGAGGAGCACTCAGTGCCCGTTGTGTTTAACTCTCCCTGTGTAGTTCCAGACAGGGGGATGTCACTCAGCTGTTCCTGCCCAGCTGGGCTCTAATTCCAACTGTGTCTGGATCTCTGGGAAGGCATCCTGCTGTATTTCCTCCAGCCCCACCGTTCCTAGCACGTGCACTCTGCTGAAAACGGGAGAGTTAAAGGCACCCAAAGGTCTGTCAGGAGATCACGTACTTTTTTTGTGCTCTAACCCCACCATGTGATACTTAAGCAAATTGCATTATTCTATGATTACTTTTCTCCACGGACTTGTGTGTTCAGAAGGGAGCAGGATGCAGGATACAGGGTGCAGGATTCAGGATACGGGGTGCAGGATGCAGGGGTGCAGGGTGCAGCTATAGGGTGCAGGTTTATCATCAGCTCTGCCTGGACACATCCAGACCCAGCAAACCAGAGCAGCTGGTGCAAGGCAGCTGCTCACATCCCAGAGGGGGACCTGAGGGGTCTCAGGGCTGCCAGCCCCCCTCATCCTCCCTAGCCCTCTGGCCCTCGCGCTGTGGTGGCAGTGGCTGTGGTGGCAGTGGCTGTGGTGGCAGTGACTGCGGTGGCAGTGGCTGTGGTGGCTGTGGCCATGGCTGTGGTGGCCAGGTCCCTTCATCCCCCGTGGCCGTGGGACCCGATCCTGGCAGGCATTGAACACTGACAGGAGGGGCCCAAGCAGAGCTTGTCAGCTTCCCCTCTGTCATCTCGTACTTGTACAGCAAAGTGCTGTTAATAATCGTTTAAATGCTTTGGTGTCAGTCACTGCTCTTTCTTTGTAAATGTTACTCATTTCATAAATAAATCAAAACCTGCAGACCCTGGGTTTTCAGAAACTTGAATGCTTTTGTTAAAATTGTATGAAGCAAATTCACAAACACATGATTTATATTATCTCAGCACAGCACAGGAGATGATAGAATATACTATTTAAATTAACTCCTCTCCCAACAAATGAAATCAATTCTGTTCTTGGGTTACTTTTCATCTGCCTTTTGTCTTGTTGCTGAATCTTTTCTATTTCTTTCACTCATTCATCTATTGTGCCCTTTCCTTGATCTGATAGCATTAAACATATAATTAAGTCATAAAGGAGGGAACTGATGAGTATAGCAGATGGTAATTGCTTCCTACATTTGAATGAAATGATATGCATTGCTACAATTTACAGCTCTCGCCTCATATTTTATTCAGGAACCTTTTATCTCTTTTCCTGCAGAATTATTCTGCAATAAATTTAGACATCTTATCAATAGCTTGGGTGATAGTCACAGAAAGGGGAAAACCGAACTTTTTGCATCTTAATGTCTAAAATAATTTTCTACAATAATTGAATTATCTCCCAGCAAATATCATAATGAGAACCTGCTGGACTTGGTTGTTTTTCTTTCAAAAGCTCATCTCGTGATTAAAGAGAAAAATTGACTGGTGTAATTACACTTATTGAACAAGGAGGTGCAGAAGCCTCCTGAAGCCCCATCTCTTTGGGTCAAGGTTGTTTTTTCAGGGCTCTGAGGCTCTCACTGAGTTCTCATCAGTTCTCCCACCATTGGTGTGTGCCAGGGGATAATCCCACCAGCCTGGTGGGTGTTCACAGGGTGGTCCCTGTTTCACTACGCTTGGAATTAACAAAAAAATATGTTGAAACTTATTTTCTCTGCAAGCTGTCAGCAGGGCCTGAGGGTTCAGGAGCATCTGTGGCATTGCAGCTGCATGGCCTCGCATGAAGAGGGTTTCTTCTTCCTGATTCTTTAGGGTTAGAGGGTTTATAACTCACAAACAGAATGGCATAGGCATGTGGCTATAAAAAATTCAGGTAAAGGAGGAAAAAAGTGTTTTGACACCTTTTGTTAAAGAGCGAAAGGGGCCATGGGGGAAGAAGCACTTCATCATAATGAAATCAGTTGGGTTTACCTAGATGGACAGGCTGAGAGAAAGAAGACGCATATTAAAAGTTAAATTTTGGCTTTAAGCCGAAGTTCAAGATCAGGGGTTCTTAGTTTTATTCTATTTCTTAGTTTTTATTTTAGCCCTTATTTTTTTATCTTATTTTTTTATTTTATTTCTTGGTTCTTATTTTACTTCTTAGTTTTTATTCTTTTCTATTTTAACCCATTTTCCCTTTCCCTTTCCCTTTCTCTTTCCCTTTCCCCTTTCTCTGCCCCTTCCCCTTCCCCTTCTGTTTTGTTAATCACTATTAATTTTCAACTCCAAAATTCTGAGTGCTTTGCCAAACAACTAGCTCTTTTTGGTTTCAAGTAGGTGCAGAGGAATTTCCTGGCTCTGAGCAGGTGGTGTCCAAGGCAGGAGCCCTCCTGCTGCTGTATCCTCTGCTGTGGGACCCCAACTGTCCCCTTGGCCTGCCTGGAGGGTCCCAGCCAGGAGACCCCTGGCAGGATGTGGTACAGGGTGTGGTGGCACCACTCCTGGGGGATGTCCACACTGTACCCTTGCCACAGCCAGCTCCTTTCCCATGACACTGCCAATATTTCTAAATTTTCTGGGAAAATGGCTCTATCTTTCCCTCTTCTTGAGTGATGAAGTGGAAATCACATCACTGCCTTTATGGCAATCTAGCTGTGGAGCAGCACAGGAGGAAAATCTTGGGATGGGGAAAACCTCAGCAGAGAATGGAGGTGAGCTGTGGCAGTGAGGGAGAGGGATGGCTCCCTGTGGCTGGTGGAGCCCGGGGGGAGCAGAGCAGCGCTTCTGCCAGCACGTCTCGGGATGGAAATGGATGTGGCCACACTCAGTCATGTTCCTTTTTCCACAGGAGATTGTTATAATGGTGTGAAATGCAACAATATCAGTGAGAAACTGGACTTTCTGTCATTTCCCCATCATCTTCTTTATTAGGTTAAAAGCATGATGGATACAAGCAACTTCCCTGGGATCATCTGTGCTGCACAGGCAGGGGTCAGCAGTGATTAGACCCGCTCAGGTGGCTACAGGCAGAGGCTCAGGGCATGTGGGCTGTTCCTAACGTCTGGGACAGGAGCTGGGAGCTTTGGGCCAAATATGGCCCCAAATGAGCTCCCAGTGAGGTGGATCCCAGATGGGGATCTGGGGCTCAGTGAGGGGGCAAGGACCCAGCCAGTTCAGTGGGATGGGGCGAGGGGACACAGGGGCTTGGGAGGGGAAAGATGTTGGCCCCCCAAACTGGGAGGGAGTGGGGCTTGAAGAGCAGCAGTGGGGAGTGGAATCTGGGTGAATTCAGCCTGGAATATGGTCCACATTTGTGCAGGTGGTGAACCATCAGGACAACCCATCCAGGGACAGGGTGCTATGCTGAGATAAGGGATGTTTTTAAAAAGATATGTGAAAACAGGAGATACAATCTTGATACGATGAGTGAAGTTTTTGGACTGGTTGCAGAAAATCTCTGGCTCTGTTTGATCATGGTCCCTCGTAGCCCAGGAGTCAGCTGATGGCACAGGGCTGCAGGCATCAGTTGCTCTCCTGTGGGATGCAGCTGCCCAGGTCAGAGGGACAGCCTGGGCAAGGGGGTTTGCCCCAGGGCAGGGGTTCTCTGGCTTTACCTCACTCTGCTTTGTCCTTGTCATACACCTGGAAGAAGAGGGACCCCACGAACACACCTCTGGGCAAGGTGTCTGTGAGCAGGGCCAACGCTTGCTCTTCCCTCTTCACAGGACAGAGATGCCTGTTACCACTTTTTCTCTGAATTTGTGTTTTCAGTACTTGAGCAGATGCTAAAAAGCACCCAAAATGTTTCACTGTTGGTTATTTTCCTGAAATGTAATTTTGGCCTTATTTAGCCAAAATTAGACATTTGAAACAACTCACACTTGGAGCTTCTATTCCCCCTGAAGAATCTGAAGGATGGTTTGCAGTGTAAGCCACTGATGCAGGACATTTTAAAGCCTGGGGGTCCTGAGTGTACGTAACAGCACACCCACAAGCTGATGCCATGCAGAGCATCCTAACTCCTCACTGCCTTCCTTCTGCAGGGTGAGGCAAGAAAGACTTGTCAGTAACAATTTCCTGAGTGATTTTTAAAAGTCTGTGACTCCCTCCCTTATTAGTTTTAATAAAGAGTCACTGCTCCCTGAGCTTGCTCAGAAAATTATTACCCATCATCAAGACAGAAGACAAACATATGAGCTATTGACAGCAGCAGAGTGAGCCCCTCATGATGGCTATTAAGAGACAAGCATTACCTTTTCTTTTACACAGCCACCCTGAAATTAAGTTCTTTTGGAGAACTGGGCTCTAGTGAGCCCTGGGAGCTCAGGCCAGACCTTAGAATATTGTAATGGTTTGGGTTGGAAGGGACCTTGAGATCAACCAGTTTCACTGCTCAGCCATGAGCAGGGACACCTTCCACTAGATGAAGCTGCTTCAAGCCCTGCCCAACCTGACCTTCCCTCTTCCCTCACTCTGGGTTTGTCAAAAATGTGTACTAGGAAATACTAAAATCCATTGGTTTGCTCTAGTGGACATGGCCAGCCATGGTGCCATGGGCTGATGTGAGGACACATCCCCAGGGCTCCACCGGAGATCCCATGTGGGCGCTGGTGCTGCTCCCATGCTATCATACAGCCTCTGGAGTTTAACATGATTCCCAGCATTTTATGAAATTTAACTTTTTCTACCCTTCACTTTGGGAAAAATGTAGTCATAATGCAGAGGTCCCAGTGTTCGCAGGGGAAGAAGGGAGACAGGAACAACTTGGATTTGGGGAGCACATAGGCTGAATGTGCAGCTGTGTGTGGTCAAGCTGCTATTGATGCTTGAGAGTTTCCAATTGCTGGTAATGGACTGGGGAAAAAGGATAATGTGTTTGATCGATCAGCATGGACAAATTTCATTTAGGGGATCAATAACAGTTTATACTTGACAGAGCAGAGGGACCACATTTATTTTCCCCTTTGATTGAATAAATGTTTTCAATGAAAGTGCAGATGTAAAGCCATGGTCCCCATTCCTCCACGGGAGGCACAGCTCTGTGCCCCGATGTGACTGCTGGCAATGTGTGTTTAACGTGGACCCCGGAGCCGTGGATTGCCAGGGACTGGCACTGACAGGCACTTTGTTAAAAGAGAGCACAAGTAAAGTGCACGGGCTGGTTCTCCTGACTCCCAGTACTGTGAAATAGCAGAAAGAGACATCACTTGGGCGTATTTTTCAAGGGTGAGGAGAAAAGGGAAGACTTTTTTCTGAGCTTTTTTCCCTTTTCTGTATCCAGCATAATTCCTTCGAGCCTCTGAGAAGATACGTGGGAGGGTAAACACGCTGAGAAAACAGCCACAGCTCCACTAACATATGTTGCTTCCTCTCCCAAGCAGCCACTGCATCTCTATGCTCTCCTGTGGCATGTCAGGGACCAAGGGTCTGGCCCAGGGGCTGCCAGGGTAGGTTTGTCTGTGGGCATTGCTGTGGGGTCCGGGCATCTCCCCTTGGTGCAGTTACAGTCCTTATTGCCCACATGAAGCTGTAGGTCTGCACTGTCAGCCAGGAACACCCAGCAGCATGGGGGGCTCATAGGGATCCGTAGCCCTTGCATGGAATTCTTGCATCAGCGGGGTCACTGTGGGTGATGTGGTGACATTCCACCTTGTACAACTGACCCATCACTAGCTGGGCACCGTCTTGAAACCATCTGCCTCTTCTGCCCCATTAGTAGTGCTCCAGCAGCTTCAAAAATTCCTTCTTGGAGCAGACCTGCTCTACAGCAGAGCGGGCAGAGCTGACACATGGTCATTCCCAGCCCTTGAAGCAGGCCTTGTTGGGGACATCCATCCCTGCCCACTGCACTGTCCCTGCTTTCTGGTTCTGTGGGGCATGGGACACTGTCCCAGGAGGATCATACAGGTGCCACTGGATAACTGCCAGCTTCCCACAGACCCTGAGGGTCACTGTTGCCTGGAGGTGGCTATGGATTCCCAGGAGTTTGCCTTCTGCAAGAGGAGATTTGAATTAGGGGAGGGAGGGAGGGTGGCTTTTACGTCGTGGGAAATGCAGAGCAGGTGCGTCTCTGGGCTGTGTGCCTGAAGGTGCTCCTGGTGAGTGCGCCCGCTCTGCAGAGCCTGCCCATGGCTGTGCAGCAGGAATAGCTCCTGCCAGGCATGTTTCACCTGGGAACAAATGGTGGCTTTGCTAGAGTGTTCCTGAGCTGGAGAACATTACATCCTGTCCATCATTAACGTTGACTTTGGCTTTCCTTCTCCAGGCAGTTCTCATCTCCCTCCATGGTTTGGGTTTGCTCCCTCAGACCAGAGGAAGACTTGTATGAATTTGCTTTTTTGGACCATTTTAGACCCATGACAGGGGACTGGCTCAGCAGGCATCCCGTTCTGACTGAGCACCATGGCCACACAGGGGTCCCAGTGACAGCTGCTTCTGCAGGGGCACTTGGGTTTGTGTGGGTTTCTTTTCGAATGCAGAATAACCCCCCCTTTTTGTTATTGTGTTTTAGGAACTCTCTCTAAGAGAGGCTTAAAATCAAATTTGGTTGGTGGCAGATCATAATTAAGTTCCAGATGACGCAGATGATAGCTTTCCCTTGCAATATGGAGCAAATGCCAATAATAAATGCAGCTAGTTCTGAGCTCCAGATGCATCGGCTCGTTTCGTTAGCTGCCTTGCTCATCAAGGCGAGAGAGCCGAGAGAGCGAGAAGCCTGTTCCAGACAGGGATCGGTGGCCCGATGACTATTTTAGGCAGGCAGCTTGGAATTGTTTAAAATGCATATTGTCTGTGTACATTTCAATAAGGCAAATGCCAAGCACGAGCGCCGCGGGGCTCCTGGATGTCAGATGATTAAGTCTTCAAGACTTGCAGCCATAGGGTCGTTATCGACGGTACTTCCAGGTCACTGTGTGAGCAGCAAAGTTAGAGGCAATGGTTGACCTTTTGACAGCACTGCAGGGTAACAGAGCTTCGGAAGACATAAATAACCATTTCTAATTTGCTTTTGCGAGGGGTATTTATTTAAAAATGCAAATATATTATAACATATGTGACTTAAGGATATTCAGATGGGAAAGCAGAATGTGTTTCCTCCCGTTCTTTTTCCCCAGTGAATTTCCAAATGAAATGCTTAATGGGGGAAAGGGAAAGAGATGGAATAAATAATAATAATAATAATGATGAAGATCACTTACCTTGTTCTCTTTTTGATTGTCTAGTACCTTTTTGTCAATGACATGCTCTATGCAAAGAGTTTTCTCCCAGCTGAATTAAGTTTGTGATATTAATAAAGAAAACACGCAGTAAACGGCTTGTCAGCTTTGTTTCATCCTGTGTCTGATGTCTAACATAGATATAATGCATCTATGACCTTATTTTATACATAAGGTACTGCAGTACACACAGAATTGGGAAGCTTTCAGGAGTCTTTTCTTTTGCCTTCAATAAATTGTAAAACCAGACCTTTTAAAATCCTGCCTACTGCACTTTGTGGTGACCTGACTTCCATGCAGAAACCATTGGCTGACTTTATTTTTATCCTTGCAGGAAGAATAGCTGTTTATAAAACTCAACAAGCATAAAACAATATGCTTTGGGATTATAAATAGCATTTGAAAAGGTTTGGAGATTACACACTCTGGCCTGAAACACTGCAGGGCAAAATTCTTCATCTTTATCCAGGTAAATGAGGAGTTTTGATCAAGTAAAGACAGTCAGAGCTTTAGGATGTGTCCAATAATAACTCAATAAATCAGCAATGATGCAATCTGACGGTGTTCGGCTTCCTTTCAACACATAATCAGGGAGCACTTAATTGTTAGAAGTTGTGTAATTACAGCACAGCCACGTGGGGGCTGTATGTTCTCTAACACCCTAATTTCCTGTATTTGTGGTGTTGGGGGCTTTCATCAGGAGCTGGGATCAAACTGCAGCTCATCAAATGAGCCTGGAGGCTGAGGCACATTTTGGAGGTGTCTGGTAAGGCATTTAAAGGAGTGTCGAGTCCTTAATGCACTAAGCAGGGAAGTAGAATATACAGCTATTTCTGTGTGCATTTATATGGATATTCGCAAAACTGCTCCTGGAGTTGCTGGAACTAAATGCACAACATGAAGGGAGCAGGTGAATTAATGCTGAAAAATTGGTGACAGCTGGACTAGATGACCTTGAAGGTCTCTTCCAACCTCGATGATTCTGTGAAAATAATGGGGTGATCCCAGACAAAACAATGCTCCCTGTACCTGTCAATGTGCAAACTCTACATCCCACCCTCTGCCTTGGCCTGCACGTCCCATCATTCAGCTCAGCTGGAGAACGAGCTCTGGCTCCATCCCCACATACCCGTGGGCTGGCCGTGGCTGTGGAAGGTTTCTTCCCACAGCAGATGGTGAGCTATTTTGAAGTATCCATTCTTATTTCTGGTCCATTTTCCTCCGTGGCTCTTGGTGATATTTTTATATGTTCACCAGAGCAGTCAGAGCTCGCTGTCCCTGACACTTGTCTGACGTTGTGAGCATGTGTCACTGTTGTGCTGCGTCACGTATGTGCCACGACGAGCTGGGGAGAAGGAGACATGTTCCTGCTGCCATGTCTTCTCAGTTGCATGAGGTCATGCCCACGAAGGTGTGCTGCCAGGAGGGAGTGGCTGCCAGCCCCTTCGGTGACGTGGGTGGCACCAGGAGTGCCAGGCACAGTGAGACATCCCACACGCAGCAGAGCTACGAAGATGAATCCACTTCACCACATGCCTGAGTGTCCATGCTTGTAAGAGGGCATCTTCCACTCGCTCGTCTGAGCATGTGCAGGACCAGCAGTGTGTGTAGTGTGTGGGTGACCAGACACAGGACCTGCTCTGGGTCACCATCTGCTCTCACAACCACACGTGCAACTGGGCAGTGTCTGCCTTGGCTGCTGACACGACACCAGCTCTGCCCCAGCCGACCTGGGAAAGGTGAAGGCTGTTGGACATTCCTGCTTCAAGGTCTCCTCTCCTGATGTGATACATCTCTTCTCACAGCCTGATGGCAGCCGTGTCCCTCAGCACCATATGCCAGCGCCAGGGACAGGGGACAGGGGACAGGAGCGAGGCACTGCGGTTCCAAGAAGAAGCCGATGTGCCATTGAAAAGGAGCATCTGCCATTTTGTGGACACTTAGGAAATTGCTATGACATTTGGGTGACATTTTACTTTGTGTTCTGACCAACTGCCTCTCACCTGGTTGTGTGGAGCAGCAAACTGCTGCCAAGTTGTGAGGAGGGAGCCTGGAGAGCAGGTGATTCCCACTGGGGAGGGTGCAGAGGGGATGGATTATGCCCTGCTCCCAAGGGCACAGCACTGGGCACCCGTGGGGCTCAGCCAGGATGTGGGTGCAGGTTCGTGCCTCACTCACAGCCCTCCCATGCACAAGGAGCACATTGGGTTGGCACCAGCAGTGGCCAAGGCAGTGACCCAGTCCCAGCTGCCTGTGTGTCTCTGCTGTCCCTGCCCGAGAGCTGGCACTGGGCACGTGTGGCTGGGGGGAGGATGAGCCTAGTTTTTGCTGAACAGATGGCCCAAGGATGGTACTCATTAAGTGCAAGGCTCTACTGCCATTTGTGCTCCTGAGGAGGGTTTGCAGAGGGGCAAAGGCTGGAGGGGCTGCCCCAGCCTGACAAACAGCAGCAAACACCACCAAGGCAGGGCACAGCCACATCCCAGAGCACCCCAAAGCCAAGTTATTCTCCACTAGGAAAATGTCACTGTGGCTGCACAGCTCTTTCCCCAAGCCCTCTGCTCACCATGTCTGTGCACAGTCCCCAAGGAGTGAGGGGCAGAGAGGAGATGCCCGTGGGAATGGTGGAGGAGGCACCAGGAGTCACTGGTTGAGTTTTGGGGCTCCACACTCCTGGGAGCACTGTTGGGACCACAGCCTGGTGTGGTCACATCCTGCCCCCCAGGACCCATCCAACACACCAAGAGGCAGCAGCAGAACAGCATCAGCCAGATCCTGTCAAGTGTGTGCTGCCACCCACATTGCTCTGAGCAATCACTAACTTACGGTGCAGCTGATGGCACAGACCTCTGGACAAGCTGGCAAATACACCATGACCATTTATATCCCATTGCCTTTCCACCTCAGAGTCTGAACCCATCTCTTGGAGAGGGGAATGACTCCTGCATCCTGCACCGGGGCTGTCCCTTATCTCCCCAAACCAACCTCCTGCCAGCACCACCCAGCAACTTGGCAGACCTCATGGGAACCTTGTTGAGCAGCTGTGGAGTCTTTTTGGTCTGAAGTCAGAACCAGCCTGAAATCCTCCATGAGCTGGGAAAGAGGTTGAATCACTTGCTTTATTGCACAAGAAAAATCCTGCATTTTGCTGGTGTTATGAATTAACAGAAATTAAAGAATAGGGTTGTCTACACATTGCTTGGAAATTGTTTACAGCAAATAATGAAGCAAGACGAGCACGTTGCCAGAGGCTGGCTCTGGAGCCGCTGGATCGCATTATTAATTAAAATACAAGTCAGCTCTTTGCAGCGCGTGTAGCCCGTGGGTATCCAACGTGCTCCACTTGATTGAATCAGGTACTGGCAGCACAGGCATTTTTCATTTCGTGCTGCAAGGGATAACAAAAATGTAAAGCTGTTTTCTGCTACTTCATTTGAAAAAATATTATTTTGGAATGGAAGCGCAGCAGCTGGGCAGGAGTAACGTGAGGGACACACTGGTACCTCTGCTCTGGGATTTAAGCACAGGGGCTTCATCATCAGCAGCTTCCCAGCAGACGCAGCTGGTTCCATGGCCACGGGAGGCAGAGGGCAGTGGCCCCTGGTTTGGGGAGGGGACTGCATCTCAGCAGGATTTTGTCTTATCCCCCCATTCCCTTTATAATGGGGGTTTTGTCCTTCTTCACTTGCATGGAAAAGTCAGTAATGGCCAAAATCGGAGAATCAAGGAATAGGATTTTTTTTTTTTTTAATTTCAGAGATAATAAAGGAAACAAATATTTTTCCTGCTTGAAACAAGCAAACCCAAACCAGAGTCTCTGAAGGAGCAGTGGTGACAGGATCATCCCAATGTTTGAGGACTGGCAGCGGGAGGACAGAGCCTTTCCCTGCCTGGAGCAGGTTTGGTTCACAACCCCGTCACAGGGCAGAGATTGGGCGTCCTTCCTGTCACCACCAGCGCTGAACCACAGTAGTTTCTGGCAACAGGAAAACAGCCCAGGGCTTTTCCTCCATAGAAAACTTCAGGATTCTTCCCCCCTCCCGGTAGTAGAAGGAAACAGAATTCCTGTGTTTGGAAATCCCTCCTTAGCTAGTGTCCCCACGTGGGTGGCAGGACCCTCAACCCGGGGGGATGGTTGAGGTCCCGGGGTGCCTTGGCCATGTGATGGGGACAGCAGCCTCCACCCACCTCCCGGAACGTCTGGATTTGAACTGCTTTCCTGCAGTAAAGATGCCAAATTACCCCAGTGAGGAGAGACCTCAGCCCCAAACGTGCTGCTCTGTCACAGCTCCGGGGTCCTGTTCACAGCCTGTCTCTCAGACTAAGCAAGGACATCTCCAAGGGCTCTGAGCACACACAGAAGTTTTCCTGCTGCAGTTCCCTTTGTTTCGGTATTCTGAAGTGCTATCATATTTTAATATTGTTCATTTAATTGCTCTATTATGGATTATTAATTAAGTATACAAAAAATATACATAAAATGGGTGATACCTCAACTTGGCATTGCTGAAGCAACCTCAAGTTATGGAATTTCCTGACTTCTGACTGCTCAATCTTGCTACACAAATGTTGCACCAACACGGAGGGGTTTGTGTTTGATTTTATAAAGGCCAGGGGGAAAATAAGCTATTTCCCTGCTGCTCGGATCCGAAATCCACGCTCAAGTGCACATCGGGTCAGCCCCTAACCAGCTGCAAGCGCACAGCCAAGTTATTGGATTTCTGGATGATGAATAGAGATCAGGAAATGCACCTGCCTGGCTGCAGGGGGATTTGCATGAAAATGAACATCCCGCACACCTGCGTATGCAAAATATTGATAAACAGAATCGAGTGTAGGGGTGCAAACTCCACAGCATGGGCTTTCTGAGGGGGCCCCGCAGAACTGCTCCGAGCCCAGGGCTCCCCTCCGTGGGAACAGAGCAAGAGGAGTTGGCAGCCAGGCCCTCAGTTGCCCGTTCCATTTCCTGGCACAGAAATCCCCTGGAAAGTTGCGACAGCCCATGGCTGTCAGTCAGACCGGGACTGGGCTGGTAAGCGCACTAATTACTTGTCTTGTGCGCCTCATCCAGATGGCTGCGGATATGGGAGAGCCGCAGGATGCCCGGGGCAGGGGAGGCAGTCCGGGACATCCCGGAGCGATATCTTGGCCTGGGAGTGCTGCCCTGGCTCGATGTTGATCCCCGGCAGCCCCGCACTGTGCCTTGATGCCGCATCCCAGGAGCCCCAGCATCGTGTCCCAGGAGCGCTCCTCGATTCCTGCGTCAGGGGCCGGGTGGGCATCGCAGGTCAGGCAGCAACACGCACATCTTTGACTTGTGCGTCTGTGTAAGTGGCACAAACTCAGGGAGAGAGGGGAGGGGCGAGGGGCGAGTGTAGAAATTCCAATCAGCCTTCCCTCCCGCAGTGCCCCTCCTGCTCTCCCCAGTGCCTCCAGCCACTGTCCCAGCATGCTGGGAGAGGGGGAGAAGTAAACTCTGAACCCCCCAGCCCTGGGAGCTGGCAGCGTTCGGGGGGAGACCAGAGACCAGCCCTTCCGTGGGACGGAGACTCTGTTTGTGAGGGTTAATTAATCAGCAGGTGCCAATTGAGATCCTGGTGTCCCCGGAGCCCTGCCTTGAGCACACAGCCGCTGGCTGGACATGGGACAGCCCCATGCACACCCTCACCGGGTACCTGGGTGCATGTCCCCCTGCCCCAGGGCCCCGCAGAGGGACCCCTCCCCTTGGTGAGCAACCAGGACAGCAGAGCTTTTGTCTTGCAGCAGGCTGTAGATCTGCTGCAGGAATGGGATTGCCTTGGAAGAAGCCCCTGCCCTTTCTGATGGAGTTCGTCCACACCCTCAGGGATGTTGTTCCAGGTGTTAATTACCGTTAATTTTCTCTACATAATAAACTTGCGCATGTGCCACCAGCCTGGCATTTGCTGCTGGTCCAGGGCTCTTAGTCTGATGGAAGGAAAAAAAGTTTCACTTCTAGATGTGCTAAAGTACTTTTGGAATCCCCTGAGTATTATGGATTCCATAACCCACCCAGCCCTCTGACATTCCAGACCTAGATCATCTCATTCCTTTTCCCAGCATCCAGCCAATCTGGGTGCTGTTTTCCAGGATATTCCAGTGCTCAGAGGATCCCGTGTGCCCAGAGTCTGGTGTCTGCTGCTGCTGCCACACTGCCCACTGGGCATCCAGGGGTCTGGCTGCCAAGCCCTGGCTGTCCTGCTGCCACTGCAAGTGGTGACCAGGTACCTGGAGCTGCTCCGTGGTGGTTCTCCTCTCCTTGCTAATATCTCTTGGCTTGAAATGTTGTTCTCTTCAAAAGGGGAATGTTTCCAAGTTGATTTCTCACCGGTTTTATATTCCCTTTAATTTAGAAAAACACATATAAATAGCAGAAGGTACATTCCGTGTGTACACAACCACTTCCCAGCGGCTTCGTTGTTGTGTGCAAAAGGAACAGAATGTATTTGTGGTAATTTGGTCCTGTTGGATCATTGGGGAACAAGGCGAGAGCTGCTGTGCCTCCTGAGCCTCAGCCCTGTGTGGACACAGGGTTGAGGGACAGTGGCTGGGGACACAGGACAGTGTCTGGGGACAAAGGGCAGTGGTTGGGGCTGGGTCCCCAAGTTTTGCTGTGAATGGAGGGTGGGAGGTTCGTCCCAGTGCTGGTCACTCCCTCCACACTCGCTGTGTCCGGGAAGGAGGGTGAGGGGCTGTGGGGCCATGGCTGCAGGGCTGGGGGCTGAGGGGACACACATGCCACAGTCATGACAGCCTTGTGGAGCCCACAGATGGTCTGCCTTAATGGCATCATGGAGCCCATAAAAGAATCACAATTCATTAAGCATTATTTTTAAATTAAGAGGAATCTTTCTTGTATCAGGGCAGCCTCATGCCATGGCAACCAAGCCTTTCCCATGGTTCAGTCCTGTGGTGCTGCTTCCCAGGAATGACTGTTGCAGTTTCAGTGGTGGCATGGCATTCCAGGGCATGGCAATGCCTGGGTGCTGGCAGGTTACACAGTGCCAGCCCCTGCTCCCTGGGTGGTGGGGTCTCCCCTGATGGGGGGGTCTCTCCTGGGCATTGGGGGCTCCCCTGGCTCCCCAGTCCTTCGTTCTGGAAGGGATTAGCACCTCCAGATCCTTTAGCTGCCATGGGGAAGAGGAGAATTGTAGGGGTTTCTGGCAGGCAGGTTGTACAAGGATGAAAGTACATATTGTAAAGGGACCTTCTGAAAGAGTCGGCTGGCAAATACCAGTGATAACTATTTTAATTCATCTCCTTTGACATGAATAGGAACTTTCTCTTACAACTGAATATAAATAGAAGTTGGACATAGCATTACTATATGAATAAATGAATTAATCAATCAATGACAAAAACACACTATGTAATCAAAAGATTTTTCATGTTAAGATTAATTTAGTGTAATACACGCCTAAATATTACATAAGCCCCCTTGACATTGAATTATAGGGCTCATGGATGGGAGGGAGCGGGCGGTGCGGTGCGGGAAGGTGGGACAGAGCTGGGGGAGGGGGTCCCACCTTGGCAGCTGATGACACAGGAGATGCTGCACACCCTGCTTGGCAGGCACTTGTTCTCCTCAAGGAGAACACATCTGGTCACATCTGGCAGACCTGGTTCCCCCAGTGCCAGGGTGGGCTGGGGGCAGCACTGGGAGTCACAGGGAGTCCTGTTTGTTAAGGGCATGTGTTTATAGAATTATAGACGAGTTTGTGTGGGAAGGGACCTTAAAGATCATCTCATTCCACTCCCTGCCATGGGCAGGGACACCTTCCACTATCCCAGGTTGCTCCAAGCCCCATCCAACCTGGCCTTGGACACTTCCAGGGATGGGGCAGCCACAACTACTCTGCCCAACTTGTCCCAGGGCCTGCCCACCCTGACAAGGAAGAATTTCCTCCCAATATTCCATCCCTCCCTGCCCTCTGGCAGTGGGAAGCCATTCCCTGTGTCCTGTCCCTCCATGCCTTGTCCCCAGTCCCTCCCCAGCTCTCCTGGAGCCCCTTTAGGCCCTGGGAGGGGCTCTCAGGTCTCCCTGGAGCCTTCTCTTCTCCAGGTAACCCCCCCCAGCTCTCCCAGCCTGGCTCCAGAGCAGAGGGGGCTCCAACCCTGAAGCGTCTCCGTGGCCTCCTCTGGACTCGCTCCAGCAGCTCCACGTCCTTCTGCTGTTGCTCCCCAGAGCTGGAGGCAGCTCTGCAGGTGGGGTCTCATCTGAGCAGAGCAAAGGGGCAGAATCCCTCCCCTGCTTGCCCTGTTGCACAGACTTCTTTATTTTTTATATATTTGCCTCTGTATTTTCTATGTATGTTCTAGGTGGACTAAAGGGTAAGTGGCATATTCATTTATATGGCAAACAAGGGCCACAGTTTTTGGATTTTGCCCTTACAAGCCCATGAGAAGCTCAACATTCCTGTGGCATCGGGCACTTCCCCTCCCTTGGAAGGGATGGCAGCTGAGGCTCTCGCTCCTTTCAGAGCTGGCATGTAAAGCTTTGCCTGCACAAGTTAATTAATCTAATGAGGCAACTTCTCTTGATATGTTATGTGTTCTGTATGCCTTCTCCCAGCAAACGATCACACTTCCTAAAAATATAATCTTCATTCTTCACTTGAAGTTACGCCTGGAAGTTGAGGTTAGAGAAATTCAGCCTTGAAAGAAAATGTGATTTCCTCACAGTGAGCATAATTAAACATACGGAGCTGCTCCCAGGGGAGGCAGCACTCCCCCAGGGCTTAGTCACTGCAGCCGGATTACACAGCCACCCAATGGATCTGCTCTCACTCAGCTTGGTGGTGGACATTGGGCATGGCCAATACATGGCTTTGTGCCCCGCTGTCCCCTGTTTGGGCCTGTCCTGGCTGGTGCTCCACATGGATGTGCCTCTCTCAGGCAGTGGGGGGGCAGCTCAACCACCCTGTGCCCCTAGCTGCTGTAGAGCATACAGCAGGTACAGGGCTTGGCTCTTTCAGCTCCAATTCACCCTGCTGAGAAGCAGATAAATAAATCCCTGATCCTGTGTGTCCTGTGAGACCAGAAAAGCCACTTATTCTTAGCGATGAGCTTAGCAAAACAGCCCCATGGTTGTGCAGGGCTGTGTCATGGGCACCAGACCAAGGTGCTTGTTGTGTCCCTGTGCCCAAAGCCCACAGCTGGCAGGCACGGCCAGCACCAGTGCAGTCCTGGCTGGCTCTGTGTGAGCCCATCTGCCTACGGACTGAGGGCTGCACTTCACTGCCCATTCTCTGTGCTGATTGCTGACCCACATGTCCTGGGACAGCCAGGCAAGTCCAGTCTGGTCAGGGGGCTGGGGAGCAGGGAGAGATGCTGTGGGTTTATTTGCTCGGTGCTGCCAGGATGATACTGTCAGGGGAAGAACCTTTTGATTTTGCATTTATGTTGTCTATTGATTTCCTTTAACACAGTGACATGGGCTATTGCTAATACCTGTCTAGTTAATACGTAATGGCACCTCTGCTCTCACAGCCCAGGAAGAATTGTATAATATACACAGGAAAATGTTCCTCTGTACAACTAATGCCTTTTTTTTTTTTTTTTTTTTTAATTTCTATCCCAATTTGCATAGATCTCAGCTGAAAAAGTGAAGTGATGAGGATCAAATCTGCTCTCCCAAGAGGCTTTTGCCAGGGAGGTTGAGGTTAGACTTGCACTGCTGGTGAGGAGGCAGGGGCATCACACTGTGCAACATCTTAGAGGCACCAAAATGACTAAAGTGTTTTTTTGCAACAAATTTCTCCACAAAATTATCTGCAGCAAAACTGAAAGGAGAGGCAAGATTTCCACGTGGCCAAAAGCCACTGGGCGAAAGTGCCCCACCAGTGAGAGCATTTGGCATGAAGAGGAAGGTCCGTGGCAGCAGCACTCCAGTGTTTGGGGTGCTTGGCTTTTGGAACCAGGGTGATGCCCAGCACCCAGCTGCTTTCCCTGGGAGTGCAGGAGCCTGGCTGCTGTGTCAGCGTGGGAGAAGGGCACAAAGAGGAGGATGCCTGAGGATGAAGGCAGGCCTGCCCCTCCCACAGAGCACTTGGTTGAGCTGAGTTGTGCCGTCACTCTCCAAGCAGCGTTTCCTTCGGTGCAGTTGGTGGTTCTGGATGAAACAGAAACTTTCCTTGTTTTGGGCTGGTGGATTTGTCAAACCCAAACCCCTGTTTGGATTAACATGAAATTCTCTGTTGCATTTGCAATGTGCTGCTGCTGAAGTTTTTGAACTTTTTGTGATGTGATGAATTTTGGATGGAGACGGGTGGACACGGGATGTGGGAAAGGAGCTGAAATGAAAATGTTTGATGATGGGAAAGCAGGAGTGCACAGTCAGTGCCATGGAAGGATGGAATCAGAGCAGCCAGGAGGGGGAGGAAGTGTTCTTTACTTGGGAGGAGGACTCTGTGGCTGAGCCCAGCACAGCAGGAACAGCAGGATCTCCGGGGTCTGGGGCCAAGGGGTGAGTTGCTCCTGCTCAGGGATGGGGATCAGATTCTGCCGGGGCACAAAGTGACTCATCAGCTCCCTGGGGCTGTCACCACCTCTGACTGCTCAAATGAAGATGAACCTCCCCTGGTCCCATTCCTGCCTTCTGGGTCCTGCTCGGCCACTGCAGAGTTGTCACTGCTGCAGCCCTGGTTCTTCAGGGACTTGTCAAGAGACAGTTCCCACTGCAACTGCCCAGATCCTGCGGTACAGTGCTGGGACACAAGAGAGACCCTGAGAGAGCTGGGCAGCCTTAGAATTATAGTATCGTGAAATATCCTGAGCTGGAAGGGACCCAACCGGATCTTTGAGTCCAGCTCCCGGCCCTGCACAGACACCCCAACAACCCCACCCTGCGCCTTAGAGCACTGTCCAAACTCTCCTCGAGCTCTGGCAGCCTCAGAACCATGCCCATGCCCTGGGAAGCCTGTTCAGTGCCCACCACCCTCTGGGGGAAGGACCTTTTCCTGAGATCCAACCTAAACATCCCCTGACTCAGTTCCAGCCTTTTCCTTGAGTCCTATCACTCGTCGTGAGAGTGAAGAGATCGGTACCTGCCTGCTCACTTCCCCCTGTGAGCAAGAGAAAGCTCCCCCCTGAATTTCAGATGTGGACAATCAGAACCAGAGGCAGTGCAGCCCCTAAAATTGTGCTGTGAGAGGGCAGGGGACAGGGGGGCTCTGGGCACCCACAGGGACTGGCTGCAACTCTGTGCTGCTCTGTGCAACACACGGGGTCTTCTGTGCAACACACAGGGTCTTCTGTGCCGTGTCTATGCCATGAGTTGTGCAAACAGACCCAGGTGCTGAGCAAGCCAGCTAGACAGGGCTGTATGCCCTGCACCATGTGCATGCACAGCCAGCCCAGGGCTGAGGGGGCTGGACCCAGAGGGGCCTGACCGATGCTACCCCTGCAGGGCAGCCAGGCAGACAGTGCTGAAGCCAAGGCAGGATTTCACCTGGTAGGTTTAGAAAGAGCTTGCAGGGGAAAACACCTCATAGGGAGCTGCTGAGCAGGTGCAGGTCAGCTCTGGCTAACCCCCATCTCCCACTACCCCCAGTGTTTCCACCTCAGCGTTCCCACGCAGCATCTTCTCTGTCAACAACAAATCACAGAATCGCAGAACGGTTTGGGTTGGAAGGGACCTGGAAGCTCATCTTGTTCTGTCTCCTGCTGTGAGCAGGACACCTTCTGCCTGAGGAGGTTGTTCCCAGCACAGCCATGGTGCTGCTGTGTACCCCGGTGTGTTCCCAGACGTCCTTCAGGTGCGTGTGACAGGCATGGGGACACAGGGACTGCTCCTCTGTCTGCACTGCAAAGGCAAGGCAGAGCCTCTGTCCTTGACCCTCCACGCTGCAGGTGTGGAGCAGGTCACGGGAAAAGCAGGGCTCTGCTTTGCACCTGCAGGAGGAACCAGCCTTATTCCTTTGCAAATTTACCCCATAATGAGAAACATATGTCAGAGAACATGATTTTCCACAAACCAAGCATTTGCTGCACAGTTTACGGTTAAGTCTGTATGTAGTCACAGCTGTCATGGGAATTATGGGTTCCTTGATTTTCATAATTAAAAAGAGAGAGAGGGAAAGAGGGGGAAAAAGAAGTTGGAGCACAGAGCCTGGTGCTACAGGCACTGCCCATGACGCAAGGGAAAAGTCCTCCTGGTGGAAATTCACTGAGATATTCCCTGTACTGGCAGGTTGTGCAGGGAACACCTTCTACCTGGTTTGGCAATTAATTAAAGATATTCCAAATAAAAAAATAGATTCTGGGTTGGGACTCTTGGGAAATCACTACTGACTCGTGACCTCTCTTAACCTGGATAAGGTTCAGGCAGGAGATGTCAAGGCCTGAAGCACAGCAAATACCTGTGAGCATGTACAATTACAGGTTTATTAAAGGGAAACATGCACAATAAATGAAAAAGTATTGTTTATGGACACTGTGAGATGGTGTTTCCAGAAAGTGCCTAAGTGGTTTTGTAAGGCTCTAGCCAAGCTGTCCCCCTGGTATATGAAGGTGTGGGCATGTTCTGCCAGCACCCGGGATGTGCTACCTGAGCATGGAAGAGGTGCCCACTGCTTCCACAGCATTCCCCACAATTACAACTCTGCCTAATTAATACTGTTTTCGTGAAGGGCATTTTCCTTGCGTTGGGAAACAAGTGCAGTCACGCTGCCAGTATATCAACCCAAATACAAGTCACTCTGGGAATAAAGCAAAGATGTAATTGAGGAGCCGCTATTTATCACCCTGCCCAGGATCACGGAGCACAGTGTTGGCACTCCTGACACTCACACTGTTCTGAGCACTCACTTCTTTGCCACCAGATACACTTTTGTAAAGGAAATAAAACACCAAACTACTTTCCAAAGTCTCTTTGACTTTCAATCATGAGCATGTTGCTTATTAGCAAGATGAATTTATAGGTAAGGCACTAAGCTTTTATAATCACGCTTTTATAGGCAGATGCCATCAGGTTCGCAGAAGTGGTGACATTAACTGTCAGCTTCCAGTAGGAATCCGAGCGCAGATACGTAAATAACGGTTGGATTTTAATATGTAATTAGCGCTGCCAAACCACAGTTACAGTATTTAATTAGGAAAAGTGGGTCTGTTTCCCCACACGGCCCCCCAGGCGGAGCCCAGTGGCCCGCCTGATGCCGGTGGAGCCGCTGTCGCCACACGCTGACCCAACATCCCGCATCCTCCTCGGGGCTCGGGAGCTCCGGCGGGGCCGGGGCTGCGAGTGTTTGGGCGGCTGGATAAAAACCCCGGGAACCGAATCCTAAATCCTGTCTCTTTGCGGGGATTAATCTTCCAGCTAATTCGCCGAGGTAGGATTTTTAGCGATTCCACTAGTCTTTCCAGCTGCATCTTGAGGGAAGTGAGGCAGCATCTCTCCAGCTTGTGCGCTCCGGCAGCCGGCGCCGGCACCGCTCCAGCCGCAGGTACACGGTGGTGCTGCTGCTGCTGCTGCTCGGGCACACGGCACAGGCAAAGAGAGGCAGAGCTTCACACCTGGCTGCCCACGGCACAGTTACAGGGAGATTACAAGTGAATTTCCTCCCCTTTAAAGAGCAGCCCGTCTCCCTTCCTCTGGCCACATGCTGTAGTTTTTATGAAATCTCCAGTGTCACTTCCCAAGGCTGCTAAGACAGGAAGAAGAGGGGAGGAAAGCAAAGAGTAAACAAATACAGGACAAAGGGCACAATGCTGCTTGATTGATGTGGAGCATCCCGGGTAGGAACTCCCCGAGGGAAGGATTGATGCTGTGGGATCAGTCCTCGGATTGCAGAAGGATTTCCCTTGGATCCTCGCACCATTGCAGCCCTTGGGATGATTGTGGATTTTATGTGTATGTTCCCATTGTAAAATCTGCCACGGAAACACTCTGCCTGGGCTGGAGCTGGACTTGGGTCTGGGACACACAGGGAATTTCAGCCTTTCCACTGTGTTTGTCCTGTGGAAGCCCTGGCTGGCACACACCCTGTGGGCTGGTGCTGCTCTTACCAGGCCTCCAGGAGCTGAGCATGTTCCTGGGGTGTCCTACAGCTGAAAAACTGGGAGATATGTCTGGATGTGCAGGGAAATCCCTCCCCACACTCAGTGCTGCTGCCAGGGAGCTGTGAACCCCCGACCCTGCAGGGCTGGGGTCCCTCTCACCTGCCAGGCTGGGCTGGGCTGGGGGGCTCCTGCTGGAGCATGGGGAAGGGGGGGACAGCGAAAAGGGGGCTCAGCTGGCAGCTCTGCCATGGAGATGTGGCTCAGGTGCTCTCAGGTGAGCTGTGAGCTGGACACAGGTCCAGGCAGCAAGTCCAGTGTCCAGTTTGAAACATGTCTCTGCACCAGTGTCCCCAGTAACTCGTCAGAAGGAGGGAATGGGAATGTTGCTACTTCTGTCTCTGACTCCATTTACTGTTGAGGGCTTCTATACTTTGACTGGATGAGTGAAAAAGATGTTATGAGCATGTAATAGAAAGTGGGGAGTGGGAAGTGTAGCAAGGTTTGAAGGATTTGGAACAAGGGGTGCCTGTCCCTTGGCCTACACAGGCAGTGGAGCAGCAGCAACAGCAGTAGATGCAGGGCCACGAATAACAGTGGGAGGAGGAGAAATTCAGCAGCAACAGTGAGAAGAAAACCAGGTGATTTCAGAAGCAGCCTGGCTGAGGGCTCTGCAGTGTGTCCCTCCCACGTCAGTTGGGGTGCTGCTGGTTTGCAGCTCCTGATGCCCATTCCTGGGACTTGAGCAGCAGTTCCTGGGAGCTGAGCTGTCCTGGGCACTCATTAATGCTCAGAACAGCTGATCAGAGGCCAGATATTGGCTCTGCAAATACAGGCAAAACTCCTTTGCATAAGAAACCCCCTTCAAAATTTGGCCCCCCCCCCCCACCCTGAACCGGCAGTGGGAGGTGTTCATTGTGCCACACACATTAATTCAGCTGGCACATTACAATGTTAAACTAAATGACATTATTACAAAGCTGTGCTAAGAAGTGTTGACAGGTCCATATGGTAATTTTACAATGTATAATGAACACACAGACTCCTTTCTTGCAGAAATTTATAGTTCAAATCTATACCCAGGATATCCAGTTTTATTTCCAGAAACTTAAATTGACTTATTACGATGTAGTGAATGTATAAATTAGTTCCAGTAGTTAAACTGAAGCATTTCCCTACAGACTCAATTAGATTCATTAATCTACTGTGTAGACCTGTAAACGGTCCATTGTTCTTTTCCCCCCAAAAATGTCAAAAACTATTTCTCTAACTATAAAATATTTCCTGCAAAAACTGTTTTAAATGGTAAGAATTATTTAAGATTAGGAACCCAGATCCACAAATTATTTCAGCGCCCTTGTTCTTCTTCAACAGAAAAATAGGGTTCAGCCCTCATCAGATAATTTAGTGGGACAGAGGCTGAATTCACTCTTCTATTAAGCTTGAGACCTACTGGCATAAACCAGATTGCTTCCACCTTCACTCCAGGGAATACATTGGCTGGAATGGGGACCCTGTGTGCTTCCAGAACCTGCAGCAAGTGTTGCAGTAAGTATTTCTGTAAACAAGCAGATGCTGCCAAGGGTTGGCTGCAGATGCTGGTACAGTGCCGCATCTGCAGGGACCTGAAACCACAGGGACACACATCCACAGAGACACACACATCCACAGGGACCTGCATCCACAAGAACCAGTGCTGAGGATCACAGGGAATGTGCCAGTGGACACCAGAACCTTCCACATTCCAGAAGGACCTTGCCAGTGCAGGGAATCTGCAAAAGCCCCTCTCTGTTTGTGGACGAGAATCTCTGTGTGCATGTCAAAGACATGGTCTTAAAAACATCACTTCCTTGGAACAAATCCTTGTTATTCACACCTGTTGGCACAGCTGCTAGTCCATAATTTCTTCCTTTTTGGTTCTGCTGAATAGCAGCACTGATTATAGGGTGCTCTGTGGAAAAGACATGGACCCACGATCCAGGTAACCAGTAATGTCCTTTTTCTGGTGGGGCCTCATAGAGCTGGTCAAACTCTGCAGGGACAATGACAGGGCACTGTTCCCAGAACAGAGGGGTCAGGACAAACCTGTGGTCCTGACATGAGAGTGGGGGAACTGGGAGGGCTGGAACTGGGGAACTGCTGTAGTAGGGGAAGCTCTGCTATGATTCTGGGATTCCATACTTGTCCCACCTTCAGCCAGGGCTTCCATCTCATGTGATAACAAAAATACCAGGTATTTTCACAGCTCTGGTCACTCACACAGCTGGGGATGCTGCTTCTTGTGCATCAGGAATGTGACACTGCTCTGGGAAAGCCCACACATTAGACTGACACTGTGTTTTCACACATGTCTTAATAGTTCCCTCCAGTCCCCTTTGGAAACTACTGCCATCAGCAGAGAGGGACCTGCTGCAGCTCATGTGAGGCTGTTTAGAATCACAGAATTACTTGGGTTGGAAGGGACCTTAAAGCTCATCCCATTCCAAACTCCTGCCATGGGCAGGGACACCTTCCACTATCCCAGGTTACTCTAAGCCCTGTCCAGCCTGGCCTTGGACACTTCCAGGGATGGGGCAGCCACAGTTTTCTGGGCAACCTGTGCCAGGGCCTGCCCATCCTCCCAGCCAGCAATTCCTTCCCAATATCCCATCTATCCTTGCCCTCTCGCAGTGGGAAGCCATTTCCCCTTGTCCTGTCCCTCTGTCTCTTGCCCAAAGTCCCTCTCCAGCTCTCTGGGAGCCTCTTTAGGCACTGGAAGGGTCTCTAAGGTTTCGCCAGAGCCTTGTCTTCTCTAGACTGAATATTTACATAGTATTAAATGTACATATAAGAGTAACCTCATACACGCTATTTAATTGTATTACCAGTGCATCCTAAAATCAAGGAGCAGGAGGGAAGGGACTTGGGTTGATATTAGCTGTTTTCCACCTGACCTTGCTATGCCCCCAGCTCAGGAGACCCTCTCCCACCTCCACTCCCACATTGAAGGAAACTTGGGAAAATCCGTATGTGCAGTTTTCAGATGAAGGCCAGATGTCCAGTGGGTTTGGAGAGGACAGAGGGCTGTGGGGCAGGTGGGGGCTGCTGGGGGGAACCCCAGTGCCTGGCAGGACGGTGAGGCACAAACATCCCTGCAGGCTGACCTTCAGGGTCAGAATTTTCTGTGCAACATCACCTGCAGTGCAACACTGCAGAGCCAGGTAGAGAATTCCTGCTTTGCCTGGCACAGGGGCAGCTGGGGCTCTCAGGGGGATGGTGGCCAGGCAGAGAGGAGGGATCTGCAGGGATCTGCTGGGGGGCTCTGGTTCCTGCCCTGTCTCCAGCATTCCTGGTTCCTGGTCCCAGCCCTGCCAGGCAGAGTTCCTGGGGCACTAGCATGGCTCTGACACCCTTAAGCTCTTGAAAGCTGCAGGGATTTGCGGGACTTTGTTTCCAAGTTGTGCCATTTATGGTCAGTGTAGCCTGTTAAACAACCCATGACTCATTATCCCTGGGCTCCCAGGGGTGTGTCCTGGTGACAGCGGTGGGACACAGGACCCTGCCCAGCCCACAGGGCTCAATCCTGCTCTGGCAACACTTCAGTGTCAGCACCGAAGGAGCCATCTGTGCTCGGCACTGCCGGCACCCCTCAAGGCTCTGCCAACAAGGACACGCTGCTAACAGAGGGATTAGGACAGATTTTGGGGAGTTCTGTGTCTCCAACCCCTCGCCCAGTGGGAGCTCGGTGGGAATGATGCCACTGGGGCACACAGAACCATGGTGCTTCTTCTTCTCCAGCTAAAATTGTTTCCCACTGGAAAGAGCTGGACCACAACTGCTGCTGCTCTGAGTCACTGCTGGGATTCCTGCTGCTGGTGCTGAAAGAAAGTGGACATTGATGGAGCAGAGCCCGCTGCTCAGGGAGTCCCCCTGACCAGCACAATGAGAAGATTGTGGGGGGAAGAATTCAGAGCAAATAATCTGGAAAATATTTCGGATAAATGGGAACAGTGCAGCGGCGTTTTGCTTGTTTGTTTTTGCCCTGAGAACACCCAGAGTGGAGTAGGAGCAGCTGCTGCACCATTGGCAGGGCCTGTGGCTTCCCAGGAGCCACACAGTTCCCATCCAACCTAGCCTCGAGCACTCCCAGGGATGGGACGTGCCACAACTTACCCTCTTCCAGACTGAAACAGTCTCCGTGAGCTGTGCCCACAGCTGGGACCTGCGAACTCCGGGGCCCCTCCAGTCAGATCCCCCAGAACTGTGGCCGCTCTCCTGGTTTGTAAAAGTCGGCTGAGCTGGCCGGGTCCTGACGTCAGAGACAGGACTTTATCACTGTCACCTTTATGTTAGCAAACAGATTAAACGCTCCTAATATCTCCCCTAATGGCATTCTGTACGGCCGCGATCACACTCGCGATAGGATATTGGATACAGTTGTAAACCTTGAAGGAATAAGGGCTGCCTAAGAGAATAGCTTTTCCTAGCTTAACCACATTACAGTAGCGAGTGTAAATCACTTGTCAGTCGATGGCAAACGTACCGGTGTTATAATCGGAGGAGAAAAGGAATAAAGTGCAGATAATCTTTTTCGCCATTTTGCTGGCAGCGGCGGCGGCGGGAGACTGACAGCCCTTCGCTTGAGTGGCAGGTGTCCTTTGAAGCGCCTGTGAATCACTATCTGTGCAGACTGTTGAAATGCATATTTCCATCCTTATCGTGAAGGAATGGATGGGCAAGATAGGTGCTGTTAACATTGCAAATAGCTCCGGAATTATTCATTGTCAGCTCCGGGCAAAGAATAGGGGGAAAGTTTTATTATTCACCGCGCACAATAGCCGGATGCTTAATGATTCCCACTACCTTGGCAGGATTGTCTGCCGACTTCAGGCGCTCGCGGTGGGTGACACAGGTCTGGCCAAGTGTTAGAGCAAGATCATACGGCCCGGGCCCATTTTAATTTCTAATACATTAATCTTTCCCTCGCAGATGCACAATGAATATTCCGCAGCCCCTTGTTTGTCAGGAGCTGTCTGCCTTTCATCTATTCAGGTGGGTCCATTGACTCTGAAAGCTCGCTCAAAGGGCCTGATCAGTCAATGACAACGGCGGCACAAAGCCGGGGCGGCCCGCCCGTCGGGGCTGCGCTGACACCCGCTCCGCGGGGACGCTCCGCGCCCGCGGTCCCCGGGGATGCTCCGCGCCTTATCGCGCCGGGGAGCGAGGCCGGGCGATGTATCGCGGCTCCCCAGCCGCCCACCCCGACCCGGCGCTGCCTCCGCACGGCCCCCGCAGAATTAAAATGGATTAAGTTGGCTTAGCGCTGTTCTACAAGCGGCCCGCACGCTCCGCACCGTTCAGTTTTAATTTTAATCCTTTGTCTCGGCCTGCTAATTACGATTGTTTTAAGTTCATTATCCCGGCGCGCACATTGTAGCTGGCGGGATCCGTGCGCTTGTAAGCGGTGTCCTCACTTCTGCAGGTAGTGACCCTTGAATTGTTAAATGAGCCCGTGCCAGCGCCAAACAGCACACTCCTGATCTGCGATTCACTCTCCGCTCGCTGGGCTTTCCTCTCTGATTAATTAAGTAGCAACCAAGCAGAGGCAGCGGGGACGAGGGCTGTGGAAGCTCCCGGGATGGGGCAGGGTGGGATGCCGGGACCTCGGGAGCAGCTGTGGGTTGTGCTTTCCCCAATGTCACCGCTCCCTTTCGCGTTTGCATCCCCACGTCCGCCCTGGCACAGAGCTCAGCCAGGGGCATTGCTGTGGAGCCAGGACCGGTTGTGCCAGGGGAGGTTTAGGTTCAATATTGGGGAAAATTATTTCAAGGAAAGGATCGTCCAGCCCTGGCACAGCTGCCCAGGGCAGTGATGGAGTCTCCATCCCCGGAGGGATTTAAAAGCCCTGTGGGTGTGGCACTTGGGGACATGGGCAGTGGTGGCCTTGGCAGTGCTATGGCAAGGTTTTCAACTCGATGGTCTTAGAGGACTTTTCTAATCCAAACCATTCCATGATTCTACGATCTCCCACAAGGCAATGTTGTCCCTGGTCCCTTCCACCCTGGAGGAAAGCTGAAGCCCACCCAAACTAGGCAGACACACAGAGAACATATGCAGAGGACACATCAACAATTCTTTGGATGGGGGATGTTCCCCTCAGCTCTCTCGGGAATCCCCACATTTGCCCAGAACCCTGTGTGTCAAAAAGTGACCCTGTTAGCTCTGGCTTTAGGACACAATCTGCATGAAGGTGTTGGGTGCCCAAAGTGGGGTCAGACAGCCCATGGACCACAGCACACCACCCAGAGGGCTCCAGGACAGGGGAACTGTGAGTTGTGCCAGCCAAAAATGAGCCCATTGGATGCCCCATTCACTCCACTCCCTCCTTAGGGAAGGATAACAAACCTTCAGCATCCTCCCAACTCTAATTAGTGCATGTTCAGGCCAAAGATAAGTTGTGAGGGTAACAAAGGTTACATCTGGTTCCAGTTCTTCCCACTGAGGGGCTGGATCCCTACTCCACTGATGCCAGCTGAGGGACCAGGCCATGGAGACACGCATCCACAATTCCCAGAGCACCCCCACCCCGGGGTGAAAGCAGGCCTGGCTCTCCCAGAACCCCAACCATCCCATCTTGTCCCACAGCCTCAGAGTTGCAGCACTGGCTGAGCAGAAGCAGGTTTGCAGGAGAATTTGCTCCACTTTTGGAGACGTTCCCACCTGGGGTGCCACGGGATGCTGACACGGACCCTGGAGGATGCTCAGAGCCCAGTGGAGCTGTACCCTGCCCCTGCTGTCAGCTGGCCCTGGGGCTGGGATGGTGGGGAGGGGCCAGGGTGCTGCTTCTTCCCAAGTGCTCCTGATTTACTGTGTTTGAAAGTGGTTTTCTACCTCCCATAAGCACAGCCCAGTGGGGTTGCTGAGACACGCATAGCACTGGGGTGCCACCCCTTCACCCCCGTCCCCACTCCGCCGACCCCAAATCATGTCAGGGCACATTCCAGCCACCCCATCCGCAGGGTTTCCTGCGGTGCTGGGCTATGATGAGCCAGGCACAGGCACTCAGGGTTTGAAACAGCCCCTCTGCCGAGCAGCGCGCCGCGGCTGGCCTGTGCTCTCAATAAAAGCTCATTAAGGAAAGATTATGAACATATAACAATACATTTTAAGTGCGCTGCAATGATCCATAAAATTGGTGTGGCTAATTAGCAGATCAAATCTCCATGAGAACTGGATCACTTTAATATCCTTGGGTAGTTTAATTCTGTAGGTATTTTACTATCCACACATGTTTAGTAAAATTAAATAACAGTATAAATGTTCAGTGGGATTAAAACAACAGTCAAATGAAACCAAACAAAATGAATTTATTTTGTTAATAGAATAACAGAGAATCCCAGTGTTGATATAACATTACACAAAATCTAGAGCAAACACAGTCTGAATCCCAGTCTCATTTCACATGTAATTAACCTTTCTCAATCAAGCTAAGCAGCCCTGATACCTCCTCCACAGTGACTGTGCACCCGTGGCTCTGCCTGCGCCGGGATGAGAGGCAGGAGGCAGTTCCAGGGCAGATTCTTCACAGTGCTGATGCCGATGCTGGTGAGCCTTGGTCCCAGCCCAGCCCCGGGGACCAGCCCTGGCCACTGGTGGGAGGGTGCTGGGTACCCTCCACTCTCCCCTCCCCTGCTCTGGGTGCTGGCCACATTTTGTGACCTGGCAAGTCTCTGGCAGACACCTGGTAGGCAAACAGAGGGGATGTCTGAAAAGTTCTCAAAGATTTTAGGTCCCCCCCATGGATACAGTTCTCTGGGGAATATAATTTTTTCCCCTTTTCATGGTTCTTCAAATGAACATCCAGACAAAGATGCCCCTGCAGGTGGGTTTGAGTCTGTACTCTCTGTGCAATTCATAGAGTCACAGAATTTCATAGAATCACTAAGGTTGAAGAAGACCTCCAACTTAATCTAGTCCTTTAATTCCTTATTAAAAAAAAACTGTCTGGAGTGAGGCACCAAAAAGAATGTAATTTTTTTCCCCTTCTATTTGTTTGATTAAACAAAAAAACCCTGAAAAAATATTTTAGAAAAATCAAAAACCTGAAACCACCTGAGCTTTCCTTCTGCAGAAAATGTAAGTGCTAAAAAGGATTTTCACAGAATCACAGATAATTTGGGAAATAATGGGAACATCCCTCTGAGATCATTGAGTCCAACCAGTAACACAGAGCTGCTAAGTTTCCTTTCATTTTCTTTCTGAGGGTCTCTACCTCTCAACTTAAGCAATTAAATTGCACTTTGATAACTCGAACAAGAGAATGAATCTTGAACCCAATAATTATTATTTTTAATATTGTCAGCTATTGTTTCTGAATAACCATTTGGTATTTAGAGCCCAGTTACAATTTCAGTAAAAAAATAAAACCAGGGATTGAGTGTGTCTGACCTGCACTGACAGCAGGAGAACTGGGGCATGGAGAAGGTAACGAATTGCTTGGTAAATTGGGACTGGGGCAGCAGTAAAGTCCAATCACCCACAAAGGAAAACACATCCTGTGCACAGGCATTTGAACCAGCCAGGGCCTGTGCTGTGCTTGTGTGTCTTACAAACCTCTGCCCTCTTAGTATTTGCATCACTGACTGGTTCTGTACTATCAGCAGTAAAACTCGTGTTAATAAACAGTTCTATTTATTTAAGTGTTTTTTATTTCTCCTCCCCACCAGCAGCCCCTGTTTGTGCTGCTGTTTGTCAAGAGACCCCATGTGAAAGTTAATAACAACATAATTATGGTCCTGAGGGAGCTGGTGGAGGAGGTGGCTCAGCCACTATTCATCACACTGGAGAAGCTGTGGCAGTCTGGGGAGGTTCCCATTGACTGAGAATGGGGATACATAACCCCTGTTTTCAAACAGGGAAATAAGGGACATCCAAGGAACTGCAGGCTGGTCAGTCTCACCTGTGTGTCTGGCAAGATCAGGGAGCAGATCCTCCTGGGAACTGTGCTAAGTGTGCGAGTGCACCCTCAGCAGGTTTGCTGATGACATCAAGGTGTGTGGTGTGGTCACCACACTGGAGAGAAGGGATGGCATCCAGAGGGAAGGGAAGGATTCCAGAGGGACCTGGGCAGGTTGAGGGAGCTGGGGGTGTTCCCCTGGAGAAGCGAAGACTGCAGGGAGACCTGAGAGCCCCTTCCAATGCCTAAAGGGGCTCCAAGAGAGCTGGGGAGGCACTTTGGACAAGGGCCTGGAGGGACAGGACATTGGGGAATGTCTTCCCAGAGGGCAGGATTAGACAGGATAGTGGGAAAGAAGTCTTCTGTGAGGCCTCTGCACAGGTTGCCCAGAAAAGCTGTGTCTGGCCCATCCCTGGAAGGGTTCAAGGCCAGGTTGGACAGGGCTTGGAGCAATCTAGGATAGTGAAAATTGTCTGTGCCAATGGCAGGAGGTGGAACCGGATGATCTTTAAGATTTCTCCAACCCAAACCATCCTGTGTTCTATGATAATTTAGAGCAATAATTACCTTTTTATTCAATAGCTATGGGAAAACACTGAGTTGAATAATGAGATAAAAATGAGTGTCTCAGTCCTAACAGGACATTAATCAACATATTAACTGTGTAGACAAACTGATTTGAGGCTGTTATGGCTTAATTTGTCTCAAAATCATTATTTTTTATGTATTGTGTAATGTACTTTAAAATATGTGTTGGAGTGATCACATGTGAGCATTGGAATTGATGCTGTGTTTTGTTCTACCCTGAATGACACCCTTTTAGGGTGTAACTTTACACCTTTCCAGGTGTAGTTCAGCACAGAGTCCACATTGCTGGTGCTCTTGGCATTTGGGAAGTCGGGCTGGGACAAGCCAGAAACCTTCTACTTTATATCTTAGCCTATACAGAACACTTTTTCCTTAGCATTCCCATTTCTAAAGCCTTTGGATTAGCATATTCCATTTCAGCAGTCCACTGGCTCGGAAGCCTGTCGCCCCTGTTGGCATTCCCTGCTCAGGTTTTTGGCTGCTGGTCAGGATGAGTGATGTGGTGGCACAATGTGGGGCCGGGAAGCCCTCGGCACTCGGCGCTGTGAATGTCAGATGCCAGACAAACTGGATGCCGGACAAAGAGCAGCGTGACGCTGGCATTGTGTGGGCACAGAGCTGGCTGTGCCTCCACATTTCGGGAGACAATGATCCAGGAGATGCTGAGGGGCTGGCGGGACACAGGACAGGCAATGCCCTGATGGGAGTTTGGTGGAATTCTCACAAAGGAGTAAAAGCTGAGGTAGTGTTAGTGGCTGTTTGCTCTGCCCAGCACCCGGAGCCTTACTTAAGGTACTGCAAAACACACCTCATGGGCTCAGATGTGAGGAGTTTTTCCCCTGGTGTTTTGCTTTCCCATTCCCAGTGGGTATTTGTGCCCGTCCAATCTGGCAATCCACACTCAGGTGTGGTGTGGACACCACATGCCAGGGCCGGGCCACATCAAGGTGACATTTTCCTGGTCACTTCTTGAGCTCTCAGTGTTTGATTTAAGGTTTACAAATCTATTGGGATTTTTTTCCCAGGAGGACCAGAATTAAAGCCAGAAGCAGGCAGGCACACACTAATGGGAGTGAGGGGCTGTGCTACCCTGAGCAAACCCCCTATGATCAGTGGCCAGATCTCCCTGTGGCCTTGCAGGATGGCCAGCATTGCCAGGTGGGAGCTTTTTTGCTGAACAAAATGTTTCCGGCTGGTCCAAGCAGCGTTTAGGGATAGGAAGAGAACCAACTTTGCCCCTGTTTTGCCAAACCCCGCTCATGTCACTATTTCTGTTTATCTTGGACCCAAAGCAGTTTCCTGGGTGGTGCCAGCAGCCCCAGTGAGGGGCGCCTGCAGGGACCCCCCCAACCCAGAGCACCGTGTGTGGCTGCAGGGACACATCCCAGTGGCAGAGTTGGAGATCAATTGGGTAAAGCCTGTTCCCAGTGCATTTCCTCCTTTCCCTTTTCTCTTTCCCTTTTCTTTTCTCTTCCCCTTCTTTTTTTCCCTTTCCCTTTCCTTCCTCATCTTTGTCATTATCCTTTCATGGCTGGAGGGTCACTCAGTGCTCTGGGCTGGTTGACAAGGTGGGGATTGGTCACAGTTTGGACTCGATGATCTCGGAGGTCTTTTTCAACCTTAATGATTCTGTGATTCTATTCTGTGATTATCCTTATCCTTACTCTTTTATCCTTTTCCTTTTTTAACCTTTTCCTTTTCCATAGTTTTCCCCTTTCCCTTTCCCACTCTCTTTCCTCTTTTTCCTTCCTTTTACCTTTCTCTGGGCCCTGGGGCAGGTGAAGGGGTGCCCTGCACAGCTCCAGCGCCCACACTTTGTGCATTCAATCCTGTGGTTGGAAGCATTTGTTCCTGAAGGAGGGAAGGAGGTGACTCTCACAGAGCTCCAGCAGAATCTCAGCCAAGGGCTTGACCCTGCCAAGGCTCCAAGGTGAGGAGCCCTCCTGAGGGACCTGGGGGACTCCTGAGGGTGCCCCAAGCCTGTGTCCCCAGCCTGAGCTGGGAGCTGGGGGCTTGTGCCTGGGAGCAGAGTGCTGCAGGGACTAATAAATGGGGCTACCAAGTGCTGCCCAGGAGATGCCCAAGAGGTGGCTGGAGGGTGTCCCAAAGGTGCATTTTCTCCAGCTGTGGATCACACACTACCAACTCCCCCTATGTTTGGGGGCACATTGGGGTGCCCAGTGGAGTGGCACAGAGGGGCAGGGCAGAGGGGGTGCCCCAGCTGTGGGGGCCAGCACTGGCACAGCCGTCCCTCCCCAAGCCCCGTGCTGGCACTGTGCCGCCCCTCCCAGCACCGGGTGCCCATGTGGGCAGGGGGCTGAGGGGATGCAGGACTGCCCACAGGTACCTCCTTCCCCATTACCAGGCAGGGAGCCCTCCATCCCTGAGTGCCAGCCCACGGCAGCACGGGAAACCCACCAGGAGAGAGGCTTGGAGGGCCAGAGCAAACCAGGCTGCTCCCCCTCCCCACGGCAGGCTCCCTGGCTGGCGGGCTGTGATGTGTGTGTGACAAACCCGGGCGATGACAGGAACATGTAAATCTCTGTTGTTATCGGCCCTCATCGGGGTGTCTGTCCAAGGTACACAAGTTGAAGGATGGAGTGCTGGAGGAGGGCTGGAAGCAGGGCAGGTGCTGGGGGCTGGCGTGACGCTCTGATTAAGACACTGACAGAGTGCACAAAACCCCATTTGGTGGCGTGACATGTCAGGGGATGAAGAATCAGTCTTTGTCTGTGCCAGGCCAGTTTCCTTTCAAAAGGCCTTTTAGATCAGCTGCAGGAAAAACAAGACGGGAAGTAGCCCATTGATTTAATACAAGCAACACGCAAAGTACATAATAATGAAAATCAAAATCCTTTCATGACATCCACGAGGGCAGTGAACAACGGGAATTAATGCAGGCTGCAGGCCCTCAACTTTTACCTCTGAAAGTCGTTTGCATTATAGGACTAATTCTCCTTCTACCCATGACTAAATTGTGTACTGGGCTCTACTTTGTTTGACAGCAAAAAGTAAATGATAGAAAATTGGATCCAACAATATGGTCTGATTATTCCTGCACTACAGAGTGTTCTCTCAATGTGACAAACCATGTTTATCCCACTAGGGAGAAAGGGGGAGGGATCCCTTAGGATTTATCAGCATGTGTGTTGCCATTAAGTTAAATAGACATGTTAGGATTTAACACTATCAACATTTTTATTTCTCTTTTTCATGATTATTAAGATTTCAGTTTCTAAAATCTCAACTAAATATAGTTTTGGTATTGAAGAAACAAAAGTTATTTTGGGAATTATTCTGTAGCAGGGAAAGCTACTCCATCCTGCAGGCCCTTTTCCTGCCACATTACCATTTCCCTCCCTGGGCTGGAATTTCTCTGCGACCTCAGAAAGTCACATAATATCTAAGTTCATGCTGGTCTAAGGCATGGTGTAATGGCCTTTGAAGCTCCTTGGAATATCCAGAGTGTGTTTCTGGATGTTCCACTGGAGCTAGCAGTGCCTGGCAGAGGCTGGCATGGGGTTGGAATGCTGCATGGGTAGAAGAGAGGACCCTGGGATGAGACAGGAAGAGCCATTCAGTGCTGGTGGTGCCTGGATATGCTCACCACAGCAGCAGCAGTTTCTACAATAAATCCTGTTAAATATGTCCATCCCTATCCTTCAAAACTGACACCTCCTGTGGTGTACCCACCCTGCCACTGCCCCCCCCACGGGTCACAGAACCACAGAATCCTTCAGGTTGGAAAAGACCTTTTCAGATCATTAAGTCAAACCATTACACCAATACTGCCAAGGCCACCCAGCACAGCAGCTCAGGATGGGGAGCCCTTCCAGGGCTTTAAAAATCAGGGTCCAGGTGCTGTGCCAAGTTTGTGCTGAGCTTGTGCCCCTGTGCCCCATCCCTCACGCACACGCTTTACTTTGCTTGCTTTACCTTTTCTTCAAAGTCTTCCGGCTACAAATAGGATGTGCACAAGGAGAATTAAAAAGTCTGCCCTGTATCCATAGATTTGCCAAGCAATGCCAAGGCCCCCTCACTGCTCTTTTTGAAGGCTGGAGCCAGGATCTCGCTCCAGTCCCAGCTGGAGAGGGGCTTGGCAACCCTCAACTGCTGAGAGGGAAGAAGAGATGAGATTTTGGCAAACCTGAAAGAGCCAACAGTGACTGTTACTGAATTCAAAACAGCTGTAGAGCAGTGAAAGAGCAGAGAAGGCATTGCACAAAATACTTCTGATGCCTAAAAACATAGAATAAATAAAAATTAATATATTGTGTTTAAATTATTGAATATTTAAATATTGCATTTAAATATTCAGCTGCAATGTATTTAACCTCAGATGGTAAAGTCAGTAAATATTTGATTATGCAGTGATTTTACATTGCTTTATCTGTTCCTACACACTTTAGCAGAAAAAAAATAATGGATAATTCAGGACTGCTGATTCCTGGGTGTATTCACCTCCTAGGAAACACAGGGAAAAGTGCAAAAAGAAAACGTTATCACAGAACAAGATATTCATTCGGGTTTGAAAAGGCCTCTCAGACCATCAAGTCCAACCATCCCGCAGCACTGCCAAGGTCACCACTGGCCCATGTCCCCAAACGCCACATCCACAGGGTTTTTAAATCCCTGCAGGGATGGGGACTTCACCACTGCCTCACGCATCTGTGCCAGGGCTGGGCAGCCCTTTCAGAGGAGGAAATTTTCCCTAAGATCCAATCCAAACCTCCTCTGGTGCAACTTGAGGCCATTTCCTCTTATCCTGTCCCTTGTTCCCTGGGAGCAGAGTCCGACTCCCATCTGGTTCCACACTCCTGTCAAGGAGTTGTAGTCAATATCTATTTGTATGTTTGTATTTTAGTAATGGTATCTATTTATATAGTTATACATTTATAAAATATTATAATAATCCCTCCAGGTTTTTTGATGCCACCACTACACATTGCCAGGGAATACTTGTGCAAAATACTCTTTCTCAGTTAAGGGATCTCTTCTTCCCTTAAAATATAATGTTTTCCTTAAAATCTGGAGTTCTTTGGAATTTTTTTGTGCATGAAAACCTCGGGACCAACAGAGCAGAGTTTGACCCCAGTAAATGTCATGATGAATCATCCATTTTTCTGAAACCTTTCCCGAATCCAGCTTTTAAAGAAACCAGTAACCATGTGTGTGTGTGTGTGTGCTCCCGAGGGGGTGATGTCTGTGCTGCCGGGGGTCTCTATAGTCTGGGGGGAGGGTGTCCCCTTGTTCTGGAGGTGTCCCTGTGTTCTGGTGGGATCCCCGTGATGGGGATGCTCCAGTACTCCAGGTGTCCCTGTATTTTGGGAGTGTTCCTGTTATCCCCGATGTCTCCACTATCCCCGCTGTCCCTCCTTTCCCCCTGGCCCCGCTGTCCCCTGTCCCCTCCCCGGCCGCCCGACAGAGGGCACTGTTGCCGTGCGGAAGCGCCGAGCGGGGCCGGCCCGGCCCCTCGGGGGGTGCCCCGCGGACCGGGGGTGCTGGGGGGGGTTGGGGGGCTGTCCCGGGAATCATCGGGGGCTGTCCCGGAGCTCCATCCCCGCCCTTTCCCGGGGCTCCATCCCCGCCTTGTCCCAAAGCTCCATCCCCGCCCTGTCCCAAAGCTCCATCACTGCCCTGCCCCGGTTCTCCCCCAGCCCCTGTCCCTCCTCGCGGGGCAGGGGAGGGTCCAAGCCCCATTTCCAGCCCGGGGCACGGGCAGCGGCTGTAGGAGAGCCGACCCGGCTGTGGGGGAGCCGACCCGGCTCTCGATGCTCACAGTAAAGCCGAATTTGTTACAGAATAGAATCCTGAATTGTTTGGGTTGGAAGCAACCCCAAAGCCCAGCCCATCCCAGCCCCTGCCATGGGCAGGGACACCTCCCACCAGCCCAGGTTGCTCCAAGCCCCGTCCAACCTGCCCTTGGACACTCCCAAGGATCCAGGGGCAGCCACAGCTTCTCTGCCCAACCTGTGCCAGGGCCTGCCCACCCTCCCAGCCACCAATTTCTTCCCAGTATCCCCCCCATCCCTGCCCTCTGGCAGTGGGAAGCCATTCCTTGTGTCCTGTCCCTCCATCCCTTGTCCCAAGCCCCTCTTGGAGCCCCTTTAGACACTGGAAGGTGCTCCCAGGTCTCCTGGAGCCTTCCCTTCTCCAGGTGAGCCCCCCCAGGTCTCTCCCATGTAACATGGGCTGAGCTTTCCCTCAGCCCAGCTTTTCATCCCTGGACCCTCTGAGCCCCCCTGTTCATCTCTGGAGTCAAAGCTCCCACACCAGTCACCTCACATCTACCACCATGCTGTCATCTGTCAGTCCCCGTGCCTGAGCAAGTGTCATTAAAAGAATAATAACCATATCACAGGTTTCGGAATCCAGGACTGTATTTTCTTTCTCAAATATTCATTGCAAATGCAGCTTGTGCTTTATCGGAAGTGGCCTTTAATGAACAGTGTTCTTGTTTGCGTACAAGGAGCAGCTTCCAGTGCCATTCCCTGACAGTAATTGTGAGCTGAATGGAGCCAGCACAATGCCAGAGCTCTGTTAATGGCTATCCTGTGGATTGAGTGCTCCACTTTTGTCATTATCAGGCTACTTTTTAAAATGCAGAAATTAGTTAGGCCAGCAAAGAGTTAATTACGTTCCTTGTGACACGAAACCCTCAAAGCACATTAATTGTGGAAAATTCTTTGTCTTTAATGCAGAGCAGAAATTTGAAAGGCCTCTGCAGATGATATCATAGAGGCAGTTACTCAGAGCATCATTTAGAAGAGAAAAAAATGCAGCGATGAGTGCAGGAGGGAACCCTCCTGGTACGTAACTCCAGCCACTACAGGATCTGCAGGGTTTGGGGAGGCACAAAAGAAAAAAATAGACACTTAAAGGGGCTATCTGACTCTGCTCATTTCCCAGCCTTACTTTTTCCTGGCGTTTCTCAGTTTCTGGGGCTCCTGCCTTGGCAAGGGCATGTAAAGACAATGTCCCAAACTTCCAAAACAGGCACGTGGCAGCCCTTGGTGCCAGTGGCTCCAGCCTTGGAGGGTGTGGTAGAGAGGAGCAGCATCACCTTGGTGATGTCCCAGCCTCACCAGGGCTCAGCCACCTCTCAGCCCTCTGGAATATGGCACCAGCTATCTCTGGGGGCGTGGGGCAGATGGGAACACCACATCCTCTTGCTGGGGCAGGGAATCCAGGAGAAAAACCCCAAAGAAGCTGCCTGAGTTGGCTTCACACTAAGCACAAATCAAGCCACGGTGTCCTGTGTTCTGGCATTGCCACGAGATCTGCGAGAGGTTGTTGATTACCAGGCTGAGCAGAAATGATCAGCACAATCAGAGACAGTGTAATTAACTGCAGTATGTAAAAAATAAATTAAATAACTCCTCTCTAATGATCAAACAGCATGCTGAGCTGGGGGGGGTCATACAGCATGGGGTGTGCTGGGTGGTCCAGCAGTGGCAGGAGTTCAGCAGCCAAGCCATGGGACATCAGGGAACAGGGTAAGGACACCTTCATTGCTGCTTTGGGGAGAGGTGAGGTACTGGCTTACCCAGTCTGGGGGTCGAGGAAGGGGGAGGGAAGTGGGGAGAGTTTCACTTGCTGCTGCCAACGCTCCCAGTGCCAGCTGGGCTTGGTGCATAGCTGGGAATAAGGTGGTATCATGGCTCACCTTCACCCCTGAACACTACTAATGCATTTACTGCTGGAATTGGACCATGTGCAACCTGGGTGTTACATTTCAAGGACCTTCTTTGCACAAAATACAGGTGGTGGTGGCGCCAGGGTCTCCTCATACAAGAGATGTTTTCATCAGTGAAGCTGAGAGCTGCAGCAGCACCCAGACATTCAGTCCTGCTGACTTTAAAATTAACACAACCAAATATGCAAAAAAGCTCCAACCAGTCCTGCAAAATAATTCAGGCCTAAGGACAGCCTGAAAAAAATAGAGGAATGGGCAACTAAAACATGGCAGGTAGTTCCATTAAAAAGACACAACTGGATGTAGAGAGGAGGAGTTGTTTTCACCAGGCAGCCCCACACCAGTCCCTTCTTTCCAACAATACAACTGTCCCAAGGGCAGCAGGAATCCAGAGGATTTCCCCCCTTGTCTCATTGCTTTCCTGGCTTCGACCCTGCACCGTAACATCGATAGAGCCCTGACCCTGGCAGGTTAAGGAAGTCCCAAGGCTGGGGTCGAATCCTCAACTCTCTGCACACAGTGATCAATGCAGCCCATCCTTCACTGTCAACAGCATTTACGGAGTGATGGGGGGCTGAAAGGTTGGATAATAGTGTAAGGCAATATTAGATTGTTTGTTCAATTATGGGTTAACAGAGCTTTTATTTTCATTAAAGCAGCCAGTAGCCAGTTCCCAATCAACATTAGGTTGTTTTCAGCTGTTGTGAAGTTTCTCGCAGCTTACTGGCTAATTTAGCTTAACTAAGTCAGAATCAGCTGAATAATATGTCTTTTCCTGTTGCAAATTATGAATAAACCTCCTCCCATTGAAAGCAGGGAAGTTGATAGTTATCCTACTTCTAAATGCAAACTCCAGAAAGGGACAGATTGGGCACTGCTGTACTTGAGGTTTATTGGGAAAAAACAGACTTCAATGAACAGTTCTTTATATAAATATTTTTCCATTTGAATTTAATTAATTGATTTTAATGTGAAGTATTAATAGTGGAAGCCAATATCATTGTTACTGTTATGTTCGTTTCTAACAGCATTAGCTTCCCTGAAATAAATATATTATCCATAAAAGTCAGGGAAGCCCCTGGATGCTGTGGCAGACCCCAGGACATGGCTCTGCTCCTCCCTCCTCCCTGCCCTGGCCCACCTTCACCTGCAGTGGCTGCACCATGGGAAGAGCTCCCACTGACAGCCAGGTTTATCCCTGGGCTTTCACCAGGCTGGCAGCACAGGAAATTTCGACTGTCACTGCTGCCCTCCATGAGGGGACAAAGCCCCAAAGCTCCAGAGGAGGACACCAACCACCTCACTGTGTCAGCTTTTGGGCTGCTCTGAGGGTGAATTTATGCACTGCTGGTTGATCTCTGATGTTACTGAGCTTCACAGTGAATCGGAGATGTTGTGAAAGTTCAGTGTGGGTAGTTGTGGTGTGTGAAAATACATGGACACACGTAAACACCTGGAGTGGAATGAGATGGCATGAGACTCAGCCACTCCAGGCCAATTCCCCAGGCTTTGAGACAAAGTGAGCTCTGGCTTTGCTGACAGTCAGCCCTGCTCAGGAAAACAATAATGCACATAACTAATTTTAAATGTTCAAGGTCTGTGTGGAACCAAAAATTCATCTCAGCTTCACAAGAGGCTTCATAGAGCTTTGTGCAGCATCGTTGATCCATCAGATGATTTCCATGGGGATAAGAAGAAGGAGCAGTTGTGGGACACCTGCAATGGGCTCCAGCAAGGTGTGAGGTGCCTTCTGCCTGGGGTGTGGGGTGTTTAGGGATCTAAATAACTCAGGAGAAAACTCCAAACATTGTAGAAATACACCCTCCACTCCAGCTCAAAACTTTGCTCTCCCCATTTATGGAGCTGAAAGGGGATAAATGGTTTGAAGATGTTATCAGAGTTCCTCTCTAACACCTCTTGTCACTGGAGGAGCCTCCAGTGTCCCTTTTATCTCCATCAGAGGCTCCTCTGTCTGGTGAGTGAAAGGGAGGGAGGGCTCAGCACAAATTACACTGGTAATTCTTTCCAGAACTAATTAACTTAAAAGATACTGTACTGATTGCAGAAAAGGTGTTAACAGAAGCCTAAGAAGTTGAAAAACAAAATTAATCTGCATTTGAGAAAGGCTCTGCCTTTAATCTTGAGCTTGTGATGTACCAAATACCCTGCGTGGAGCAGAATGAAGCAAAGGATGAATTTTTTATGTTTGAGAAGCCACAATATCTGAGAGAGGGATGAGGAGG
>VXBX01001580.1:0-25896 GCA_013400415.1 Scytalopus superciliaris
CCCCGGCGTCTGGCGCGGAGCGGAGCGAGCTGCCGGCTGTCCCCTCACGGCCCCGGCTGTCCCCTCGCAGCCCCGGCGCTCCCCCCGGGCCAACTCCGGGCGGGTCAGCGCGGGGTGCCCGCAGTTCGGCGGGGCGTGGTGCGGGCGGCTCTCGGTCGGTGTGTGGGGATGCAGCCCCGGAACGCGGTGATGCGGCGGCGCTGCCCCAGCGCTCCGTGCCTTCCCCGCCGCAGACAAAAGCGGGAAAAGGGCCGGCTGGGTCACACGGAGCGCTGAGCTGTGCCCGGGACCCCGCCAGCCCCGCACCCCCTCCCGCCGCCGCTCTCCGGCCAGGCGGCGCTGGCCTGAGCGAGCCGCTGTTTCGGCGGAAAATAAATCAGCAAAACCAAAACCAACTTGGTGGTGGTTACAGATGTGGCTGAAACAAACCCATGGGGTTGCGTTGACTGTGCGGGGCGGCTCGGTGTGCGAGAGCAGCACCCCAGCGGTGAGCGCCTTGCGAGCTCATTCCTGCGCAGGGAGAGCCGCGGTGCCCGTCCCTCGGGCGGCTGCTCGCCTCGGCTCCCGGTGCTTCTGTGCCCCGGGAACTCGGGAAAGGGCCGGGAAGGCGTGCAGGGCGCCTCTCCTGCACCTTTTGGAAGTGAAGTTCAGTCTTGCGGCTCCTCATCTCGCCGAAGGACATTGTTGGGACGCGGTGGCAGCGAGCTGTGCGGCTGGAGCGGGGATTGCTTCTGGGTGAGTGAGGCTGGCGATGTGGGGGTCTGCAGGATCCCCTTTGCTGCCTGCCAGGGAGGGATCCGTGTTGGCAAACACACTGTGGAGATTCGGCAGTGTGTGTGTGTCGCAGGCGCGGACACAGAGGTAACAGGAACGGCTGTCAGTACATTTCTGATGTTTTCTAGTCGCTTGTTGTTGTTTATATGTAGAGTGACAGTTTCGTCATTTGAATCTGTGGCAGAATGTTGCTGGTTTGGATAGTGTTGATATTTTTGCCTTCGGCTTAGACTAATAGCATTTCAGCAAGCTTTGTGTAAACAAAATAGAAAGGGCTAAATTATTGTCAATAAACACAGTCTAACTTTATGCTTTGAGGAGAGACAGGGCTTTGAAGAGATCTTTAGCATGGAGTCTGAAAACAAAGTAGTTAATGGAGCAACACAAAATATTACTGTCCAAGGACTGTGCTGGATCCAGAAGATGAGCACCAGGACAGTACAGCAACAGCCCAAGGAGAGGAAATTCTCAGACACTGCTCTTTGGCTCTTCCTCTTGGAAGAGCTCTCATGAGGAAGTTTAGCAAGCATAGGTTAATTATATATGATGTTATGGCTGACTGAAGGAATTGGACACCTAGTGCAAAAAGCCTGTGCATGTGGGAGAAGCTGATTTAAGGTAAAGTGGTGTCAATGTAAATTTAGCCCGGTTGTGTCATTGTGGTGGAAGTTGCTATGTGGACATCACTTGTTTGCAGTTCTGGTTATGTCATTTGGGAAGAGTTGGAAGCAAAACTGAACAAAAAACATTGCTCTTAAAATAAGAGCATTGGGAGTTGGTGCGTGCTTTGTTTTTTAACCATGAAAGTTGGTTTTGATTTAAAATATTAATTAAATCATTCCTTTATGAACCATGCTCTGGGTAAGAGCTTGATGTGTCAGCATCTGTGTCTGTTTTAATGATCAGAGAAGGTTGATCCTCAGCTTTTTATGTGGGTCAGCTTCCAGCAAAATGTGCTTTCCTAGATGAAGGGTTGCGGGATTTGTCCTTGTATAGTAGTGTCACAGTGTTAGTAAATGAGAGTGCCTCAACCTGGTTTGTCATTATTTTGTGACTAAGTGTGCTTGTGAAGAATGCAAAGTGGCTCCACAGCAGATGGTCGCACTTTGGGGTACCTTGCATCCCTTCTCCACCTTCTTGCTGAGCTGAGAGGTCTTGCAATGCTCTTGAATTTCAGGCTAATTCACCCTAATAGCAGTATGGTAAAGTGTTTCTGTTACATGTGAAAATTGGGTTCTCTCTAGGTAGAAGAAGTGGCACCACTGAGGACTGCTTTTTGGTTTTCTGCTGAGGTAGTTCTGTGTCTGTAGTAAAAGCGATTTGTTGATGGAGCTCGTTTTGGGGCTAATGTGTTTCTGGTGTGGGCTCAGAGTTCTCACATACCCAGGTTTCTGTAGAAATAAATTAATTAGTCTAGCAAACTCCTAACTATGAGGTGACCACAAGTGTGTACAGTAGGAGTTTGAGCCAGGTGTATCTGAAAGGGATCATCCATTTTCACACTTCTGTGGATATGAGTGTGGTGGGTATGTAGCATAAACAAAGTCCCTGTAGACTTCTGTGGATTTACACATGTAAAATCAGTGTTGCAAGGAGGTTCAACCGGATCTGTGCTAATGTCTGTATTTCTTGTCTGCAACACTAGTATTTTCAAGACAAAGATTAGTTTTCCATTACTTTGCAACCTGGAGTAGGATTCTCCCAGTAGGGGATACAAGCAACGATTAAAAAAACTGCCACTCCTCAAAGGGGTGCAATTCAAAGTCCAACCAGTGTCATCCAGCTGTTGTGAGCAGTTGCAGTGTGCTTTTTATTAGGGTGGAAGTTTTTTCTAACTCTTCTCAGCTAGGAGTTACTTTATGCACGAGGTTTTAATATTTTCTTGCCTGTTTTAATAACCTGTTGTTTCAGTAATATCTTGTAGCATTGAACTCTCTAAGTTATCTGCATTAAATATGTTATCTTTCAACACAATCAACTCTCCGCTTGTTTATCTATTAGGGAGAGACAATAGTTATTGAAATTCCCTAATACAGCTTATCTGATATTAATTGTAATAATGGATTCTGTTACAATGAGTATTGCAAGTGCAAACTGTTGTTAAAGCTTAGACAAGATATTGGGGAGAAATTATGTTCAATTTTTCTTATTTGTAGATTGTGCTCTAATTAAATATTCAATATTATAGCAGACAATCTTTAAGTCCCAAAACACTGTTGAAATGTCAGTTATATTGTATTTCCCTCCCTCAAAGCAATGTGCAGTATTCCATTCCATCTTTAAGGCTTGAAGAGTCATTAAACTTTTCATTCTCTGTAGCCTATAGTTTAGTTTGCATTCAAAGTAAATAGATTAGTAAGTGCTGAACATGTAGGAAGTATGGACATAAGTAAATACAATTAGGCCCACTGTGAAAAAGCCAAACAAAATACAAGAAAGTGTAAGGAATTTATAGAATGGACATTTACCTATAGGGAGTGTGTTTTTCTTTTTTTAGGAGCTACTCATATTAGTGAAAGCAAAAAGAAGTTAATTTTATTGAATATTTATTTAGTTTGTTAAAATAATTCTTTGTAGGTTTTGTGTTTTTCTACACCAGCCAGACTTTTCTCTACTGTTCACCTCTTTCTTTTATCCTCCCACAGTGAGCTTATTATTGTTAGTTTTGGTTACAGGCATATATATATATTTATAGCACTTTATAGCAAGTCTGTAGGGCAGTAGACCCTGCCATATCACGTCTGATGTATAATTTTATTTTTCAGCAATTATAACAAGTCTGCTGTTCATATAAGAATTAAAATTATTTAAGTATACTTAAAATATGCAATTATGAAATGCATATGAGCTAATTCAGTGTTTCTTTTCACTATTTTTTTTTTGTTTGTTTGTTTTTGTCTTTTGGGGGGGGAGGGTTTGGGTTTTTTTGTTTGGGGTTTTTTTATTATTTTTAGTTTTAGTATAGAGTGCAAGCTGTTGCTAATTAACATGGCACTCTGGAGGTGGTCTCTGTGTAAGCTAAATGGAGAGGATAGGATGAAGGAGGGGAAAAAACCCCAAACCTGGAGATGTAAAAGTGCCAGTCTTGGAGACATTAAAAAGCTTTGCACATAGATTGGGTTTTGTTCTTTTTGTTAGACATGTGGTGGCAAAGCCTTTCCAGGTTATGTGTAAAACTTCAGACCTGAATCCTGTGCCGATGTGTGTGTTCATGCTGGGTACTGGAGAAGGGGCTCTCTCTGGAGAGGCACTTTTAGTTCTCATGCAGTGCTACAACTTGTCTCTTGTCTTGTAGGCTGGAGTGGGGACTTGTTGGATGTCAGTGAAGAGCTGGGTCCACACACATTTCCAGAGTGGCAGCAGGCTCACTGAAGAGTTCCCACTAACATGCAACAGCTCTTGCATGTTTGCCATGGCTTTCCTCTTATGAATGCGGAATATTGCAGACACTGATGTTTGCTGCTGTTTTTAAATTGCCGAAGGCATATTTACTTTAGGTATGTGTGTAATATGCACAATTCTGTTTACAGTATACACAAATGAATGTACACTTGAGTTTATGTGTATGAAAACTTCCGCGCATCTTTCTCCATGTTAATACATATTTCATTCTTGGGTAGAACTTACGCATCTGCTAAGGGGACAGGTTTTGAACTTGCACAGCATAATCTTAAAGTCTGGGGCTGCTGATTGTTGTTGGAGTACTTGGCAGTCATGATTCTGGAGGTTTTAGCTCTTATCTAGGCAGATATTAAAAAGCTGCTCCCTGCGGCAGCAATATGTAGCAAAGTAATAGAAGACAAGCTTTAAATAAATGATAAATAGAATCATTATTAAACCCATTCTTGCATATGGGGAACATACTATGAAACTCTATAGAAAGCTGTCTTCCTTGAGTCTCTGAATGAAACCTGATTCACCCCCTGTGAGGGCATGCTTGGTCCTGCCAGGCAAGGAAGTGTGCTGTCAGTAGCTCAGTGCAGGTAACAGATCTTCCTTTTCTCACGTATCCTTCCTCTTGCATCTGTTTTGACCTATGCCTGGATTCTCTGCAAATGCTTTAGAATTAATGCTGAGAGAGTGGCATGTACTGCTTGTTTCATCACAGTAATGCAGTGCATCCGATCTCAAAATAATGATTAGAAACTGTTTTTCTTTGAGGGGTTGTTCTAACTCATTGAATTGGTACATGCAAATATTTTAGCACTAGATACTATCTGGAAATTTAATTTAACAAAAATTTTACAAGTAATTAATAAATTACCGCTCTTTAAAGTTTTCAATCTAGAGTTCAAAGGAAAGGCAAAGGAAGCTGCACATCACGTCTTTTGTTTTTCTGGGGTCAACTGCAGGAAGCTGTTTACACTCTAAACCACATTAAATTTTCCTTAAATAATGATTATTTTTTTTTTTTGTTTGTTTGTTTGGACACTGCAAAAAGCACTCTTCCAGAGTGTTTAGGTGGTTTGAGATGCCACTCATGAACTAGTGCATTATCCTGTTGAATATGTCCTCAGGAGAACTTGTTTTGGGATCAGAAAGTAACGTAACCAATGGTCTTCCGTGCGTCAGGGACCTGCAAAGTGATGTTGTATGCTCAAGGTGAAATATGTGAAAGGATCTGTTAGTTTTTCATAAATAGTTTAAAGAGTTTTAACTTGAAGCAGCTACCTTGTTTCAGTTGGTGTCTGGAGTACAGGATGTACAAGGAGATGCTGAGGGATCCTGGAGATTAGAAGCTGAATTGTTGCCTTGCTTTTCCTCATGGGCTGTTTTGGAACAAAGAGAAATGCTCTTCTCTGAGATGTACAGAGAAAGGGTAAAGTGCAGTTGTCACGTACAGAAATGGAAAAATTCTGACTGGGCATAAGGAAAAAATATTAACAATCAAAATGGTTAAGCTCTAACCTTAGGTCTGTGGAGGTTGCAAGATTTGCTCTTGGAGACTTAGAAACTTGACAAGACTCTGAACAACTTTTTCTAACTTTGAAATCAGCACTGCTTTGATTGGTAATTGGAAGATGTAGCTTCTGGAGATCCTTTTGCTCCTAAATTATTCTGATTCTGTGAGAAGATTTCCCACAGAGAAAATAAATATTGTAAGAGTTACACCAAATAGTCTTATACATTATATTCTTAGAAGGGAAGACATGTTTGTTTGTGGGATTAGAGGAACCCTGTGAGTAGTACTCATTGCCAAGATATTTTAGAGTACAATTGGTTTTCTAAAGAGCACATGCAAAGGAACAAGTTTAAGCTGTTGAGCTAAGTTCTTCAGCACTGTGCTGCTGCCTTGTCTAGTCACAGTCTTAGTGCTGTGTGTTGAGAACAGCTCTGACAAGTAAATGTGATGGATGTTAAGTGGTAGTCTCTGCTGGACTTGGCTGTGGTTACTGTAGGTGAGTTCTTCACAAGCCTGGGTAGATATGTAACATACTAAGTTTGAAGTTACTCTTATACTTTGGTAAAATGAATAATAGGTTGTTTTTGCTTTGTGGGTGGGTTTGTTTTTTCTTTTTTTTGTTTGTTTGTTTGTTTGGGTTTTTTTTTGTTTCTGTTTGGGTTTTTTTTTTTTTTTTTAGAGTGGCTCTGCAGCTAAGACTGATTGTTGATTGATTTGTACCTGATGTGGTGAGAGTACTTTTTGTTGATATATTCACTCTCTGTTGTTAGTTGTGGAATCATGTTTGACTATTTGTTTTTTGTAACATACACCTTGAATATAAGATGTTTTTATCAACAAATCCATTTATATTTCTAACTTTGTGCTAAGTTGGATAAAATACAGCCCTACTTGTCTTTGTGAGGTCTTAGTGATGTCACCAGAAATCCCCATGGATTTAGCCTTAAGACTTCAATTTTCCTTTGAGTTAGCGATGACCAAATAATTTGTGTTACATGAATTGTAATTCTGCCAACATTATTCATGCAAATGGTATCTCACTGAAATAATGTGAACTTTATATGTCAATGCCTCTATGTTCAAATTGGAAAATTCAGTTGGATTTGTTATCCATGTGTGAGACTTACATGTATGTATGTGTGCAGACATGCTTACCTGTAGGAGAAGGAGGAAGGAATGCATCAATAGTAACCCCCCTGCTCCTTCCCCAGACAGACAGGTTTTGCGGTTTTTTTGCAATGACATGAAATGCCTCTTACCAGTACTTGAGTTAAATATGCTTGCTGTGATTCAGGCCTAAAAGTTAAGGCTCTTGTTCCGCTTCTCAGAAAGACTGTTTGAGACAGTATGCATCTAATCAGCAGCAGTGTAAGTAGATGATATCAATCTAGGCTGCTGTATTTTCTCTGGGGGGCCAGATTGGGTGTGTGGCCTTTCTGCAGAGGTCCGAGGAGCGTGTATAAAAGCTTGCATGATTGCTGTCAGCACTCTGTAGGATGCACAGACTTCAGTGGATTTCCTCTCCAGGATCTGCCTACCTGTGCAGGCCACAGGATGTGCATGGAGAAGGCACATTAAGGAAAGCAAGCTATTCCTCAAAAGAGTATCAGGCAGGAGATATGCTACCTTGTACTCCCTGCAGGGAAGGGAAGCTGCAGCTTTTTGCTCTGCCCCTTACCTTCATGGAGTCCATCTTTTGTATTTAATATTCTTAACTGACTATTTTTTAATTATTTTTATTTTAGCATTGAGATTCAAGCTTTTCAGCTCTAAGTCAGACTTCCAAACCAACCTGAGACTGATTTAGTAATCAGGATATATTAGCAACTTGGAATCCCTTATAACTGCTCTGTGTATTTAAATTGTACTAAGGATGTGTTTTCCCACATTGTACACAGATTGAAGGAAAAGATGATTCCTTTAACTTTCAAATGAAAGTTGAAATGTATAAGGAAGTTGAAAATTAAGGAAGCAGAAGAAAAAGGCAGTAGATTCAGATAAGAAATCTGGGAGCAGCTCTATTGATTCTAATAAAATTGTGATAATATATGCAAAATCAGCCTGGGTTTTTGGTTGCATTATACAATGAATTTTAGCAATGTTAAGTGTGTATCTTTGACTTAGAGTATTCCCTTATTTGGGAAGCCAGTAGAGAAGTGTTTTCAAAGTAATATGAGTACTAAGGGCTGGATAGGCAGAGCACTTTGTCAGTTCAACAGTCATTGTTTTGTAGGGCTGCTGATGTGAAAGAGAAAATATTGTCTCTTTTGGCTGGGGTTTCTGCACTTTGGTAGTGTCTGAGACCAGGCAGTTCTCTGCTGAAGATGAGGAAGGACAATACAGAGCAATTTCTTTTTAATTTTTCTTTTTTTTCCTGTCTTGACTATTTTCTCTCTTGTCCTGCTTTTCTTGTTAGACAGGAATGGGTACACAGAAACAGTGTCCAGTTGGATCAAACTGGTTGGTAGAGGTCATGTTACTGAAATTACATTTCCTTTTTTAAAAAAGGGGGTAGAGTTTTCTTGTGTTGACAGTACAGCTGCAGAGGTGTTGCAGCTTTTTCCAAAGTTAAGTGATAAACTGAGGGGAGTTAATTGCATATGCTTGGTGTTAATGCAAACACAGTTGACTGTCCCTGGAATTCCCTTGCTTGCTCACAGGGCATTTTGGCATGGACACCTATTTCTTTCTTAATATGGAACTGAGGAGGAGGTCAATGTTGCAATTGATAGGGGTGGGAAAAGGAAGAAAGGAAGCATGTCATGAACCTGAGACCTGATACATTCAGAGACTTTAGTGAAGCAACACTCTGGGTTTTATTTTTCACTGTGGATATTGGAGATAACATTTAAGATCCTTTCTGATTTTGCCCTGAGTATCTTTGTTCTGGTGATGAGTATGTTTGCCTTATTCCTTCAGAACTTCACTTTGTAACTACTCTTTTCCTGTATTCTTGCAGGATGTCAAACTGGCTTAGGTCCATGAAGACTATGCTGGTGTCAAGCTCCCTCTGACTTGCCTCCAGTTCTCAGGAGCAAAGGTACAGTTAACAAGGGTAAGTTAAAATCCGTGAACAGAATCCTCTGAAGGAAATGAAGACTTTAATTAGTGCCCTCTCCTTTGCGTGGCAGTCTCTGGTGCATTTCTTCCCTCTGAGTTGCTTGGTCCATGACAGCAGGCTATCAGCGATAGAGAAAGGGAAATCCAAAAGTGTGGAGTCACTTTGAAACTATAGCGAAAAGTTAATGAATAGAGCACTTACAGGACAAATACTGATGCAGGCTGTGTGTGTCAGGAAAGCATTTTGAAATGGAAAGTGCCCCCCTGTTGGTTTGTTCTCCTTTTAACTGATCTCTTTGAAAATCTACTTGAATCACAGTTGAACTACCGTGATAAAATATGTTTTTGTTAGATAAAGTTGAAATAATACACATTTAGCAATTGGGAGTGTTGCTGGAAATAGGAAGTGCATGTAGCAATGAACACAAATTCCCATTTTTTGTTTCATCCTAAGGGCAAAGTACCCTTGGTGCAAAGCCCAGGGGACCTATATAGTCATTAGCAGATGGAGGGGGACATTAATCTTCTACCCACAAATCTGCCCCGGCACATAAAGCAGGAAGCGTCTGTTGTGAGGATTGCTAGAGGTTGTATTAAATGTGATGGTATAGTTTATAATCACAATGCCAGCTCCTCTTTCTGTTCATTGCTGTATTTTCTTGCTACTCTGTGTCTCTGGATTTCACTTTTTCTATCTATGTATAATACAGAGTGACAGCATTTCTTCCTTTTGAGATGTTGGCAGAAGTTTCTTCCAACACTCTTAAAATCTCTTTTGCTGTAAGCGCTAGATTATGTTAGGATATACTTCAAGTACTTTCCTGTGCGTAGGGAGAAATGTATGAATTTTCTCTGTCATTCAGTCTTTCTCATTTGGCAGTCAGCTAGGAGACAGGCATGGTTAATGAGGTATCTCAGCAGCACATTTTTATGGGAGCATAGTTAAGGTTAGGAGTATGTCCAGTCTCCAAACTGCCTAGTGAGCATTCTGTATTTGGAAACAAATGCCAGCTGGCAGTGGTTAAGGAGTGCATGCTTATTCTGCTCATGATAGCCAAAACATGCTCCCTGCTGTGTGCTTTTGGCAGCTTTGCACTGGCAATATGTCTCAAGTGCCAGTTGCATGTCCTCCTTTCCTCCTCCTAAGTGTGTCCCATAAGGCATGATTTAGCCTAAATAAAAATGTGCCTCTGTTAGACTTGGTAATATTGGAAAGAAAGATGCTTGTTTACAAAACCCGAAGTCTTTCTGAAACACCTGTAGTATGTTATTTCTACAGCAGAAGTAAAAGGATGATTAACATGTCTTTCTATACTTGGTGGCAAATTGGCCTTAAATTTCTGAAGATCTGATGATTTTTGTGTTACCACTTCTTACATGTCAAATTTTATGTAACTTATTCTCAGTGAGGGCACTGGCTGGTTTGAAGATCTAACTCTACTTATCTGGTCAATGTGTTAATTATGCTGGTGGTCACATTAATTTTGTTAATTTGTGGTCTGGATATAAACATCATCACTTATCTTTCTTTTTATTTGTTGAATTGTTTTAAGTCAATAAATATCTTACGTTTTATTGAAGAGAGACCTTATATGTAGGCAGATTGACTTTTACAATCAACTGTTGCAAATCATAGAATAGTTTGAGTTGGAAGGGACCTTTAAAGGTCATCAAGTTCATGTGCTTAGTTGAATTATTTGAAGCAGTTCATAGGTTGTGGTACATTTGATACAGGTTCTTAAGGATCTGAAGGTAAATAAATCCAGTCTACGTTTCTTGGTCTTTTTTTTTTTTTTTTTTTCAGTAACAGTATACCAGATTAAAAAAAACCCTTAGTTTGACAAAACAAGACAAACAAAGTACTGAAGATTTTCAGTGCAATACTCAAACAACTGCATTTAAGGTCCAGTCAAATGTAGGGTAAGCAAGCTGTGCTTAGAACTTGGATGTAGGATTTCTTCGAGTTAATCTCTCACCTCCTTTGTTGCAGATCTCATTATTTGGGAAGATGATAATTCTCAAACAATGAAAATGCCATTTCCTTTTCTAAATCAATGAAACTAAGATTTAAGATCTTAAGATATGGAAAAGATAACCTGATTTTTAGGTTTCCATATCTTTATCTTTTCCAACCTGTGTTCATTAGGAAAAAGGGATCACTCTGACAAAATGGCAAGCTTCCCAAAGCTGGGATCACAGAAGCCCCCAGGAAGGGAAAGAACAGTAGCTTTTGCAAAGTGCTAGATTCTCAGTTGCCATGCTTCCACTTATCTGCTGAAGCCTGCCTGAAGTAGCTGATTTAATGCTCCTGTTGCCCACTCTGCTTTCACAGTAGCAACAATCTGCATTTCCCAGGCAGCAGGTAAAAAAGAGGGTGTTACTGTGACCCTTTCCTCAAACCCCTAAGCTTCCCTAAGCAGCCTGCTATGACTGTCACATGGCTCTCTCTCGCTCTCTCTCTCTCCCTCTCTCTGGCAAGAACAACACAATTCAGTTGCTTTTAACAGCTGATCTAAAATAGTGCAGGTTTTTCTGTAAGTACTTTGTCACATCCATCATCCAGCTATATCCTGGATATTGAAGGCCATGGGCACCTTTGTTCAGGTACCTGAATGCTTTCATCATTGTCTGTGCCAGAATGGAGTTGAGAATCAAATCTTGCTGTGATTTGTGTTGATGAAGGACCACTGCACATTGGTTAACGTATTCATGCTCTAAAAAAGCCTTGAGTATGTCATGCAAAAAAGGTATTTTAGAAAGTAGGTTGCAAATTCAAACCCTCAAAAGTTGTGAAATGTCAGATTTATGTTATTTTCTTCTGTGCTTGTAATTGATGCAGAAATATAGATCTTGCAACTTCAATTTCATCACATCCTAATTGGATAACTTATGTAAAAAAACGTGTGGCGTGGTCATGTACTTTGTAAATAGCACAGTACCATTTTTGTAGGGGGAAAAGCAATATTCACAGAAAATGATTATAGAATTCAGTACTAAGTTATTATGTACTTGTAGAAGATAAGCAGAATTGGTTCAACAGAATTTAAATTCCATGTCAGCTAAATATATTTGCATTATATAAACTTTATGTGTAACATAACTGCTTTCAGTGAAGTTTCTCCCATTTATGCTGGTGTTGAATTCCGCCTCTAGTCAAAAAGAACTTTCAGAAAAAGTTTTGCCAACACAGTTTTGTCTCGGAACAGCTTTGAGGCCTGCCAGCAGCGTTATTTCTTTTGAGTTGTAGGAGCAGCTCTAGTTACGTGCCAAAATATGGTCTTATTTTTAAACTGAGAAATAAATGAAACCTATGTAGAAATGGAAACTTTGTTGAATGCCAAATTCTGACCACTTTACTCCCATTGGAACCACTAGGACCAATTTTGCAATCTGCACTGTCTTTATAGCATTAAGAGTTATTTCGCAATGTGGGAAATACTGGAAGAAATGAGTATAAAAAAAGGCAGGAAATCTGCCAATGTCCATGTCTTTTTTAAAAAAGTTATAACCTACTTGCTGAGATATGTTTTATGCAGATATCAAATTTAACCAGACTTCAATTATGGCCAGTCAGCTTCCATTTCAAAAGTGCTATTCTGTAGAGAAGAGGCAGACTGAAAAATGTGGGCACCTAAATATTTTCAAAATAATAATAATTTCATTATTTTGGCCTGTTTTCCTAATACAGTAAGACTTGGGAGCTTGAAGGCTCTGTCTGTCAATCTTCTTTCCTTCCTATTTTCCTTAATTTTTAAAGTGTTTGTCCAACGTTCAAAGCAGAATTTTAAAATTAGTTCCAGTAAGACAGGGGTTAAAACAGATGGAGGGGGTTGAGAAGGGGAAATACAGTATCCAAGAAGCAATTGGTTTGCTGTAAGAGTATCTTCCTCAGATACTAACCCTAGTGAAGAAAGGCCCAGGTGTTTTGCCTCCAGCCGTGTGAAAGCACTCAATTCCATTGAGGGCTTTGTGAAGAGGATCTAGTGATTTTGGACAGTTGTTGACTTTCAGCTTGTGTGAAAAGGATAGAACAGGTATGTTATCTCACCATTCCACAATAAAAAGGAGGCAAATATTGTGTTATTAATCCAGAAGACTGAGTGTATTGTATCTGGAGTCTGAACTTGAGCTTAAGTCTTCAGAGCAGTTGCCCAAGATAAGTATAACCAAGCTGAGCTCTGCAAGTATGATGAGAAAGCAGTTCCCATTTAAGCATTTTGAAAGCATTTTCAGCCCTGATAGTACAGATTAGCAAAAAATCTAGTAAAACCTGAAATGTTCACTTGTTTTGACAACTGAACAGTTGTTCACGCTGCATCACCAGGCAGCTGTGGTCCTGCTGTCCCATGGCTGAAGGATAGTGTATTGCTCTTTGTGTAAGTTGTTTGTGGATCAATGCAGCTGGGCAGTGTTTTACTGACATGCAAGGTTTTTATCACCACTTCTTAACGATGATTCATGATGGGCATTGTTTGTTAGCAGCGTACCTGCTAGGAAATGCATAGTGTCTGTGGGTGAAGTTGATCATTCAGAGGATTATACCATAGAGTCTGGTCTGGTGGACTGTCCATCCAAATCTGTTCTTTCCTGGTACCGAACCTTTGATGAGTTTGTAATCTGCAGAGGAAATGCTGTTATTTGAGGAACTGAATTCACCTTGAGCAATGCATAGTCCTTCTTAGACTGGAAAATGAGCATGATGGATTTACGTTCTGAGCAGATAGGCCCTTCGCTCAGATGGCAAGTTTTAAACATAGGCCTTCTGCTTTGTATATTTACACTGCTTTTGGCCTTCAATTGTAGTACTGACAATTTCTGCTTGAAATTGTCTAGTATTTGCTACTTCTATCTCCATTCATAAGATAGATCTTCATTTTGTACCTAAAGGCAATTAATAATAGTCTTCTGTAGGTTTTCTGGCAGGGCATGGTCAGCCCTAGGGATCTTTGACTGTAGTAATCTCATTGACAGAAGATGTAACTTGCCATAAATTGGATTTCCTTTTTCTGAAGCCTGAAATAACCAGTATCTATGAGTTTTAGAAAGAAGATGAAAATTCAGGATGTAAAAAGGCAGTTAGAGACTAAGCTCTAACTGGAGACTGACTGGATTTGGTGCATAACTCCTATTTGTATCTTTACAAAGCTTAATTTTTACCTGGTGTATATGGTGGGTGTTGAAGGAGGTGACAAAGAAACTACTTTCTACTACTTGGTTCTGTAATTATAAATACACTGCCTTTGGTGTGAGAAACATCAGACAATAAGTCTTGGTGATGGTTAAGTTAATTCACTTTTAGAAGTTCAATAATTCATCTAAGAAGTGTCAGCAGCTGGGTCTTGTTAATGGTAAGCCTTTCATTTCTGTTAAATCAATTGTGAATAATAGGATCCTTCAGAGAAAAATGATGAAGTAAGCATTGATTTCCAGATTGGGTGTCTGATATTGGAGCATTAATAAAATCTAGAGCAAGCAGGCAACTAGGACCTCATACACTCTGATCACCTAAGTAGTAATCAGAGAAAATCAATTTTTTTTTGGTATGGTGCTAGATGTGTTAACATTTCATTTGTCATCATTCATCATTGTGTCTATAATTTCATTTTAATAATTGCTTGAATTTTGGGGGGCTTAATATTATGCATTGAATTGAGCACCTACTATCAAGCTTTTGTGAAACAGATGTGGCATTGCCATATTGTCTATTGTTTGCTAGCAGTCTGTCTTACTATTTTTGGACTTCCAATAGCAATGGTCAAAGTAAATGATGTACTTTCAAAGGAGATTAAATTTTCTTAGAGGAGTTCCATGTAGACTTCCTGGAGTCTTCTGTTTATTCTCTTTTCCTAAGCTATGAGGAGCTCTGCTGCTTGCTTCTATGTAGTCTCATTCAGTCTCACAGGGGTGTTAGGAATGTCTCCAGTAATGATGGTAAAACTCTGTCAAAGAGGAACAGTTGTAGAGAACATCTTCAGAACAGTCAGACTCCTGGCATGGCTTCTGCTGCAACATCTTGCTTGGACTTTTTTGTTCCCCAGCTACAACTACTGGCTCTGTACAGATTGTTCCAGGCTGTTTTGCATTGTTGAAAAGGGCTGTGGCTGTCTGGATGTGTCAGAGGAGACCATGACATGGCTGGATTCTGGCCTTTGATGGCTTTAATGTAGAGGGACAAATTTTTGTGACAGCAGCATTTGATTTGACAGAGTGATTTGAGAGGGAGTGGTTGATGGTAATACATCCCACCAAGCCATTTGCAGGTGGGATACCTATAAGGCCTTGTACTTCTGGCCTCAAAGTCAGTCAGATTTTGTAATGCTGTGTGCAAGGTTACAGACTTGTGAGTGTGGGGTTTACTTTTTTAGTTGTTTTTGATTGCATTTGAAGGCTGGGTTCAGTGGATGTTTAGAGCTGCTATGTGCTGGCTTTTTCTATCTGGTATTGTGCTTACCAGTGATCCCATTTCTTTTTAAGCTGTACTGAATTGGTATGGAAACCCACATGCAATCAAATTGCTTCCTGTTGAAGTCAATGGCAGTTGACTCTAAAACTGGACCAGGATTTGGCCCATAAAGCATAGCAGAAAATTTAACAGTTATAATAAAACTCTTAAGGCAAATAAAATGTTCTAGCAGGTGTTCATAAATGTGCTTTATGCTCATATACTCTGTTAAGTGTTAATACTAAGGTCCTGCAGAAGCTGCACATAAGGACTGAGTGAAGGAAGCAAATGTCTGTTAAATGTGCTGTACAATATTGTAGCAAAGGTGGGTGGCAGTGCAGTGCCATGCTACCTATTAGACTGAAATATGAAAGCTATTAGAGATTCTGCTGAATTTTCATTTTGTGAGGGAGTAGTTTTCAAGTGAGAACATACCATATAAAAAAGCCATGTGTTGTGCAAAACTAGAAGCATCTTTGTCAGTGTATGCAGTTTTCTTGGATGTACGCGGAGCTTATTAAGGACAACTGCTAACATACTGTATTAACAGTAAATTTAAAATAAGACAATACTTGTGAGAAACATAATAGCTGAGAAGCAGCTTTAGTTTTTATAGATTTCATTTTCCTTGAATTATTTTTTTTTTCATGCCTTAGATGAACCCACAGGCAGAAGTCCTAATATGACCTAAAATGTTTTGAGGATAATGGGTGTTGGCAGGATTTTATATGTAGATCACTGTCTTATGCTAACTCTTAGGAGTTTTTTTTATTTATTCCATCACTTCACTCTCAGAGCACTTCATCAAAGCACAGTATGGTCCATTTTAGATTTCCAAGAGTTTTCCTCCTTTCTGGCTTCTGAGGGAAGCATCTGTTGACTTTTTCAGCAGGTTTTGCAGCTTGCACTGAGTGCTGGTGGCTTGTACTGACTTGGTTTCTTATAGCAGTTAATTTCATTAGTTAGGATTCAGGTCAAACCCACTGGACAAAACAACCCCTGTCTGTACTGGAGTCAGTTACTAAAATGGCACCATGAATCCAAAATCATTATCAGAAATTGGTTTTTTGGTATTCAAGTAATTGATGATGTCATCAATGCTTAGTTACTGTGTTACAGGATAAAAGCAACCCCATGTTAGAAAAATATTCTCTTTCACAGTTAACTTCTTAATTTTCTATGCCAGAAGAGAATGCATTAGCTTGGAAAACACCAAGATAGCTCATGGCACTTAGGTCTACCAGGTTGTAAATATCACAGTCCCTGTTCTTGTTCACACTGCTGTTGGAATGTCTGTGTAATGTCAGACTCTTCCATTGTTGCCTTGGTCTTGTCCTCAAGTGTTTGTGGTTTTCTTTGATGTTGGGTTTGTTTTGGGGCGTTTTGTTTGTTTGTTTTGGGGCGTTTTGTTTGTTTGTTTTGGGGCGTTTTGTTTGTTTGTTTGTTTTGGGGCGTTTTGTTTGTTTGTTTGGGGGGTTTTTTGTTGTTGTTTTGGGGTGGTTGTGTGGTGGTGTTTTTTTTTTAGCTAATGAGAGCAGGGTTATCTCAGAAAACTTGATTTGTTCTACTTTGTTGTAAAAAGGATTGAGGTCATGCACATGAATTCTCATCGCTTGCTTTCTCAACAAAATCACAGGGACCTCTTTCTCTTCTGTAGTAGTGCTGCACTCGTGTGCTTATGGACTTCAAAAGCAAGGCTGAGGGCCATCATCAGCCAGCAGACTGAGTGCCTTCCACATGTAGCAGAGTATCTTTTCTTCCAATCCTCCTAGGACAAGGAGGCCTAGTAGAGAAGCAGGGTGGGGAAAAAACTAGAAACTGTTTTTAATCAAGTGGAAAATATGTCAGTAGTTCTCTTGTAAGTTGTGGCACTTGTAGAATAGTGATATTCATGCAGAACTTTTAAAGCCTGCAGTACATTACAAATGCATTGTGTGAGAATTAAAAGTTAATTGAGGCCATTATTTGATGAGTGGACTATTTATATAGCAAAGTTATTTGAAGTAATGGACCATGAATGCATTTTGTTTATTAACTTTCCCAGTGTTCATTCTTCTGTATCTTGTCTTATCACAGAGAAGGAGTTTTAAAATAGAAGGCTTTCCAATGACATAAAGACCTGTAACATATAAGGTGTGTTACCTATAAATAATGTGTTTTGTTGATTTCAAGGATGAAGCAGTATATAGTCAAGGTCTTAGGAAGATTGAACTTTTAGGTGAATTTCTACCTGAGGAAAAAATTAAAAGACAGAAGAAAAGGATATATTTTTTTCCTCCTTTAAAATTTGCATGACTTGGGTACTTAAATGGTTTTCTCCATTTTAAGGATGAGAAACTAGGGAAAGGAAAGTGATTTACTTTGCCTGGGATTATGAAGGGAAGTCTGGCAGACAAGGAAATTAAATTGAGATCCTCTAAATGTCACGCTAGCTCCATAACTACCAAAATATCCTTATTTTCATTACTAAAATGCCTGTCAGAAATGTATAGTAAAGTTTTGATTTTGTAGGATTTCCATAGGACAAATGCTCTATGGCCTCCAGGGTGTGAATATCCACAAAAAAATTCTTTACCCTTTGAAGTTCAGAGTACTGTATCTGTTATTAAATCTGGAAAAAAAGTATGTTCCAAGCCAACATACTTGTAATAATATTTTGGATTTCCTTCTCTAATTGTTTAATGGAATTAATATGAACATTTTAGATGTAAAGTTGGACAGCTGCAGCAGGATGTGATTTAACCAGGACACTGACTCTTCTTTCAGCACATTCTGGCAAACTTTACAATATGCAACATTATAACAGTCCCATTTATCTGTCGTATAGCTTTTATAGACTTCCTTCATTTACAGGGATTTCTTTTTGTTTTTTCTTAAGTCTCAGTTGAAATTGTTCGTCAGTACTTGACTATGATAAAATGCAGTGAGTGGCAAAAGCCTTCAAGGAGTTTTCCTCTCATGAAAGATGCTGGGACTTGTGCATGAACAGTGGTTACCTGACAAACTGCAACAGCACTAGTTGGTGTGGTACATAGCTATACTACCCATATGTTCATCACATCTTGTCATGGTTTTTAATACATGCTGAGAGACTGTATTTGCAGTTCAGTCTTTTGCTTGTTGGATCAAAACTCTGTTTCAATGAGTTTTGTTCAAGTAAGAAAAACATGGAATCATAGAGGGGTTTGGGTTGGAAGTGACCTTAAACATTGTCTAGTCCCAACCCCCTGTCATGGACAGGGACACCTTCCACTACACCAGGTTTCTCAAATCCCCATCAAACCTAGCCTCGAACACTTCCAGAGATGGGACAGCCACAGCCTCTCTGGGTAACCTGTTCCGGTGCCTCCCTACTGTCAGAGTAAAGAATTTCTTCCTAGTATCTGATCTAAACCTGCCCTCTTTCAGTTTAAAGTTGTCACCCTTTGTCCTGTCACTGCATGTTCTTGTAGAGTCCCTCTACAGCTCTGTTGTAACCCCTTTTAGGTACTGGAAGGCTGCTCTAAGGTCTCCCTGGAGCCTTCTGTTCTCCAGGCTGAACAACCTCAACTCTCTCAGGCTGTCACCATAGGAGAGGTGCTCTAGCCCCCTCATCATCCATGTTCTCTTTGGGGCCTTGGAGCTGGATGCTGATGGGGTCTTGTAAAAGTAGAGTAGGGGGGGAGAACCAGTTGCATGCAGATCTATGCTAAACTCTGTTTCTAGTAGAAACTGTTTGAATTTTGTTCCTGGTGTGCTATGTGCTTATGAACTTCTGTAACCATTTATCATACTTCGATGCACTGCAGTACATTTAGGCTCTGGGCTTTTGAGCTTTGCCAAGTAAATGCAGCAGAAAGAGCTGGCTGCTTATAACAGATGAAGTATTGTATTTATATAATAGTTGTAAGCTAATGATATAGAGAAACTATAAAAGTTTAATGAGTTTTCAATACCATTGGGTTGAGCTGGTGATCTGTAGTGCTCACCACAGCATGGCCATTCACTTGTGTGCATTGCTTTGTGCCATGCTGGAGGCAGCAGCTGGGAGTGCCATCATTACAGCCAGCTCTTGGGGGCATCGAGTGCAGCACATGCCAGTGGAACTCTGCCAAACATTACATTCTGTCTCTATGACTGGGACAGGTTTGTGCACTGTAATCAATTACAAAATTGAGTATTGTCTACTTTCTTACGAGGTGTTGCTTGGAAACTTTCCCCTTGGAAATCATGTGATGTTCTAGAGTGGCTTAGCTGGGAAAGCTTATAGGCCTTTTGCAGGCCACCATGTTCAGAGTCTGGAGATAGTTGGCTATAGCAAAGAACTGTGATAAATGATAACTTGAAAAAAAAACACATGAGGTACTGAATGAAGTCAGGATTGACGTAATTTATTCTGAATCATTTGAACAAAAAGGCAGTTTTAAAAGAATACCTTATATACTCTTCTTCTAAAGATAAAAGCTATCAAGCACAAACCCATGATGTGATACCAGATATCAGTTATTGTGGGTTCTTAATGTGCTTGGGGTTTTTTTTGTTATGGCATTTGTTAAATATTTAGAACTTCACCTGTAGATATTTTTAATCAAATCAGAATTTTCTCACAAAATGGGTGATTACATCATTTGCACATTTGTATTGTAAGACATTTTAACGATATAAGCATTTTTTCATTTAGACAGCAACCATAATAAATTGAAATAAAATTCAGCCTTGATTGATGTTCTATGTGTCATGTACAGGGCAAGTCCCATCTATAAAATGTGGTTTGCCAAGGCAGCAATATTAGTAGCATTTGAATGTTTTTCTTATTAAGGAGAAAAATGGTCAGCAACATCAATACCGTCTGCTCCAAAGACCATGGTAAATGGAAACTGCCTGCAGCACATTTGAATTCCTCACTGTATTTGGGATGAAGGTAGGATGCAGGCAGTGAGATTTTTTTTTTTTCTTGAAAATTAGGATAGACTATTACAGTTCTTAGGATGAAAGGGAGAGGCTGATTACAACATAATGGAGTGTACCATATTCATCTCTTTGAAATATGACCTCACTCGGCCTTTTCCATTTTACAATCGATTCTCTCATTCCCTTAATGAACCTGTGCATTCATGAGTCTTCCTTGGAAGTATGCACATGAAGTATTACAGTAGCAGAGAGTAATTGTCTGACAAGCAAGTGCAAGTAGAGTGTCTCTCTCATGGTCTTGTTCAATAACAGCATGTACTGTTAATGCGTAGGATCAGGTTCCATATTGTTTTGTTAAAGATTATGCAGATGTGTTTTTCTTAGTTGTTCATAGTGTTTCTAAAATTATAACTTCAGAAAACTGGTTCAGCATTGTCCAGTTCTATTTGTTTGCAGAACAGTACATTTGTGTAAGAGATGAGCTATCAAAAAGGTACTCCTGCAAAGTCCACTGTTACCAGATACTGTAATTGGATAGACTGTAATACTATGTTAAAGGAAGATACAAGGACTTTTTGGGAAGAAGAAAAACATATGAAGTTATATAGAGAATTACTGAAGACACCATTAAGATGTAATTTCTAAGGATCAAATACCTAGTATGTGACTTTTCTATCTGTTGGCTTCTTTTGGCTGTTACATGTAGTAAGAGAATACTATTAATTATATTGTATGTTGTGTTTGCATTTCTTTAGGTGTATTTTGGATGTATTTTTAGTATAAACATAAGTTCTTAATATAATTGTTAACTATCCATAACTAACACAGGAACTTTTTAGAGATGGTTTAAATATATATATGTGTGTGTATGTATATAGTTTTATTATCAACCCATAGCTGCTAACTGGCTGCTGATCATTTCAACTTGCTACAAACTATGAAGCCACTGACTGTATGATGCAAATACCAGATAACCTGGATGGTACCCAGCATCAGATTGCAAGTGTAGAGGTTTCTGGGTTCACCACTGGGAAATCAGAAGAGCAGGGAACGTGGAACAGACTCCTGCTAACCCAATCTTGCTCTAGGCAGAGGTGCCAAGAAAGCTGAGCCTTACTGGGAACTACCAAGGAGAGTTGGGCAAAACCTGATGGAAAGACATTGCAACTAAATCACAAGCAGAATAAATGAGAGAAATTTGTAGAACGCTGAAAGCCTTTGTAATGACAATTTCATTGAAATTCTAAGCATTTGATGTATTGCCACCAGCACTGATTTTATAAAAATGATGATGAAATAAAGATTGAGCTCTGAGAGAAGTAACAGTCCTGACTGTTGTGTCAGAAAAGATAATTTGTCATGTCAGAAAGCAACATTTCCTTTTGATTAGACCAAGGTCAGTGTCTTAAGGTGTGAAAATTTCTTTGACCAACAGACCTGTTCTGGTTGTGAACCTTTGCTCTGAAACAGAGATAAGAAATAAGTAAAATTAATTAAAACAGAAGAAACCCTTGAGTTTTGGATCACACCAGGCCTATTAAAAGTTTTTCATGACTTTGGAAGGATAAAATGATTTTACACATGCAGTGCATGCTCTTCTTTTTAAATAATTTTCTTGTGATGAAGCTGACGTTCCTGAGCAGTATGATCCAAATTGTTTTGTTACAAGCACATTAGTAGTTGCTTTTTCACTTTGTTCTTCTTCCTTAACCTGGTATGTAGGACTACAAACTGTTAGTTTTTAGCAGTTTCCTTAGATTGAATTAATGTAGGTGACTCCATGCAGGTGGAATCAGCTTTTTCCTTGATTTGATGGAAACCTTACTTGGAAACACTACAGCCTTATTTTCTGTTGTTGGTTTTTTCATGAAAGAGGCCTGCAGTACTGTGTCAGCGTATTTAATTGTGATACAGAGTTCATCTGTAATATTAGGGCTTAGCTGAAAACTGACTTTAGGTAGTTGGAGTGTTGGGATTTTTTTAAATGTAAGATAGAAGAGCCATGCTAACAGGTTGCCAGTTTTGTTATGTGGGAAATTGTGGCCTGGTTGACAATTCGATCTATTTAATCTGCCAAATTTATTGCCAGTTCTTTGTTCTGTCATTGGTGTTGCTTGCACAGGAGTGAGACTTCTACCAAGCAAAGAGCTTGGTCTTACAGAACATGGTTTTACCTGGAGGAGTCCCAAGACACGTGTAGGAGAACCTGTGCTAGTACACTGACCATTGCCTGCTTCGGAACATAATTACTGCTTACGGTATTTTGGTAATGTTTTGGCGTCTTCATTATCTCATCAATCATGTAGCATACGTGCCCTTCTGTTTTCAGCACCTTGATGTATGAGTTGACTGAAGCCCCATTCAGAAAGCATATATTCAGTGGGGAAACTTAATTTGTGTGCTTGATGATTAGACTGAAGTCTCAGCTGATGTCAGTGGGATTGAATGCACATTTAGTTGAGGCTTTCAATGAATAGGAATGGGTTCATGCTGAAATGCCGTTGAGTAATGAAGAATAAAATGGTCTATTCAATACCACATTGTGCACTCATCAGAGAACTTGCAGATAAGTTCTTAACCTGTGTTAGTGATGAAGAAAAGTGAACAGTTTGCTTGTCTCCATCTGATCAGAACAATATTAGAGTAGGTTCTTAGAAAGCAGACTATAAAGAAGCAGTATCTCTGTCCTAAACAACTTCAAACCCGTGATAGGACAGCTTCTTGGGAGGGCAGACAGAAAGCCTGATCCGCATCTTGGGAGCAGTTTGTTACCTGCTGTTATTAAGGAGACTTATGGAGACTCTTGGTTAAGGTCCTTCTTTCAGGAGATTCGTGTGTGCATGGATAATTCACATTTTGTATTTAGCAGATAGTAGGAAAAAGGAACCATTATTTTTCTGCAGAAATTCTAACAATGATGTTTAAGACCTAAATGCACAAAGACTGCCTTATTCTCAATTATCTGTTAATAATCTTTTTTTACTCTCCAGAGAATTAAAAATTTTTGGTCTTCAGCACTTTTAAGTTGAGATTAGGTTAAAAGGCTATATTTATTTTATTATTTATGTTCTGATTTTTATTAGTTCATAAGGTTCATGTGTTTTAAGATTTTTTCACTTTGCAGTCATAAGGCTGAGAAACTTAATATTTAAAGATATGAGTGTTAAGTTGTAGCAGTACAACATAAACTGCAGACTGATATTAGCAGAGTTGGCAATTTATTAAATGAAATCTGAAGGACCAAGATATTGTTGCAAGGTGGTGGCTTGAGGAAGAAAGGAAGCTACATACCTGCAGCCAACCTGACTCTTACATCCTTACTGTATTTATCCACTCTAGAAACAAAATAATTCTTTTTCTTTAGCATTCAATTCAGAATTGCTTCTTTTAAGCATTTATGATTGCATGGTCTACATCTTAAATTACTGGATGGCTTTGCTTCCTAGTTACAGTCATGTGTGTGGTTTGTTACCTATGCTGCTTGTGATGCTTTAAAGCTCTTGCTGATAAGTACTAGAAAGGTAAAATATATTGCTTCCTTGGATGTATTCAGGTGCTGTGTGATGGAGATCAATGCTATTTTCACTTTAGAAGACTGTTTCTTAAGATAAAAATGACTGTTTGATACTGTGCTTTTAGAAAAAAAGATTCCTATAGGAATATTTCTGAATCATTCTGATGACAGGTGGAGACATGGTAGCTGAAATAAGCAAGGACAAACTGTTTGTAAGAAAATGGAAGAAATTCCCTCCTCAAAAAGACAAAGAAAAGTAGTGAGAATAGAGTCTAAATGTAGCACTTGCTTCTAGGAAACTGTGTCTGACCCACTGGAGCAATTTCTGACTGTAGGCTGACTGCAACCTAGTGTACCAAAGAACTTTCTAAAATCCCAGAAATGGAAGTGCTTTCTTTATACATCTCAGGTGCATTTGTGAGCTGACATTTAAATGGATACAGGTTTTGTGTGGGATTCATGTGAGCTCTTAGAAGAATAGCTGTTTGCAGGCTTTTGAGGTTAGAAGAGTGCCATTTGGGACATACACTTTTTCAACAATAGGAGTGAACTTCACATGTATATAGTATTTCAAGCTGCCTTGTTACTCTATGTTTCGATTGCCCAACCAAGGACTGAGAAGAAAGAAACTATCAGTTGGTGGTGGTAGCAACATCCCAGAGAGGCTTAGTGAAATACTGCATGAATTTGATGTTTCACATCAAAGTATAACCTCTCCTTTTCTTGGTTATATTGCTGCCTATTGAAAGGATTTGTTGGATCATGGGATGTCTGGGGCCCTTTTTTCATTCAGAGTAGAATTCCCCTGGGAAGAATGGTAAAGAAAAGTACACAAGATAGTAGACTGTACTAGATTGTGTCTTCTTATGAGTGTTTCTACAACTAGGTCTGATAAAGACAGTACAGATACAATTAAAGCTAATTCAGACTATTATTTCATATTTTAAGATGTTAATGGGTATAATTTTTTCTCCTAGACTTTCAAAAAGTTCTTAGGCCAAACTACTGTTCTGTAAGAAACATTTCAGAATATGTAATGCAGAAGCAGGAGGCAGAGTTACTGGAACCATTCCTTCTGCAGGAGTTGTGGCATAGTGTAACTCAGGGTTGTTCTGTCTCCGCGGGTATGTGCTGTGCTCAGAGCCGCTTGGGCACTTGGCAACTTCTACATCAAGATTAACAGGAAGATACAGAAATATGAGTAGTAAAATGAATGTTATTAATGCTATTGTTGTGTAGTGATTGAAAAGATGACTAAAAGGATGGTAGGCTTTTAGGGTGGTAGAAAATGAATTGGAGGAAGACTGAGAAACGTTAGGGTTATCTGGCACACATTTGGGAAGAGGCACTGCCATGGCAGATGAAATTTTGCAGCAAACAAATCTGAGTACAATCTTCTAATACATGGTTTGACCTAATTGCATGTTGCTGAATATTGAATTAGCTACATTTGCTGCATTAGTAAACTGGCAAGTTAGACTTCTGTCTGTCTCTTTAGGAAGAAAAAACAAATAAAAAGAAGACAATGAAAATAATTTATAAAACAATAGCTATATTTCCTGGTTAATATTTACTGCTTGTTTGTATCATATTGCTTTATAACAGGCATTCTTCATTTTGTCCTGCAATACTCAAGAAAATACAGTAAAAATAGAGAAGTACTGCAGGATGGGCAGAAGTGTTTTGTGGCATTGGAGGGAATTCCTTGTGTCAAGGTACTGAAAGAAATAAAACCAGCCTAGTTAGGTTAGAGGATGAGCAGTCAGTGGAGGGTGTGTGTATAAATAAATCATGCACTTTAACTTACTGCAAGAACAAAAAACTGCATTGAAAGGCAATAAATGGAGATAACTGATTTAAAAAGGGTTATTTTTTTTATACAATGCATAATTAACTTTGGGAACTTCTGGCAAACTAGATGTGTTGGTCTAACTGCATAAATTCAAAAAGAAAGAGAGACATTTACATGCCTAATTAGACCATGCACATTAACAGAAGTTAGGATAAACACAGTATTTTAATGCATAGGTACAAGAAAAATCCAAGAGTACTATGGCCAGGTTATTCTTTTGCATTACAGTATACCTTTCTTCTCTGTGGTACTAGTCACTGTTAGAGCCAGAGATTATATTCAACAGACCACTTTCCTGAGTGTGACTCTCCATTTTGGATGTTGTTTGGGGTTGGTTTGTTTTTTTTAGGATTCTTAAGTTTTTATGCAAACTGCAGCGCCGCCGAAAGTGTGTAACTCTTCTGTGAATACTGGATTCTCAAGCCTCTAGTAACTCAAAAGGGAAGAACTGGCAAAAAAAA
>VXBX01001580.1:25952-50316 GCA_013400415.1 Scytalopus superciliaris
TTTTTTTTTTAAGTGCTTATTCACTGAAGAGGAAAAGAGGAGTTACTTCTGAATAAGGGAAGTCTCTCGTAACTACCTAGTGATACATTATTTATGTAATTGAGAGTGTATTCATGGAAACACCCTCAAGAAAAGCAGATTTTGAGTCATACAAAATAGTATGCTCAGTCAAGGATTCACTACACAGTTGTTAAATGTGCGTTCCAGGATAGAGTATGTACTTGAATGTATTTATGTATAAACTGACTGTGAATTATTATTTTCCTTCTCGTGAAAACTGACACTGATTTGGATGAGCCTTAAATCCTAGATTGTGGCATAGCTTGTGTATTCTTATGAAACAAAGTAAATGCATTGAACTTATTCAAGTCCACTAGTTGTTATGAATATATATACTTCTCCCAGGGCAATGAGCACAAGCAGCTACTGCCCATTCATAAATATCTTATTCTTCCTATATGTAATGGGACTCCAAAGACATTCCTGTTCTCATGGCCAGGGCTGCATTTACAGTGAAACTGCGTATATTGTGTAGTGTATAGTTATAGTTTATGACATTTGCTTTTGTTAGGGTTCCTTCTGGGTAATCAGCATTTCAGCCACAACTCAGTTTATTTGGAAAATGCAATCCTTGAACAGAAGCATGTGATTTTTTATTTTTCTTTTAATGGGGGAAAAGCAGTGGAGTCACAAACACATGATTATTCTAGAACTGATTTGGAAATTTGTACAGGAATGAAGTGGAAGTGTATGGTCTCCCTGAACATAATGTTACCCATTATTTCTTCATATTTTTTTTATCAATGTAGCATGGGTGTAGTTTTTTTTCCTGTGTTGGAGGCTCTCATGTTTATACAAGGTGAAACTATTGCTGCACAGTCAGCCCCAGCTAAACACATGCACCATTTTCATATTGAAAGTCAGTAGAAATTACCTGATACTGAATTCTTCTGCTTATTGAGTGCAAGGACTGGGTTTTCAACTCATGTATGAAATCCAAGTCTGACTCCAGTTGCAAACTTCTGTTTCCTCTCCACGTGTACATCAATAAATAGAGAATGTGCCTTACTGCAGAGAGGGTTTGGCAGGACCCAGACCCTGGGGCTGATCAGCTTTAGCAGTTTTGTAAACTTCCACCCTTCAGGATACAGTGTGTGCATTTAACTTTTGACCAGGTCAGGAATTTTTCCCTTCAAATTGTGACCAAGGTGGGAACTCTGTGAAAACTGAGGGATGCTATTGCAAGAGATTACGGTGAAAAATTCTCTTTTAACATTGAGGGAAGCTATGTTCTAACACTGAGGATGAAATAGAGCTTTTTGTTATTATCAGAGCGCCAATCAAGAAAGATATTTTTACATAGAAACCCTCCTGCTGCTTCCAAAAAACTTCCTTTTGCAAAGCACAATGATAAGTAATCTTAGTTCTTGGGTCATTGTATTACCAAGGGATATTGTTTTGTACATCCAGAGAGATCTGTGAAATTTGGCTGTGCTTGATTAGATGGGCCAGTAACACTGGCAAAGGCAATGTGCTAGGCTGGTTCTTTAAAGGCTCGAGCCGTGGATGCTTTAGCTGGGTAGTTCAGCATATGTTGCACTGACCTGCCCCTTCAGCTGCCAAACTGGAAGAGTAGCAAGGGTTGGGCTTCAGAGGGTGTGTAAATTTAGCGGGGTGTGTGGGGGTATGTGACAGATCTTCCTGGTAAGTGCTGTAATTCCTACCTCAAGTTGCAGACTGTATGCAAGGATTATAATCTGTTTTGCTTACTGTGCGTTTACTGAAAGAGCTGTAGCAGACCTGTAAGATTCTGTTCTGTCTTTGAATTGTAATAAGGCTTTATTTTTTCTATGAAACTGTTAAAAAAAGTTCTAGGTATTTAATACTCTTTGAAAATACTGCTCTTTGTGAATATGCAGAAATTAATTTTAAATAACTAGGTTTTATTGGCTTTTTTTTTTTTTTTTAAAGAAAGTCAGGCATATTGCTGACAATTACCCCTTCAACAAGTTAAATTTTTCTGGAAGATAAAATTATTGGGAGGATATGTGAAGGTACTTTTTCCCTATTTTTTGGGAGGAAATTATGGTAAAAGGCACTGTAACTACTTATGCTGTTTGGTGAAAGAATTTGGTATATTATGGCAGAAATAGGAACTGCCTGATAAACTGGAAAGAACTGAAACTGTAGCGGTGATATTACAGTGGAAAAACAAAGCCAGTTCCAGGGCATTTACACATTTTAAGCTCATGCATTCCTGATTGATTTTAACAGAACTAATCGAGGACCTAGCTACGACTGTGTTTAAGTTCTCTACTGGTTGTGACCATATTTAAGTGATTTTTCATGATAAAGTACTCCAAGCCTAAAAAGTCAGTCTCCTTAATACACCTTCCTTGACTAGAGTATGATGGATGTGTGAGGAAGGGGAGGGAAGTGCCCTTCTGAACACAAAAAGCTGGTTGTGCCAGGTGAGGGTCATAGTCCAGCCTTGCACTGTGGCACCCACCCCTGTGCAGTCACAGGGCAATGCTCTCCAGCCCATGGCTTCCAACAAGGAGAGCTAAGACAACATTTAATACAGTATTTTAGCAGGCTGAGATGTAGCAGGACCTTCTGAAGACGAATGCTTGCTTGGGTTGGCTTTAGAAACTCACAGATGAGCTGGATGAGTCATCAGACTCACTGAAAAAGAGGCAAACAGGAAAGGAATAAAAGCAGCTGTTGCTCCCCAAGCAGTTCTTGTTTTCTTTATGGTTCCATTGGCTCAGTGTTGCCTAAATTCCTCTTGGAAGGGTGGCGTCACTTGCGATGGTAAAACCTCATTCCAAGTGAGAAGAGTATAGCTTAGTGTGTGTGTCCTTGGGTGGTGTTTGTGAGCTCTGGAAAGGAGCAAGTTACTGGAGAAATAAAACCGCACTGTGAGGATGGTCTGCAAGATCATTCCTGCACTTCTTGTGCCACCTCACTGCATGTCCTGTGTAGTGTTGCTGCTGTGAAGGGCTGCTTGTGCTCCCCTGGCTTTTTGCATGTGCTGTCAGGGTGGGTGATGAGAAAGTGGATGGTGATTTGATATGTTCAGGCAATGGCTGGCATTTGAGGAGTCCATGAATATTTTTGTCATGCTATTTTACTGCCATTACTTTTGGAGATTTGCTTCCACTCATTGGAAACTTTGTGGTGTATAAAACATACACAGAATTTTCTGTCTTTCTTCTTGTTAATAACTTACTTTACTGAAAATGGGAGCTGTTACAAAAAGTAATTTGATTTTGGCCATGAAACTATTTAGTTGTATTTTCAGGCACACTTTGAGTTGACTTTAGGTTCTTGTCCAGATACCTGAAGTTGTCAAAGTAAGATCAAGTTTATAGAGATTTGTAATGTGACTTCTGAAAATGAGAATCCAGAATTATTTCCAGTAACAAAGAATGCCCCCAATTTCTAGGGAACACAGGACTAATGTTTGTCATTGAAAGATGTTTTTTTGCTTTTGTTGCTATTGTTAGTATTAAAAATACACTTCTGTTACACTGACTAACATCCTTGCGTTATGGTAATCTGACTACAGTTACCTGTAGTATTTCTTTGTAACTATTAATGGAAATGTATTGCTGTGGTATTTAGTAGGGGGGGTTTAAGTTAAAGTTTAAGGTTTTTCTGAGATGATTTGTGCTTCTCTAAATGGAAAGAATTTGTGTAATGATTTATGTGAATGGAGGAGTTACCTTGTGCATTTTGAAATAAGCAGTAATGCTGCTAATTAAATATTAGTCATGTAGGCTGGCCCATGCCAAAACAACTTGAAATTTGCGTGTCAACTATATGAATGCTCTTTACCTGGAAAATAATAATGAATACAAAGAATTGAAAAGCTGCTAAGGTTGCAGGGAGAAAGCAAACTCAATCAGAGAAGCTCCTTTAGCTTTTAGTGCTATAATTGAAAGTGTAAGAATTGAATTTTTTTATATTTATCTTAAGTTACTTAAGACATCAGAATTCATGGCTACTGGTAGTTTTGGTCTTCAGATTTCAGACTGAAATCTGAAAAAATTATTTTCTCTTCATATTTTAGGGGAGGACCCAAGACATTAATTACCTATAGACATCCTGCAAGTCCTGCTTGTAAATAAAATATCTATAACATATTGTATAAGATAATATATAATATGATATTATGTAAACAATGTATGTTATTTTCTCTAGATTTGTACCTTGCTAGGTCTGGTTATCTCGTTTATGTTAAAGGTATTTTGTTCTACCCTTGATGCCTTGACAGTGTAAAGGTCTTAAGGATCCCTTTCTTTTACTGCAGTGATGTGAAGCAGCCTTATTAATACAAGTAAAGATTTGGCTTAAGGTTTTAGGTTGTAATCTCCTTTGTGTTTTTGTGTCTCCTTTTGTGTTTTTGCATCTCTTTCTTGCTGTCTCTGCTAAAGAATAGTTTAACCATGGGAAGGATGCATGTCATTCATGTGCTCTGAGGCTAATATTGCCATTTCCCTGCAAAAATATCATTTATGTCGCTGCATATTGCGCTCTTAAATAATACTTAGTTCTGTGATCTCAGTTCACCATGCACTTCCAACTGTCCGTTAACACTCATCTTCAAGCAGTGGCAAACTCTGCTGCATGGATAGTAGTAAGAATGTTGGCTAGAACTGAAATAAGTTTCAAAAATGTAATACCTTGTATGTTTGGCTCCTTATATACTGTTCCTTTTAATAATGTTAATTAATGCCATGCAACCGCCATGCAACCTAGAAGACAAAAGCCAAGAACTGAAACTGGGGAAGGGAAGAGACTGAGGAGGAAGGAAGAACAAGCCTTTCTGGCAGGCACGCGCCATGAAAATGCAAGGTTGAAAGTACTGCGTCATGTTGTATCACCTTACCATGCAATTGCTCTCATTTATTCAGTAATTGAGTGCAAACATGAGCACCTTGGGTCTGTTTCATTTCTTGTCACAGCAAGCAAGCTTCCATCTTTGGTTACTGTAACATATAGGTAACTAACAGTGGTAGTAATTTCAGAAAAATTTGAGTTATCTGGACAAGTTAAGACATCAGCTTAGTACATTTCTCCTGCCACCTTTGAAACTCGTGAGAGATGATCAGATAGCGTTTTCAACAAGCTGCAAGGAGAATTTGAATAAAATTAGGAGCCTGGATGTTGTTAATAAGGAAGGCCCACGTACTTTGTTGCTGCAAGGCGTAGAACTCTTTGCGTTGCATGGATATTTTTCTCATCTCTAGCTAGCTTGTTTCTGTTTGTTTGGGGTTAGTTTTTTTTTTCTTCAGACAGTGGAAATGCCTGCTATGCAGATCACTGATGATGGCTTTGCAAACCTTTTCTTTCTGCAGCTCCCAACTCAGCCTAAGTGGCTATCCCACTGGCTTTTTTTTTTTTTTTTTTTTTTTTTTTTTTTTTTTTTTTCTATGTNTACATGGAGTGCAATGGTTATTTCTCCTTCTGTACCTGTTAGCACTTATAGTTGCTTTTCACAACTGCCAGTTTTCCAGCTTTATGAAGCTCTTACTGGAGGCAGATGTGCCATGTTTGGGGCACGCTCTAGGATTTAAAACAAATTTCATATCAACATGCTGCTGTTCACACATTCAGAGCACATTTTAGACTACAGTGTTGTTAGGCATGAATCCACCTGACAACAAAAGGTGCAGAACATTTAGAGGTACAGACTTAGAGCTGAACTGAGCAGTGACGTTCACTGAAAATGGTTTTACCTGCTTATCCCAACTCAGCATTTGGTCCTTATTATCAGATTTCTGTATGTCTTTATACCTTTTACACCACATTGTTAGTTGCTTTCTAACTGAGATCATTAGTAACTTGTCACAGCTCACTCTTAAGAGACATGTCAAATGCCAGCTCTGCTTGTTTAGTGTATTTGGCTTGCTTGGCAGGTCCTTAACCACAGGGTGCGGGTTTTTATTTAGACAAATTACTGAGCTTTTACATTGCTGGAGTTGCCTTTAGGAAAAGGTTTTACTGAAGAGATTTGACTTTACTAGCAACTGTTTTGAGAAATGTATAGCTGGTTCCATATTTCAGTGTTTATTCTGAAAGCAAATGATGATGAAATTATTTCGGAGCATACTCCTTCCTTAATGTGGGATCATTGATTTCAGATTTTTCTTTTTCCACTCTAAATAATGCTGTGCAGAGGAGCAAAGTTATTAGTTGCACATATAGGTTGTCTACTTCATGTGCCAGTCTATTCTACTTCCTTTGATCTGTGGGAAAGCAAGTTAAACTTCCCAGGGAAATTGAACACTTGGATGCTGTGGAAACTCTCCTGGCACTCAGCTGTTGACACTGGGAGCTCTTCTGTGCATTTCCAATAGTGTTTCATCTAGATGTGTACAACTGGTTAATTAACAATTCATTAATAAGTAACAGGCACAACTGTTGATCCTGAAGGCTAATCTCAGGGCAGTGAGATAACCTATTGCCAATACGTGGATGCTGGCTCTGATTCTCTCTGAACTGGTCATTCCCCGTGGTGGCGGTGGGGATGCCGACTGCCACTGGTCACAGTGGTGCCGTGTTTGAAGCAGATGCAGCTTTTCTAGTTGTAAATAAGTGAAGGAAAGTTAAGTCTTAGTCCAGCTGTTTTTAGGGGTGTTGGAGTTGCGTTTCTGAAGAGAGAATTGGAGTGAGCTGGTGTGAAAGTCATCCCTGCTAGCACATGGTGAGTTGCTTGCTGCAGATATTACAGAGGTGCCCCTTTCCAGGCGACAGCTGAAGTTCTGAAAAGGATATGGATTAGTACAATCTACCACGAATCCGTATTCAGCCCAGTGTGTTAACTATAGCTGGCATTTTCTCTATGGGTTTTGGTTTTATCTACGTTATGATTTTCCACAGCACCTTTAAAATCCTGGTGGCTGCAGAGCTTCTCTCTTCATGTCACTGTATATTCTGATTTGAACTGGCACTGATAGGTACTGAGCATAATAACCCACATTTGATGCAGTGAACAAGCATGCCTTTTGGGCTAGATTTCTATTTCCTTTCTATCCCTATTGTAAGAAGGATTTGCATATTTAATTCTTTTCACTTAGTGAAAAATATATCCCTTTAGGTTTGACAGCTTCCCAAAGAATATTTTAGATTTCCCACACTGATTGTGGGCCATATGTTAGTACTAATTATATAAATGAGACATCATAGAATTGTGACATGCTTAAATGTTCAGTGCTTTAAAGACTCATACAACTGCATGCTAGCTTGGGTAAGTACTGGAAGAAGAAAAGAGAAGCTGCAGATTTTGAGCAGATGTTAGCAGCTTGGTAGGGCTGTCCATTGTCTTTATCTCTCTATAAGAAGTTGCTAACACTTTGAAGGGCTTGGCAGACTATTTTGGGCTGCCAGTAGTGCAGAAAAGAAAGAATTTCCTTTCTGTACCTGTGGATGTGCCAGAGATTTAATATATAATGAATCTTATGAAATGTGGGATGCAGATTAGCCTCATTTTGTTGTTGGAAGTAAACATTAAATGTGTGGCTGTGGCTGAGTGTTTGTGCACTTCTTTTGTGTGAATGTTGCTCTGAGGTTAACTGGCTCACAGACATTGTATTATGAATTTATGCTATTATGAATTATACTATTAGGAATTAACTGTAAAAGGAAAAGGTAAAGGATAAAAAAAGAAATAATTGGAAGGTCAGGGTTGTAAAGCAGAGGCTTAAGCACCAAGGAAGGAGTTATGAGATATGTTTAATTAACGTTAATTGGACAGGTATTATCTGTAAAGTGGATTATACCTTGAACAAGATTCTAGTTAAAAACCAAAACAAAATGTATTTTTTGTTAATGCTGTCATATTACTTTTTATTGCTCCAAGACTTGGTGATGCATACAATGGTAAAGATAGTGTCCCAGAAAGGATGTTGTACAGAGGTTTTGTTTTCATAGTTAAAAATGGAATATGTAAGCAGGTTATGCATGCCGAGCTGGTAAGCCAAAGTTATGTCTGTGAGCTATTTCTGTACATTTAGCTTTAATGCTGATGCATATTTAATTGCTTGGCCTGTTTTCCCCACAGCAAGATGTGGCTTCCTTCCACTGAACTCAGTGCCTGAAGTCTGCAGCAGCCCAGTTTGATGTTTGTACTTTGCCTGTGAAGTGCAGTGTCCCATCTGCGAGTAGCAGGTCGATGTAGTCTGGCAGGAAACCAAAAACTCCACCCTGCTTTAGAAGAATGTTTCAGTGGAGGAGTTCTCTGTAGGACTGAAAATGGGGGAATTTACAGTGTGAATGGCTGTGGCTGTAATTTTTTGCTTGTCTACTTAAGGATAGAAAGGTATTTCAAATTAATGTATTTAATTGTTTTTTAAATTATGATAATACTTTTGGCTTTCACTTTTAACATCTGACCTACTCCACTTTCGGTATTTCTTGTCAGAACATGTTTGGAAAATGGAATCATAAGAAGCAATTAGTAATAATTGTGTTGAAGGATTACTCTGCATAGTTAAATCTCAGATGCTTTGTCTATGAAAGATGAGTATCATTTAATTTCATGCGGAGAAGTACCTGTGGTTTGTAAGTGAAATTTGAATAGCTGTTTCATAGATAATATTTTTTTGGTTTTGCATTAACTCAATGTAATAACTTAGATGGTTAGTACCAGAAAGACAGGAGGGAGCAATAGGACAAAAGCTTTGGATTCTTGTGTCAGCAGAAAGGTATGTGTGAGCAGAGAAGGAATCTAACTTCATGATACCAGATGTTTATTAGCTTGTATTCTCTAGTCAACTAAAGCAACTTTTTGGTGCTGGAGATACTGAGTAACTTTATTTTAACTTCTTTTTCTCCTGGACTTGTGTCCTGGTGTGCTGTTTTCTGTAATTCGTGTAATATTGAAAGTTTTTTCTGTCTTGTCAAAGGATAGCAGATTGTTTCATTTTAAATGAAGAAATCCCTTCAGATTATACATTTTCTGCTCAACTGCAGATTAACAGTTTTATCCAGTCACAATTGTAGGGTATATTGCCAGAAGATAATTTGTTCCCTCTGTGTCTCAGTCATGCTTATTACCTTCATTTTATTATATAGTTTGAGCCTGTGAAATGATTTCTTAACTGCACTTAAAGATAGTTTGTGTAGACAGCAAAATTACTGTTCCCGCCCTCAGGATCAATTTGTAATGTGTTTTTATATAAATATTATGTGCTACACTTCAATATTGTTCATAGTCCAGAAGATAATTGCCGTGATGAGTCTTACTTAAGCCTGATGAAAGCAGAGTCCATATGGAATTTGAAGGAAAAGGTACTTAATTAGCTGCGCTGTAATACCCCTGTCTCATCTCCAGCAGGATTACTGGTGCCTTCAGAGCTGCTTCTTGCATGAAAGAAATATTTGGTTTGGTACAGTAATTTATTGAACATATTGTGGTGGGATTTTTTGGGGTGTGGAGAAAGCAGTCATGAAATGAAGATGCAATTTTTAAAAGAAAGATAGAAATACATTGACTTAGAAATCCCCACAAAGGGAGGGAATAGGAGAGAAACCAAACTGGAGAAGTAAAAGAGATATTGATGGATAGGCAGCTAAAGGAATTGAGAAAGAAGAGGGAGAAAATGAATTCACATGCTCTTAAAGAAGACTGAAGGAAAACAGAAAGAAGGGAGAATAATCAGAATACAGAACAAAATGAGTTGTGAACTCTCAAACCAGGCACCCAGACATGGTGCTCTGTTAACACTAGCCTGCTTGTCTTCATTTTTTTCCTTTTCCTTTACCCCTCTTTTCCTTTCATCTACGCTGAAAAAACAGTTCACTAGAGGCCATGAGGGGACTGAGTGGTGCAGCTCAGAGATGTCTTAACATATATATATTTACTTAAGGTGCCAAAGAGATTTGTTCACATGAATTTAGTTATTTCATTATTATCTTTTGACTTTATGCTAAGTTAAAGCATCATGGGAGCCTCAAAAGAGCACTCCTCCTTTTTTTTACTTGCATCAAATATATGTGTGGGAAAATAGGTCTGGAGAAACCTGATGCATGATAGTCCCATAACTGAGTTGCCCCACACCGTACTTACTTCACTTCTTTTTTTTTTAAACCTTTTCACCATTTCTGTGGAATTGATGTCAGGCTTTGAAATAATAGCATATGTACAGGCATTGACCTTTGGCACCTGAGCTAAAATGAATTTTGTAGGCATGGGAGCCACACTCCAGAGGGATAAATAGTGTAGCACATTGCTAAATTATGGCTCAAAAAAAGATACAATACAGCATCATCGATATTCATGTGTTTGTTAATTATTAGCTTTGCTACAAATAAAAACACAATTTCCCAGTGCTGCACTTGACATACAAGCAAAATCTCCAAGGTATCATTTGTTTCTTTTTCTTAATCCACACGACTTGCCTTCCAGTTACTCTGGATGCAGTAGCAGGGATTTCAGGATGCTCTCAGACTGTATAATGCTCTATCAGATAAAACTGATCAAAAATTCTGATTCCTTAATGACTTTGATGGAATGATAGAAAACCTGTGTTGCTCTGGCACTGTTAAGTCCTGCTAGCCTCATTAATACGTGTGGCTTTTATGCCTTTATATTGTAAAGACCGTTTATGCTTCTTGGCAGTATAAGGGCACCTTTCTACAGGAACAGTAGTCACCTGAGGTCTGTGTTAGGTGCTCACGTGGGTGGTGTCGGTGCTGGTGTGCAGGACGGGACTAGGCTGTGTTTTACCACAATACGTAGTGCGCTGCCCTGCCTGACCTGTGCCGCCTCAGCACTGGCAAGGGGCTGTGGTGTACCTAGGCTCCCTCAATTATAATCAACTGAATTACTGATATTTAGTCTAATTAGAGATTCATCTTAGGTTGTCAATTGCACTGATTTGTTTATGATGCTTGGCATGATTTTGACTATATTTTCCTTTCTGTTAATAAGTATTTATGTTTGGTTGTGTTACTCTGGCAGCACGTGCTCTACATTACAGAGAATATTGTTCAGCTACACTGATTTGTTTCAGATTGAATCTATGCATTATTCCTCCTTCTGTCTTTAGTCTGTTCAATGTGAGTCACTCCACTGAACAAAATCCTTTATTTCCTTCTGTCTGTGCATATATGTGTGTTGGCTTTCCTCAGCCTTATCCTTAGTGCCTCTTGTGAAGCTCATTGAGGTTGATCCTGGTCCCTGCTGTTTAATGCTCTCACTGCAGCTCTACAGGGTCACCACAAATCATGCCTTCCTTTAGATTCCCCTGTGCCCGAGGCTAATGCATGGTCTTTGACATCTACTGCTTAAACATAGTTAAATGTGAATACCATATCAATTTAATACTGTTAATATATCATGTGTCCTTTAACACTGTGGGCCTTTGGGTAGTCTGTGCTTTGCAGGCACAGATTGTGCCACCTGTACTGGCTTGGAAGGACATTTCACTCCTTTAAAAGTGTTCTTGGAGTTAATGCAATTGCATGAGGAGCAATGTGGGCTGAAGAACCCAAGATTGTCTACAGGTCTGGTGCTACAGGTTTAGCATGCTGCTCTCATTTTCCCTCTTTCAGGGAAACTTGCTTTGCTGAAATACGGGTTAAATACTGTACACTTGCTTCATAATATATTTAGGACTAAGACTTAAGGCAATTTAATGTCCATCCTTTGTCACTGTCCTGCTAAGAGCTTGGCTTCCAGATGTCTGGTCTTCTCCAAGCTTTAAAATCTATATTTTTGTTCTCGTAAGACTGATTTTGATGTAAATGGAAACATCAGTCTTGTCTTAAATCTTCAAAATTAAATACAAATGTTATCTGTTGGTTTTCACAGGACTTGAATCTTTGAGATGCTTTGTTTTTTGTAAGCCAGCACAAGACATTTGTAATGCATCCAGAAAGTACTTTGTCAGAACTATCAACTAATGAACTATGTTAAAAGAGTTTTAAGTAGTAACGTGTTGTAATTACAATTACAGTTTAAGCTCCTTTGTTAGATATGTATAGTATCCTTGAGAGAGTATGACGTGGTACAAGTTACTTTCCACAGGATGTGATTTGTCATATGGTTATTATCTTCTTTTTCTTTCAAAAATGGTGTTTTAAAATTATGTCTTCTTACAGACTGGCTGAGAATGCCCTTCTCTGTAAAACCACACCCTGTGTGGGTGTGATGCCTTTTATTTAATGGGCCTTTTATGCTCATTTTCTTCTCTAGAACATGGAGGACAGTAACACCCAAGGGGATCAGTGGAAAGGAGGAGCGGGAAGCTTGGACTGAATGGGCAGAAAGACTTTGTGTCTACTGAAGCAAATCAGGATCTTAGGCTGGCACCTTAAACTTCTGTTTCTGTCCTGCAAGGAGATAGAGCAGTTTCTTTCTTGTCTGGCTGTGGTGTGGAGGACAGCAATGTGGTGGTTACTCCATGCGATCAGCCAATAGAAGGCTATGTGTTGAGCCTTCTCCTGTTGACTTGAGTGGTTGTCAGTGTAATATAATTTAATAGAAATTCTGTCTATCACTGAAAAAAAATCTAGAAAATCACTCAGGTGAGCATTGTTGCCTGGGGTTGTAACATTAGATGCTAAGAAATATTAAAACAACAAATTTGAGGTATCAGCAACTTGAATTCAGCGCATAAGAATGTTGCTATTGGTTGCTGCCAAATACTTTGTAAAAAAGAGTGATGAACTGAGAGTCTCACTGTAGGTTGTTCAGATCTTGAGGCCAGGCTACTGCATCTCCTGTAGGAGAAGCACATTGTGTTTGCATTTTTGTGTTTCTTCCATGGAAAAGGATTCAGCTGCTAGTTAAACTTGGGTCCATGGGCAAATTTTGGTACCCCTGAGCCTGAATTTATGAGCTGGCTGTTTTGCTAACTCAGAGTAGATAAGTGTGGTTTTAGACAAAGGATACATGGCAGCCAAGGAGTGACAAGTCTGGTATTAACCAGCTACTTAGGGTTACACAGGTGTACTCTGCCATGCTGGTCACTGCCTTTTTCGACAGAAGGATTCATCTCTCATTAATTTATAATGGCATTAGTTTAATTTTTAAGAATCCTGCTGTACTGGATTGTAAAAGAATTTTTAGGTATATCTTCATAGAAGGGAGTTTTCTGGTAGACGGGCTTATTGCTTCAATTTACTGTTTGATTGTTGGTGCAGATTTAAAAATATACGGCTTCCACCACATAGCAAAAATTCACATAGGTAGGACTGCACCTGATTTGATGTCTTCTGTTTATGTATTTTCATTGATTTCTTTTTTCTAGGTAGGTTTACAGATGCCAGGCAAAGATGCACTGAGCTGCAAAATTGTGGAAGAGCATTGGACTGAGGTGTGTGAAGAGGATAATTTAATTTAATTTAATTTTTTTTTTCAGTTTTATCATATCCTAGATGCTGAATTTGCAGTGGAAATTATATGGATGCAGGATCAACTTTTACTGTTGGTGCATGCGTGAAGCACTAGACTGTAAAGTCTGATTCTTGACTGAAGTCCCCTGGCATCTCAGTAATAACAATAAATAAATAATAACAGCTGTAGGATGGTGTTGAGACAGGGAATCATGTGTGTTTGTGTATTTGTTTGCATGATAAAATCTGTGTATCCAAAGATTGACTTGTCTGTAGAGGCTCTTTTTTTTGGCTGGAACAAGCCCTTGATTTCTTGCAGAAATCAGGATTTAATTCTTTCTGTTGAACTTGAGTGGTGGGTCTAAAAGGATTGTTACTTACCTGTCCCTCCCAGGAAAATAATTCCACTTAGGAACAGGTACCAAAAGTACAATTAGCCCAAACCATGCAATTGACCAATTTCAATACTACGCTTACCAACTCTGCTCATAGTCAGAGCCAAAAATAGATTTGATTTGCTTTAAAGACCTATATTCTTGTTTCATGGGAAGGTGAGGTAATGCATTTCTTAATTCTTAAACATAATTTTGAAAACATAAAACAATTCAAATGTGTAATAACAATATTAAATATTTAAAATTTTGAAAAATTTAATGCATTTAAATATTAAATACCTGTGCTGGAGAACAAATTGCAGGCTTGAGTACTTATCTTGGTAACATGGTTTATTTAAACAGTTCTTGTCATTTTTGTGTGAACAGTGAAAGAGCTGCCGAGTGTATATGTCATGTCAGCACTGTTTAAGTAATAAGGACTTTTTCAAAGTGATTACATATTTAACTATGGGGTGGACAGCATTTTTTAAAATAACAAAGCAGAATTTACCTAGCTAAGAAGAATAAAAAATACTTGATTGCTGTGATCTGGTTGGCCAGTTTTCCTCAAAAGGAAAGTGAAATGCATTCTTGCGTTTCTCATTCATGGCTCTACTTTTGTGGGGAAACCAGGGATAAATTAAAACCTGTGTGCATTTAGTTGCTGTAAATCATTTTACAATAGCGTTGACCAGCAGAGGGCTTCCGTCCCCGGGAAATAATCCCTCACGCCGTTATTGCCAGAGAAGAGAAGGTTTAACCACACACCTTTCCACAGTGGTTTTACTTCTCTCATGGTCCTGCAGACCAGATAGCTCTGGAGAGCTGTGCAGGATCCCACAGCCTCCTTTGCTTCCCTTAAGCTTGTATGTGATGCAGTCTCATCTCCATAGGGCTGGGGAAAATGCAGTCCCTTTGCAGCAGCTCCGTTTTAATTACATTAAATGCTTTTGTTATAGAGATACAAGTGTGAGGACAGGGAGGGGTGTTACAAAGATCCTTGGAGTTCAGACTGTGGAATAAGTATCATATTGGTGGCCAACGTATAAAAAAGGCATTTTAAACCAGAGCAAAGCTTTATTCTTTCCATCCTACTCCGGCACAGAATGGATCTGATAAATCTCGCTCTATTGTAATTTATGTCCTTAGCAGTGTGAAAGGGGTACACTGATGTGGGTGCACTCAAGCAGGTTTTTGTAATGGCAAGAGCACTGATCCTACACACTGCTAGAAATTTATTTTGAATCTGTCTTGCTGCCTCATTACTGAATATTCCTCTTGACACATAGTTTTGCATTTTACCTGGCAGGCATTAGCCTTTCTTTTGGCTAGGTTTTGCATTCCTTTTATCTGCTTTATCTAGAACTCATCTCAGTAGCTTGTTCTGTAGCCACGGTGTGCTAAACAGCCTTAAGTCAAATATTGCCACATACACCTCTCTTCTTAAAATGCCATTGACTTCGCTTGGTGCTGTGAGCCACCCAGTCAGAACCAAGCCTTTCAACTGGGTGACTGGCAGCATATGGAAAGACAACCTCTTTTGGACACATTTGGTTAAAAAGATAGTGTTTGTTCTGCCTTTCTGTGTTCAGCAGTGCCTTTTTTTCCTCGGCAGAATTGGAAGATAATAGGATTTTAAAGGGTGAGTAATTGACCGACAACCACTTCCAGCCGTAGCATTTTTCTTCATATTGTGTGGCCTCAGTGCTTAGGTGAGGCACAGTCTGATTTCTTATTTCCACAGCTCGCTGCACGAAAGCCCGTGGCAGCTTGGTTGTTCTGCTGGCAGCACAGGGGAAACAAAGATACATAACTGGCCTGGGTTGGCTTTGTTTTTGTTTTATATTTTTATTTGTGTATTTGTTTTGTTTTAATTGCATTGCACCTCTGTAAGGATAGTATGCACTATCAGATGCTAAAATCAAGCCAAATAGATGCGAAATAGATTCCACTGTTGATGCCAAGATTAAATATTTTGAAAATCTCATATATTTTAATATATCCATTTATTTTTCTCACAGAAATAAATTATGGTTTTGCTTTTTGTTGTGTTCTTGGTGCAAATATTTGTGTTAATTGGGCATGACTGGGTTGCAGAAGGAGGAAGGCTGGAGGTTGTAGGTGCTCAGGAGCACAGCTGAGTAAGGGCTTTTGTGGCTGAGAGAGGTTTGGGAGTTTGGGAGGAAGATGGCAGTAACAGTTTAAAGCTTTGGTTGTCATGGGGGAAGTTTGTGAGAAAAGGAATCAAATGCTTTAATCAACCAGGAGGGAGTGAGTGAATACTCTTCTTTTTAATGGGGATTTAGTTTTTATTAGATGTAATGTCTGTTTTCATTTAATACTTTCCTCTCTTTCTCTTTTTTCTCCCCCAAGATTCCCTCCCTCTCTCTTTCTTCTCTCTGGAGCCTCTTGCTTGAGCTTGAATGGCTCTGACAGTAAATGACCATTTGATGAGTCTTTCCTCACCATCCCCCTATGCCTAATTTACCAGGGAGTGCTCTTGAGTGAGTGATAGCCCTTTCCTCTTCTCAGCGTTTTAGATAACCTCACAGCTCATGATGCCCATAGGCAAAGGGCATGTTATCAAAAATTTGGGGAAGTTGTGCCAGCATAGCTTAGAGTTAACTTAAAAGTGACTTAGTCAAAGTAATCCTAAAACTCTGTCTGGAGGTTCTCCCTGCAGCTTGGGAGCTTATTTAAATATACTCTAGATTAATAGGTGATCAATATAAAACTGCATTTATTTATAGGAACTTAATTTTTTATGTATTTGCATATTTAAATGCTCCTAAATGCTGAAATGTCTCTGGCTATTTTTGCATCAGATTGTATAGATGAATATAAGGCTCGCAGGTGCAGGACTGCACTTTTAAATGTTAACAAAGGGCTTCTAAGTTAGTGATAACCCCTTCCTTTTTTTACATTCACCTGGTCTGCAGGAGCAAATGGTACCAAAACTTAGAAGCTTGTTACTTTCTGATCATTTGGATCCTTGTGGGTTTTGTTGTGGCTTCAGTTCTGATGTGTTCTGTAAACAATCCTTCGTAATGTAACAACGTGTAAGCCTATAGCAGTTTTAGTGTATCAAGGTTTTAGAAACTGTTCTCAGATGTCTCAGTTACTCAGTTATGAATTTTAAAGATTATACTGGTGGTGTATGCGTTAGTGTTATGTAAGGCATGCATATTAAGTGCCATGTGAATATATTTTGCCTTTTCTGTAGTGATTTAGAATAAATAAAAGCACTTGCAACTGAACACTTGAATGTTTTGGTGGAAAAGAACCAAAAAGCACCTTATTGTAAAAATATATAGTGATTGAAATTTGTGCATCCCTTACTTCAGTGAGTTACTTGCTTAGTTTAAAAGGTCAAATAAATTAAAAGACAAATTGATGTTAACATGTTGGGGAACTGCTTACTGACTTTAATTGTAACTGTAAAAACAGATACCCCGAGGCAGGTTTAAGCAGTGGTAACTAACATTGTTATGATAGCCTCAGGAAGCAAGTGTAACAGACAGGATGTTTTGTAATAAAACTGTAAAACAATTAAAATAGCTGCACAAAGGATGCTGCTTTTTAGCCTGTCCAGAGGAAAGGGCTGCAAAGGGAGTGTCAGCCAGTCACAGTATCATAGTTGTTATAAATTGCCATCTACTTTCGGAAGGGGCAAAAGATGGATAACAAAGTCGACAAGTAAATACATGCTACATAAATATGCATAAATCCATTACCATCTGCCACATTGTCCAATTTGACTGGGGTGTCTACCACATAAATCAGTTTAAAGCAGTTTCCCTCAAGCAATATTTTCTGTAATGAATGGTTGAAAGATCTACATTCTTGGGTTGTGACTGTAGTTCTGGTATATAATATGGAAAATACCGTATTTACCATTTTCTCAAAAAAAAGAAAGCTGTAGCCGAAAGATTTATTTGACTGTGCAGCTACTAAACTTTGCATTAGTCTTTGGAAGCCAAGCCAGGAAGTTAAATTATCAGGCTTTTTGCTTCGCTAGGAATTTTTAGTGGTTTATTTTATACAATCAGTACTGCAGACGTTAAGTAAAGATTAGAAATATCAGTCTGCAAATGTGCTGGTTTTGTATCCCAGCATTATGATCATCTTAAATGATAATTTTTCATAAAGTTTCATTCCTTGCTTGGTAAGCAAACATAGCTCATAGTGCTGCTGTTTATTCTTTGTGTCATCACTGTGATATGTCTCACTTTAGGTCCAAGTAATTTTATTTTTTCTGTCCTGTATGTGTATAGCACACTTACATTTAATCTTTTATCCAGATGTGGCCTCTGTCTCCTTAGATTCAGCTTGTACAGTTTTCCTACATCCTGTTCTGGATTTCTGCTAATAGCTATGGCTATAGAATCACTGTGCTCCACTGTGCATTCATGTGGGCTTCGTTTCTTTGACACAGAGGCTGCTTTACACTGTTCTGGCAAAGAAAAGGGGCCCCAGTGAGAATGGGACTCAAGATGCAGCTGACTTTTCTTCTTTTTTATGATGTACCGAATAGATTGCACCAGGATAGGTAACATTTGTGTTTATTTTTTAATGCAAGAAGAAAGTATTAAAATTTCCTGGTTTCTTTATTTATAGATTTAATCTCTAAAACACAAATGGTGAGTCTTTTTTATGTACACTGATGTTCCCTTTCCCTGCCCCCCCCCCTTCCCACTATAGAAATTTTTAACTACTCTGTTTAAGAGTGTATATTAAGACTTTACATCAAGATATTCTTTCTAGTAGGAGGTTTGACTCCTAAAATGCCCATTTGTGATGGAACAAGACAAAATTGGGTTTTCATTAGCATTCTTACAAAGAAACTGGCATGAGTTATATATGAAACAATCTGATAACCCATCTTCTCTCTGCAAATACTTGCCTTCATCAAGTCAAAAATCTAAACTGTCTGTCAGGGTAATTCTGTGGAGTTTTGTTAATTCACTGAATTAGTTTTTAATATGTATGTTAGTGGCCTTTAGTAGGTTAGGAATCGAACTTTGATTTCTGTTTTGCAAGAAGCACAGGTTTGTAGTGTAAGAGAGTGACTTACAATACACCAATAAAATAATTGCAAATGTAATCTATAGGTAGTACTGAAACATTTCTTTATCGTGGTGAAGGTTTTGTAGTGTTAGTAAGAAAGCTTCTAATAAAAATGCAGTTCACCCCTAATGTGGCAGAAATTTAATGTTAAAACTAGAAATGAGTCCACTTGGTGAAAAAGTGTGCAAGAGTGAGATTATTTTTCACTTCAAATTAGTCATCTTCTAAATAAGGCATCATATGTAATTGTTGTCCAGCCTTTCAGCTCAGTCATGGAAGCGAAGGAGCCGTATAGATAAGGAATCATATAATTTAAAGAAAAGCGTTCAGTAAAGGTGGGATATGTTTCCCCTGGGAGGGCAGGTTGGCTGGGAAAGGAGTCTACACTTTTTAAGTAACTTGTAGTTAAATAATGCTGAATTGGCTGAGTCCCATCCTCACATGATGTGAGCTTCGGTGGTCAGTGGGCTGCATTTTTTGTGTTTGTATGGCAGTGCATAAATCTGTGTGACACTTTTTGTGTACTTGCAGGGAAGGGAACAGTGTGCTCATAATGAAAAAATATATAGGTTTTTTAACATAAAATATTATTCTTATGGCATGCCAATTTTCAAGTGGGCTTAGTAACAGCTGGGATATGATTGAAGTAAAGATTCTTCTTAAAATAAAGACCCCTCACATAAATATGTATCTCAAGTCTCTGTATCTTCCTTATTGACATGAAATAATAGACCAAAGTATAAAGGCTTGTTTGAGAAAGACCCTTTTCTGATCTAAAACTACTCTTTCCTCAGTTTTGTGTGTTGGCTGGTTTCCTTTGAGCACGTTTTGTATGTGTTTAGAGGAGAGAAGATAGTCTGGCAACTCCATATCGAGGCAGGAAACCTATTTCCAGATCTGCCCCAGGCTTCCTGTACGGCTATGGAACTGATCCTGCTCACTAGAGCTGGAGGGGGGGAATAAAAAAAAATAAAAAACTGAACCCAAAAACCCCCAAAACCTTAATTTTTAGTGTGTAAGTTTTTAATGCAGTATTTTTGCTCCTGGCCATCTTGTTCCTAGAGATCTAATACTTACCTGCCTGGAAGGATTTTAAGAAGGTGAATTTTCTGACTAGCCTCAAATGCTTTCCTGCCGGATCCTGTATACATGTAGAAGATAACTTTTAACTGTTCCTGCACTACTATTTCTCAAGCAAGACTTGAGGAAATTCGTGCAGGGTGCCAACCTCTGAAATGGTCTTTCTCCCTGCTCTTGATAATGAAGTAAGGAGATGAAACCACCCTTAGAATTGAGGTAATTCATTATTATTTTAGAACAGCAAGGGCAGGAAATGGGAAGAAAACAATTGCTCTGAAAACAATTTGAATCTTGCTCCAGACAAATAAAAGACTGAGGCGGTGGCTGACCTCTCCTGACAAACAGCTGGAGCCAAAAATGGCCACAGAGTTGTCGCTTAAGGACTTAATGTAGGAGATCTTTCAAATCAAAGAAACAGTAAACAGGGCAGATGGAGCTTTAACAGAGGTTAAAATTGAGATAGCTCAAATGAAAGTCAGGCAAAATGAAATTAAAGAAAAGGTGAATCAACAGCTCTGTGTGTGTGAGGATGAATTGCTTACGTTAAAAGAGACTTCTAATCAAATCAAGTTTCTGGAATGATCTTTGAAGAATTGGGAGAATAAAAGGAGGAAAATCAAATTTGAGACTGGATACCTAGAAAAGGCTTGAAGGAAATCACCCAGGGGGAGGTTTTGAAAATATTGCAGTGGAGCTGATAAAAGTGAATGCCGAGAGAGACCTCTGAAGTGAGAGGTTATGCCTGAGCTCCCTCGCCGGTGCCTGGTAGACACCAACCCCTTGTATCACAAGCATTGTGCGTGTCTGGGGTGTAGCAGTGACAGAGGTAAAGTTCCCTATTGTTAGCTTTTTCAGAGCACTCTCACTAGACCTTAGCTGGATGCAGGCTATCTGCCACTGATGGTTTTACAGCCTCCCTGAATGCAAGGCCTGATTTGTGGCACCCTAGTGGAATGGGGGTAGGTTATTGCATAACAATATGGTAATTATGGGATGAACCAATTGGCCTGTCTTGGGGCTCAGAAAAGTACCTTTTCCTACCACCAAAGAATGCAAAGGTGTTATGCTTTGTAAAACTATGCTTGCTTCTAAAATGTGGTGACCTACTTTGGAATTACTGTGTTTGCTAGATGATACATATATATGTTATTTTAAGAAATACTGAAAAAGAGTGTACAGGAAGGTATTCCTCTGCTAGTTCCCCATTTCTGGTACTGAGTGTGGTGAAATGCGGAGCAGATGAGGAAGAATGAGGTTCTAGGGTGCCTGGCTATTCACTGATGGAATCCTGCATCAGCAGAAAAATTCAGGATACTCTTATAGGCTTAGCTTGAATTGGGGTCAGTTAGCTAAGAGGAACATTAGTTTGCTCTAGAGTTGAACCTCAAGTGCTTAGTTTGCAACCAAGTAGGACAAATACAAAAAATAACAGGAAAAGATTTTTCTCCTTGCAATTCTGCAGGAGGGAAACATGTTTGAAATAGCTAAGCAAGAAAATGGTGAGCTGAAAACATAAAATCAAGGTGAAATTAACTTGGAATCGATGTTGTTGCTTGTCTTGAATGTGCAACAGCTGGCCTTTACCTTGTTGCCACCCTGTTAAGGACACCTTAATAAGAAAGGTAGAGTATTTCAGTTCAGTGCTACTGTTTTGCTTGTCCTTGGAGATTTCTGAATGTATTCAAGAATTTTTGTTATTCCTTTTCTGATTTATTTACTTTTTAGCATTCTCTTATTCATTTTTTTTCCTGGCATTTAGAGCAGTAATTTATTCTTTTGATTCTTCCATTTTCAGCTAAAGCGAGTAAACTGGTTTAGAAAAAAATATGTAGTGATTCAGACTTTTTAGTCATAGTAATGAAAATGTTTTGTCAACTTGGCTTTCATTTTCGTTTTCATCTTTGTTCTTCATGATTCCTGCTGAAGTATGTATCACAGACTGTCCTGTATAGAATCTATAGTCATCTAAATTTTGTTTGTTTGTTTGTTTGTTTTTTCAGCTCAGCAGTGGCAAACATATTGCAGACACAAACCAGAGGTTTGAATTGGTTTGACTGCAGGTTTTGGGTGCTAAGATAAATCAAGCATTCCCGTTTCTTGATGTGAGCTAATTATTTGCTGCTAGGTCAGAGTCTTGGATAAAGCATTGTTTTTGCCATTGAGAAGATAATGTTCTCAAGTGGTGAAGAATGGTAAACAGTAGTTAGTGGATGATACAAAGAAGCAAGTTCCAAGCAGCTGATATTTCCCCTATTTATCTTCCTACAAACTAGTAAGAATAAGGCAACCAGTTAGTACTGTTGTTGGACATGGCCCTAACTGGAAGGATTTTTACCATTGGATGAAACTGAAAATGTAGCTTGAGGATTTAACAGTTGGGAGATCCGTTGTTAACAGATGTGTCAGTCTGAATAGCTGAGTGAGATTTTACTCCTTATTTACAGAACCCCAGTCAGTCAGTTTGGTTAAAATAAAGGTTGCAGATGCCTTTTCCTGGAGATTCTGAAGTGCATCATTTAGTGAGATATGTTATATAGCAGTAGTCTCAAAGAAGTTGAACGGGGCATCAGGATGTGCAGCATTATCTTATAGGAAGGTACTGATACAGGTGAACTGTAGTGAATTAAACCCCAGAATTAAGAAAATAATCTTCAAATATTTGTGTAGATTGGTTTGTTTCAGGGAAGAGCTATGAAGTGTATTGTGGGTTTGGGAAATGCACTAAAATGCTGTGCTTACAAAACCAGAAACTTCACAAAAATGGCTCTTCTAAAAGGGTTACAGGAAAGGTCAGTACATTTCTAGGTCCACATTTGTAGGATAGTCTTCTGGTAGAGAATTCTTCTGTTTGTATTTTTCTCTCTGGCCTTCACTTGCAGGAAATGCAGTCTCTTGAGTGCCTTCAATGCCAGCTTCAATTGAAATGTTTTCCTTTCAGTTAATTGGCTTCCAGATTCATGTTCCATCAACACCAGAAATAGATTTAGGGGCATCTCTCTTAACGTTCAGGTTTCTGGATAGGTACCCTCTGTGAAGTATTTTAGGAAACTTCCATTGTTCAGATACTTCCAAATGAAATACTAGCGTAGGATTTCTTCACCTGGATCTTGACTTTAACAGGTAAAACAAGACTGTGCAGTAGGTAGAAATTTGCCATTTTGGTTCCACTCTTTTACAGGCAAGTTACCTTGTAGCTATCTGTCTATCTAGCTATAGATGTGTGTGAGTGTGGAGGTAACACAGGACTAAGCATAGATTCATATTATATAGTTTTAATGACAGTAGACACTAGGGCTGTACTTAAATCCTGGGAACTCTTGAAGCTGCAGTAGCCAAGAGTGTAAGAGGCCAGGTGATGTTAGACAGCTTTTCTTTCTGTTTTTACTGGTTATTGCTGTGAGAACAGCAACTCTGCAAATTTCAGATCTTCTAATCAACAAATTAAAGGGAATTTTATTTTTTTAACTTCAGTAAATTTTATTATTTATTGAAGACTGTATTACTGTGCCACTACCTGTTTCAACTGCTTGTATTCTAGAGCATTTGGGAAGTTGTTATGGGGTTTTTTTTTGTTTGGTTGGTTTTTTTTTTTGTTTGTTTGTAGTAGCCTTACCCTGCACCAATGGCTAGGTGTGCTTTTGAAATGAAATTTCCAAGCTTCATTCCATGACACAGTTGTGCCCACAAGGTAGGCACATCATTAAAAAGGGCTCTTCTCTGCACTCATGATCAATGGGGTGAAGAAAACCCCGGATGACGTGCACTGAGTACCTTGACAGTGGTGATTCAAATGCCCTCCGTCCAGCAACCACTGACAGCCTCCTCAGTTCTCAGCTGAAAACGTAGGAGGGGTCTGACAGTCACTTAAGAAGAGAGAGCAATTGCTTTACTTGATGTAACTGAGTTAATCTCCATCTGGCGTGTGAGCAGAGGTTCTCTGGGTTGCCAAAGGACCGGAAAGATGGTTGAAGCTGCTGTGACTTCTTTGTCCCAGCTACCATGGTCGGGAGGGCTTCTCGAATATGCATGTAGTTTCAATAGATGTGCTTGTCCCGAAATGATTACCTACTTTTCACACCTGTGTACCATCCAGTGTGTCTGTGTGGACAGCACATCTGAAAGAAACTGGGTATGTTGCTGTTCTTTTTTGTGTCAGTTGTGTACATTTTGAGGCCTGGCTCATGATAAGCAGATGTTTTCTAAATTATATTTATTGCAGTGTTCATATGCAGTGGATGCGTAATCTGCAACTTCAGTGAATCCTTTATTTTTCCTCCTTCCCTTCAGACTGGTACAAAATGACAGCATGATAAATATTCTAATTTGTTTGATTTTGATATTATAAGCTTTCAAGGAAAAGGCAGTATCCCCTTTCACTGGGACATATTCCTGTTTTATGTTTTCTGCCAAGATACGCAGAAGCACTTTGAAGAATGGATACTGTAGAAACTCAGGTAAAAGAACACTACCACCAGGAAGGGGAGTGCTCTTCCTTT
>VXBX01001580.1:50378-106532 GCA_013400415.1 Scytalopus superciliaris
AGTTTAAGGTTTTTGTTCCCATGCAGATATATTGGTGATTTTCTTCAGAATGAAGGAGGTCCTTTTAAAATAAGAAAAGGTACTTTTAAAAGTCTTCAGTGGTGTTGTATGGTATCTAACTGAATAGTAGAATCCTGTCAAGGCAGACAGCAGTGTGTTTATTTGTATTTTTTTTCAAGCAGACTTTATTTGTGCTTCATTTTCCAAGTGGCACTGTAATTTTTTTTGGTTTTATGAGTCCTGCTTTCCAGTATGGCACCACTGCTAGGTACTTCACACTCTAGATAGAACAGCTGGGTTAATTAAATAGATATGTCACAGCACTGAAGCCAGTGCCTGCTGCCATTGTACACAGGCAGCCAAGAGCTACAGGAAACAGAGACTTGCAGAAGCATTAGCAATGCAATACCAATTGTAGTAAAAAAAAACCCCAAGCTGTGGTATGAAAAATAGTAGAACAAAAATAATGCTTTGTGTGCATTAATTACAAATAAGTATAAAAGAGGTGGAATGTGCCTTCATGACATCATAAACCAGTTATTGTTGATTATGATAAATTAATAAACTGCATTTCAGTTAAATGTTAAACAGTGTCAGAATGGAATTTATGGAAGATTTTCTTTCCCTGTAGCTTTACAGTACACTCCCCTCTTTTTTTTTTTTTTTTAACCCTTCAAGACCAAGAAGTTTTAACCTGTGGCAAAAAAATATCCTGTAACTTTTCTTAAAGAAGTTTGTGATCTCTAGTGTGTGGACCAAATTTGGAGACATTGTCCTCACAAGCTTCCTGTATATTTACAGTCGACTGTAAAGTTATACACCATAGGCCCCACTTCATCTCTGAAATGCTCATGAATGATGTGTGTGCTTAAGATCTGCTCTACCCTTTTCAAAAGTGGCTGTATTTTGGTTACTGGCAAAATACTCCTTGTTCCTTGTTTTCACAATGTTCAGGTTAGCTATAACTACTGAGGACAACGTGTTCTATAACTTTGAGTCACTGCAGACCCAGCCATGCCGATGTGCTGTAACTCAGGAGACAAGGTCGTCTCAATGAGTATGATGGACATTGTCAATAGATTGCAGATTTTTTTTTTTCATAAATGGATCAGAGCTCTAGCTGCTGGGAGAGCTACTGGGGACAGCAGCAAAAGCCAAAGCTCCAGAAAATATGGATATGGAGTAAATCCCAACACAAGCTCCTCTCTGTGGTTTGGAAGCTGATTGGCAGGTTTCCAAGGAGCAGATGGTGCCAGCAACATTTTATTGTTTGTTTGCAAACTACTTGCAGCATTACACAGCAAAGGCAGTGCAGGGCTGGTCAAAATGGCAGTCCTGCCATGGCAGAAAATGGGAAGAGTTGTGGCTGCTGAATTTCACTTTGAAAATAATTCTTGACACTTTCTGTATGAACTAGTGCTGACCTGTTGTTCTTAGAAGGTAATTAAAGAGCCTTATAAACATCATTAATTCTGCAATAAATTGTTCAGCATTCTGTAATTACAAGGAACTATTGTTTTAAAATCAGACCCTCTTGTGCATGATATGAGGTTTTTCAAAGCATGTGGAGCTGTCAGACATCAAATCTCCAGATGTTTTTTTGAGAATCTCTATGTAAATCTATAAAAAGCCAATTGAGAAATCTCATTTCTGAGAGTTGTTATCTGTGGGACTGTATAGGCTGTCAAAAAACATTTATTTTATGAGTCCTCAATTTCTTGTTTTAAATGAATAATTTGAAAAGCAAACACTAAAATACAGACCCACGTCTCAGTTCTGCAAGCTCCCAGACATGTGAGTTGCTGTCTGCATGTCATGACCAGGAAGCAGGGAGGTGGAAGGCAGGCAGTGGCTCACACAGCTCTCCTCCTCACTGGCATCCATGTCCACTTACCTGTCATGTTGGGGACAGCCTGTCATCAGGGCTCTTTTCTCTGCCTTCAGAAACCGAGGGGGCAGTGGTTAGGATGTCTGGGGTAGTCATCAAGACTGGCAGAAATGTCCTCTACTTGTGCCCTGCTCAGCTTGTGTTTGGAAATACATGCATTCAAAGCCACTGAGGATATTCAAGGATTTTGGGTAGTTAGGCATGAAAGGGTTAATCTAAATATATTACACGTGTAAATGGAGGATAGGGTTTGGGCATTTTTGGGGGGGAAGGAGGAGAGGGGTGTTGATATATACTTAAGTCATAAGAGAATTTGGACCCATAGACTAAGGGGCAGTAGTAATAGTTTTAATTTTTCCAGCCATGTGTTGCTAATTCAAAATTAACCCTTTACAAAGTGCGTAGATCTCCCAAGTACTGAGTTGGGCTTGGAGAGTATTTGGCACAACGCTGCTGTGCTGCCTTAGGTAGTCAGCTTGAAAACTATGTGCCCTAATCTTACAAGCAAATACCAGAGCCAGTTAAAGTACACACCCAGAGCAAGTTTTTGGCAGTCTTTGAAAAGCGAGTGGGATACAGCAGTAAAGGGATCTGGGACAACAGAGCGAGTGACCCACGTGCCTCGGGAGCTGAGCAGATTAAGCCCAGTCGTGGTCTGTGGTGACTCTGGTCATCACCTCACCTCACCTGTAAAATGGTTGATGGGGAGGAACTAGAAGCTGAAAGTCATGATTTTTTTTGGCACGCTTCTTGTACTGTATATGATGGTTGATAGGTGAGTATTCTTTTACCTTGCCTTTGAGTGCAATGTATTGGTTTTGTGCAAGGTCACCATATTCATGGTGACTATAATGATAGCTCACTGCCGACTCACTACCTTGTTCTCATTTATGTACAGCTTCTTTGGTGTTATATATGAAATTTTTTTTTTTTTAAAAACAAACAAAAAACTCCAACATAGAACCAAAACTAAACCACAATTAGTTAGCCACAAAAACCACACTCATCTTCATCAGTCTTGAGTGCCTGTATAATCTTGTTTTTGCAAACTTTGCCTTTGCCTGATGTTCTGTTGCCCCATCTCTTTTTCCTCCCATTTTTATTTTTGCCCATAGTTATCATACGTAAACTGAAAGTTCTGCAAAGGTGACTGTTTTGCAAAATGACCTTTACAAAATTATTTGAAATTGTAATTAGTAGCTGTAAGTAACCAGGAGCAGTAAGAATAGCAAAGAGAATCATTGATGCAGAGGGGTGAATATTGGAGTACCATGTTGTGAGTTGGATCATCTCTTTTCCTACCTGTTTTGCATTGGATGAAAAATTACGGTGACCTTAGAAACAGCTGAGGCAGATTGTCCCTTCTCTTCTGAGGGAAGAACCAAGTTAGAGAAACCAACCCTGAGCTTCCAAGGAGCAGGGAAATCCTGAGCTTCTCACTTCGGACTCTTTTGCTAGCTTCTTCTCATGTTTTATAGACAAAAGACTTGATATGTTTTAATTCAGTGTAGCAAATTTTTAACATTGACCTATTGTGTTTACTTTTTCCAAGAAGCTAAGAGGTCTTTGGCTTTTTTGTACCCTCACAACTGTTTTAATGAGAGATGCCTTTGAATGTCTTTGACATTAAACACAGTTTGTGATTATATGAGACTAGATAGGGTGAGGAAAGACAGAAAGAGAAGAGGCAGGTGTTTTATATCTTTGAGCCATTTCTGTTTTTGAAATTGGACAACATTTTGAATTAAAATATTCTAACGTGGTTTTTACTACTGTTGTAAATACTGTAGGTTTCACTTGACTTCAGACTTACATTGTTTTCCTCTCACCCTCAGTTCAGGTCTGTAGCAGATTCGAGTGTACTGTCCTACACATTATACTGAGTTGTGTCTTTGGACATGTGATACAGCCTGAGATTATTCAGTGTGACAACACTTAACCTAACATAATTCACTTCAGTGCACTGAGAAGTAGAATGATAGAATATTTTTTCCCTAGGATGGGTACCTATCCGTTGTCAGTCAAGTTACTGCAAATTATCTGTTAAGGACATAAGAATATAGGACTTGCCATACCAGATCAAACCAGTGGTCCATCTAAGAAACTGCCCTTTCTCTTGAGACAGGCTGGGGCTGGGTATTTCAGACCACAGTGCACAAAACCTAATAGTAAACTTTCAGATGTCTTTTGCATTATGATGTGGGTGGTTTTTAATCCTGTCAGATAGACTTTGGTCTATGCTGTGTAGCAAAAAAGCTTAAATCCCTCGTGTTTCCTAAATCTCCTCTGATGTAACACTTCATTTTCATGTTATCTATCTAAACCTTATCTGAATTTTGCTGTGCTTTTGATGTCAGTGTGCTGTGGTAGCAGTGCATTACATAAATTAATTGTATGTTATAAATAGGAATGGCGAATGTATCTTGTCTCGTTTCTCAAACCTCAAACACGCCTTCTATTAGTCATCTCATCTTTAAGCTAAAACAATTTGTATTAGTGTTTTCAGTCCCTACCCTGCAGGACTCTTCCAGTGCCTGTAATCATTCTAACAGTTTTTCATATCTGTACCTTGTGTTTGTCACAAGAACAGATCACAGTATTTAATATGAAGAGCATGCAGTCATTTTATATAGTAGCAACACTATTTTTCTGTTGGTAGGGAGAATTAAGGGGAAATCACAATTATATTTTACATTTTTTATTTCAGCTATGTGAAAATGGTGCCAGAATCATTACAGCGCTGAGAGATAGGTTCTAAAATGTATGTTGAGCCCAGGCAGTGATAGTTAGAGCCCCTTTCACTTTAAGGCATTTTTTTGCATTTTAAGATAATATTTCTATATGCTAATTTGTTAATTTCTTCTTGTTCTTAATCAACATACTGAAATTTATTTGGGATTTAGAATTGTACTTACTGTAGATCTAACTTAGTAGTTTTCTTCCTCAGTTAGCTCAGCAACCATAATGCAAAGGGTGGATTTTTATGAGATAAAAAGCCTTACTTTTATCTTTGGATGTTCCTTCTATCCAAACGTTTTTAAGGAATAATGCTTGCTAAACTTTTTCTGGTTTTTCCTTCCTTTTTCCCCCCTCTTCTCACATGTGCCACAAACTTGCACTTTTTAAAAATTAATCAGGGACTGTAGCTTTGAAAGCAACAGGCACAGTCTAACACGGCTGGTGTTCATTTGCATCTGTGCTGAGGTGTGTGAGCATCTGGAGATCGCAACAACCCCCTCTGCTCCAGCTGCAAGCTGCAAATTGCTTACAGTGCCCCTGGAAGGCAGCTGTACCTGTGTGGGAGCCCCTACACTCCTTGCACACGGCTGTAGTGTAAGGACTAAAGTAATTAGATTGAGGTGTAGTAACAGTCTGCGGACTTCTAGTAAAAGTGTTTTGCTTATGGGGAACCACAATCATTTTGGCCGTTGGAGAGTAAATGGTTTCTTTTGTAATGCAGTGTTTGACCTATAAATCTGACTCCAACTTTGCTAGGCTCTTTTTCTACAAAATTGGCAGCCTCCACTGTCCACTTCCTTAGGCTCTAAAATAAATAATGAAAAGTACCGTAAACACAGGATTTGATATTGATTTTCTGGAGTTTAAGATAATCTGAGGTCTTCAGAGATCAGTATCCTTTACTGTGTCATACACTTATGTATGCTGCTGCTATAAAAATAAATAACTGAAGCTCTTTAAGGTCTAGTTTGTGAAAAAGATGAAACATTTATTGGCCACTATATTTTGAACATTGTATTTCTGAAGCTGAATTTGATGCTTTGCGTCCCATAAAATAAAAATTATGAGATTGAAGGCAGTAATCAAAAGAAAAGGGCTCAATGTGTCAGTCTGTTGCTAGAATACATGTGGCTTGTTGAACTGAGCTTTCCTTCTAATATATTTTTATAAATTTTTAATGATGGCTAATGAATCAAAAGTTGAGAGGCTTTGGAGATGAGTTATTTATCAGATTATTTTTTTTTCCTTTTGGTGCTGTGTGCAGCATCTCCTGTATCCCTCGGGTTGCAGGCTGTTTCTAAGATGTGGCTTGCAGCTCAGCCTGTTCCCCGTCCAGCATTTTGCATCTCTTTAGCAAATACCAGGGTAGGGTTCAGTGATATTAATTCTGAACTTTTCACAGCAACAGATGTTAGAAAGACCTGCCAGAGGAAAACAATGCTAATTTCAGTTTCGTTTGGATGTCTGGGCGCTGCCGGGGTTGCCGGGCGTGCAGCGGCGTTTTCCAGCCCTGACCTGTCCCACCAGGTGCCGCTGTGATGCAGTGATGCCTGGAGCTGGCCAGGAAACACACCACCCAAACTCCTGAGTAATACAAATAAAAAGGCGAAGGAAATTGTAGCCTGTACCCTGTGACCTCGCCAAGACGTTGTAAGGCATCAAGGAAGCCTTGATGAATCAGGAGCAGTCTCCTAAATATCAGAGGGCTGTATGGCTCTGCAGATTATTGTACCAACTGAGATACAGATTCCTACAGTGTGACCATATTACAGCATCAATTTGAAAGGAGAGGGAAAGGAAACTAAGGAGTCAAGCCGCAGAAGTAAAAATAATTCACAGGGAAGTGGCTTAGCAGCTTACAGTCAGCTTTGCCTCTCCAAGTGTAGTCATGTCTGCATGGCACAGAGGAGCCTTCAGTTCTCTGCCTGCCCCGAGCATGGTGGTCTCCATTACACAACACGCTATGCTGGTGGCACCTCAGCAGTGGCATTTTGGCAGGGAAGAAATCAGGATGTAAATTGCAATTGAGATCTCTGTCAGCCACCCAAGTGGAATCAGTTGTGCTATGGGTTAGGTAAGCCAGCTTATTCCTGCCTGTAGATCCCCCAAGTCTCCAAGGGGTGTGGCAGAAGAAGATTGTATGGTGCTGCTTAGAACGGTATGCATGTACTAAGTGTGGAAGGGAAACACACAATGCTAGATTTAAATGACCAGATATGGAGAAGACATGAGGACAGTAGGTGTCTTTTAAAAATTGGCTGTTGAACTAATGAATTGCTCAGTTGTAACACTACTTTTTCAAGGAAATGGTCTCCAATAAAATAATAAGAAGTAATGCAATAGCATTGCTCAGTTATTAGTGGATCACATCTAATTAGCAGGGTTTGATTCCTCATACCTGCTTACACTTGTGTGTTTCAGATTCTGCTTCTGGAGGTTCCTGCTAGGTAGGACAATAATTTTTGGGCAAGACTTCTCTATTTCCCCAGCATGTGGCTCTGTATCCCATTCAGACAGGTGTCAAGATATAAGATCCTCATTTTCCTTTCTCTTGCATGAGTCTTATTTCCTAAGCTTGTGAAAAAATAGTACATCTAGCACTTCACTTGTCTTCAAGGTTTTAGTGATTTGAGCCCCCCCCAGCTTACTATGCACATGGTTAGTAGGAGAGCCACAACCTCAGAGGAGATTATATGAGAGGTTGGTGTGGTTCACCAGCTAGATGGAAGGTATGCTGGGCTGTTGTCGGGGCCTGCATTTATAATTCTTTTTGTATTTTTATCATAGGATGCAGCTTCAATTCTTGAAAGAATAGAAGCATATGATGCACCGTGTATTGAACCCAAATTTCAGGAAAATCAATTAACAATGGCAGGGTTGTACTCATTCTTCATTGTACAGGCAGAAAGCACCTGAAATGCTGCTTCTGTTGAGATGGAGATATTTGTAGGAAGAACAGTTTCTAACACCTGTTTTTCAGGTTGTTGTTCTCTTCCCTTAACTCTCCAGAAATAGTGGAGCCATGCTAAGGATCTTGGAATCCTGTTTTGGGGGATCTGTTAGAGTACATACTTCTTGGGCATATTTATAAGGCCTTGCAAGGTGAGCTAATTTATCTAATCAGAGAAGGAAAGAATAAATAGATAATCATCTTCCAAAATTAGTTATACAGACAGCTAATGGTAGCATCTTCAGAAATCTCTTGTATGTTAAATAATGTAAGTGAATTTATTCCATGTTAAGTTATTCTATTTTAAGTTTCAGAGACTCCTGTGTATGAGAGGGTATTACTTGGTCCCAATATTACGGACTTAGATCACTTTTAAGTGGAAGTGCACATGTATTAATCTGTAGCCTACACCATTGTAGTTGCCAGGAAATTGCGCTGGAGGCTGCAAACCTACATGTTACGTTTCTTGTGGCAATTATATTTGAAACACTGTATTTTGACAAAATTATTCATGATGTAAAGCCCTATCAGTACAGCCCTAGCTGCCTGAGTGTAAACAATTTTACATTCATGGAGTTGGAAGGTCTAACGTAGTATAAGTAATTGGACTGCTGAATGGTTGAAATAGCCCTGGCTGGGATATTTGGGCCAGACGTTCTTTTGACTGACATAATCCAGTATTCAGATCATTGCTTCTGAAGACTTGCATGTCAGTAGGCACAGTGTACATGAAAAAGTGTGCAGTATACATTAATGACTTAACTCTTAATGGTAAGTAAATCTTATTGAACTTTATCCTGGAAACTTGACAGTGGAAGCTGGCTGAAGTTGAAAGTGAGCTTTGAAGCCCAAAGCAAAATTACTTTGAATGTATGGGAGAAATCTCAACTGCCAATCAGAATATGTAGAATATTTTCAGCTATTAATTTTAATTAACATATTAATTAATTTTTTACTTAACAACAACTGCAAGTTTAGCCTTTACTGCTCTTTTAGCTGTGTTAAAGTGTGCTGAAATGAGGCATTCATGACTGTACACAGACATCTGGAGCTAGACAGCAGACTTTTGAAGTCAGTGGAGTTGTTCTGCTTTACACCTTTTGAGGATCTGTCCTATGAGACCAGCGCCAGTCCAGACTTATGTGTTCTGGATTAAATTTATTGAACCTGGAAGAGTCAGAGGACTTCAGAGTGGGTGTTGTTTCTTTTAAAGGTTGATTGGACCTTCCTTTATCTACATTGAGTGCTCCCCATAGTCTGATTAGTGGGGGGCGTGCATTACATATTTCTAGGATTAATTCAATTTAATTTTCGACTTTCATTCTTTTCCTTCTGAGAAATCAGATGGCTTCATGGTAATTCCCTGCTGCTCTCTAAATCCCTAAGTCTCTTTCCTGTTTCTCACTTCTTTAAGGTATTAAGTGTTACTCAATAACATAGATGTTAGTGTGTCTGACTCAGTGTGTTTAATTTGACCATGTTAAGCATAAACAATTTTAAAGTCATCTTATTTCAAAGTGGATATATTTTGCACAGCACACTATCAAGCTCAAGGGCAAGGTTAGCTGGTATTTGTTGGCTTTCAGCTGTATTAAGTACTTCTAAATACCATAACCTAAATGTAAAATTGCATCTTACTGCAATACTGAAGACGCCTGGCCATGGAAAATCTCAAGGTTAATGAACTTTCTGGCTGAGGATATTTGCCTTTCCAACTGCTGAATGTGAAAATTGGAAGTGTGAGCTCCCAGTATATTGGTCCCCAGCCCATAGTAAACCACCCTATAACCCAGACTGACATGGGAGACCACAGTAACGTTGTCTAGCATGCTGCTTGTACAGTATGTGCACTGTGCTTTGTGGGACCGTGGTCTTGTTAAGGAGGCTCACATGAGGTTACCTTTCAGTGTGGGGGCTCCTCATGTCCATTTACCCTAGAACTGATACTGTCACATTGCTACTGAGTAAGTTCGTGTGTCTGGAATAGGATCTTGCTTTGCAACAGGGAGTCTGTAGTGGACTAAATCAGGAAATTTCTACATCAGGTACATTAAACCTATTAGCCACTTAACTGGCTTGCTTTTGGGAAAAGTTAAGAGAGTACCCACGGGATCCACTGGCCTTGGGTGCACTATCTGAGGTTATAGAAAGGATTATCTGCTCTGAACAGCTTTACATTATTTTTGTATCGGTTTGCTTAGGCTATGTGAAGAAGTAAGTGAAAGACCATTATCCAAAATTAAAAAAGCAAAAGAGCTAAAACCCACACTGAACAGAGAAGGGCTATGTTATACACAGGCATACTTTCTTGAGAGCCTCATGGGAGTTTTTGTATTAGCAGGGCTCTTGAGTACACACACAAAAAAGTTTTTTTAATACTTACAATATCTGAGCTCGTGAATCTGAACTGTCTGATATGTTATGGGATATGTCATGCAGTTTGAACTAAGCAATCTAATAGAGTGGTTACTGGGAAATGTATATTAGTGGGAACATTAATGTGCTCTCTTTATATTGAAACCAGGTTTGACAATGTTTATGTAGCCCATGGGCTGAATGGTGATGTTAGTATGAAAGAGGCAGATTGTTTAGCTGAAAGGAGAGTTGAAACTTGTCATGTCTGCATTACTGACATTAATGTTTTATGCACTCAGTGCTTCTAAGACTGCTTCTCTGTGTGGGATTATGGTAATTCCTGATCAATTGTGCCTTTGTAAGAAAATACAACCATGTATAATATAGCTAAAATGCAAGGTTGCTCTTCATTGCATAAAGACCAATTAGAGGATAGTTTATTATCGAACTGAGGTTTGAAAAGAAAAATGTTCAAATAAAAAGGTTCTTGATCAACAAAATGTGAAAGGACTTAGCAATTTTAGTTCACTAGGATTTAGCTAATGTGATTGTCCTCATTTCAGAGTAAGGTGTAAATCCTTTGCATCGAGGAACAGATTTCAGTTTCTATTGCATGAAGACATATCTCTTAAAAATACCATTACTCAGCTGTCTGTGATGAGCAGAGGGACAAAGGACTGCAGGTCTTGGTGGGTTTGGTACTTTCTAAGGTGTTGGCAAGTGAGGAAAAGCACCATAAGAAGCCTGGAAGAAGGTCATCAGAGTGGCTGCTTTGCAGTTGCCTCACCCCTTGATCATAAAACCTCGCCCCCCCATGATTGTAAAACCTCTGAAATCGAATGGAAAAGAGAAGTGAGTGATGGTTTGACCACCATAGTTAGCACTGATTTGACTAACTGCCATGAAATTATTCAATTATCAGAATTTTGCAGTGTATTGTTTGTTTCTTTTCCCCCAAGGCATAAATACATCTTCTACTGAATTTATTTTCAGTGTTTTGTTTTGAAACAGCAAAACTGATCCCAATTATGATTTTTATCTTGACCACCAGTCATGTCAAAGCCCAGCCCAAGTCTTTAAAACAAATTCAGCATTGCTTGTTATATTGATTGCTGCAAGAGTTCCATCCTGCTCTAGTTCAGGCATGTTTATTTTTGCATTATAAGGTTGATACCTACTTGGAGAAGTACATTCAGTTACTATAAAAAGTAATTTTCCTAACAGATTTTGTGCTGAAAAGATTCTGAATGAATCTTCTAAAATGGACAATATGTATGGGAGTAGTAAGGAATAGAAATCAAAAAATCCACGAGCTCTTTTTATTCACTACCCTCTCTCCCAGTGCCAGAATGACACAAATCTATTTATGCTCACACACATTTTACACACAAATAAATGGATGAATAGATAGTGTAGATAGAACGAAAGAACCCTGCTATTTTAGATTGAAGTGCCTGTCACAGACATTAATTTAGATGTAGTATTAGGGAGCCTCTTAAAGGTCAGGTTTCCCCTGGAGCGTTAGTTTACCCTGGACATTTTTATAGATGATGTGCTAAAGATGTAATGCATCTAATAACTACATCTTGGCTTCATCTACTTGATTCATCAAATTCCTTCCTGCTCTTTGCTGAGTTTTCAGTGACATGCTATATGTGAAATATTACAATGCAGTATGCTAATGCTGTGTTGATTGCAACTGATTTTCTTTTTTTATTTGGACGTATGTAAAAGGTAAAGCTCATTTATTGCTTACTGCTAGTGGCCTATGGCTTCCTGGAAATAAGGATCCCTCATTTTTCAATTAAGGAAAGATGGTTATGAATGAACAGCTGCCCTTTCCTGGGAAAGGTGGTGTTCAGATGCTAGTGAAGCATCATGACTACCCATACAGATAGGTTTATCATGTTGCATGTAAAACATTATATATACAGCCAAATAGTATTTCCTGGGTTCATGTACAGCCATGGGTAGTTAAGTACATTGGTATCACAAATAAAGAGCCTAATTCTTACTCTTATTTTGTGACCTCTTGATAATACAGTTGCTTAATCATTTTTAAAGGGGTCTTTTAACTTGAGTGGGAAGAAAGAATGTAGTTGACCAGTAACCATAATAGGGTATCATACTTGATATGAATATTTTTGTAGGGTAACACTTGTGTTGAGCTGTATGCTCTGCCCTTGTAAAAAAAGAACTTTGTACAAAGATCAGAGGCACAAAAGATAACTTTAGAAAAAAATTGGCATTGAAATTAGATGGATGAGAGTGGCATGTGCCAAAGAGCTGACAAGAGACACAGTTCAGGAATTCATCTCGTTTCACCTCTCCATCACTGAGTCTTTGTGGTAAGTTGCTCATCTGAAGAATGAGTTTTAAGGTTTAAAACCAAACAAATNTGAAATACCTGTGTGAAATATTGCTATTTGACTGGGATACAAATATTTTTTTCAGTGTTGCAGAGCTAGAGCAGTACATTTCTGCAAGGTTGAATGGGCTGTGAGGCTTCTGGCGCAGCGGGGCAAGCACCAGTTTGCTGGCTGGGGAGAGGGACCCAAGTACGTGTGGTCTGTGAATGGGCTCTAGGTCCTTCCTCTGAATTGCAGATCTCTCACTCTGTAATCGTTATCCTAAAGGAGGGTTGTTTTTTGTCTACACTGATCCCACTGGTTGTCTGGTTTTCCCTTACACCCAGGTGAGGACAAAAGCAGTGCAGTAAGAAGGAATTATGATCTTCTGCCCTGAAAAGCACCCACACCAAGTTCATTTACTTTAGCTTGGGCTGAAGACTAGGCTGTGTGTTCTTTGTCCAGACTTTGTTCTTAAACTCTGAAGCAAAGCACAACCTCGCCTTTGTGGGTTTTTTCTTTTTCCTAGAACTGCCTTTTGTGTGTATTGGCAGGAAAATAGCATTGCTCTTAAGGATCTCAAAGGCAGTTCTGCTTCTACAGCCTTGAAGGTGCTGTTACATTAAAGAGAGAAAAAAAGCTTTTAAATATTGAAACAGTTTCTAAAGTAAAGAAGTTTGAATTTATGATTGATTTCGAAGTGATCTGTGTTTAAATTTTGAATGGGAATAAAATAGTGTCTTGTTCAAATATTGAACTAGTTTTAAAGTTAAATGGCTTGAACATAGAACTCTCTCGTGGGAAATTGTATTCTCATTTTAGCCTCTGACTTCTCTTGCATATTGTACTATACCTCATTGTACTCATATGCCAGTGTTTGCTTAGGCTGCTCTGAAAAACTCTCTGATATGATTTTGTTAGTTGATTAAAAAAACCCTCAATAACAAACCAGAAAACACACTGAAAAAATTAATAATGGTGGATTTTTTTTTTTTCATGGTAACAGAAATTCAGCAGAATGATGTAAGCAAAGACTTAGGATAGCTCTTGAAAGCAGAAGAGTAGGGGAGATAAAATAATTAAAAAACATTGACACCGAGATGTGGTCAGTGAAGTATGGACGATGGGTGAGAACTGTGTAATTGGAGAAGATTAGTCTCTGGAGCTTGGCCAATAAACAGGCAAACAAACTGTTACCTGTTATTGCTCACCAAGCTGCTCTTAATTTTTTGGAGTGGTGGTTATTCTTTATTGACTGGCATGCTGCAAAAGTTATTGTTTTGTGAGTCATATAAGAGGCCCACAGTTGTATCTTATAGCATGTGCTGTCAACTTATTAATGTGGCTGTGTCTTTGAATGGATTTGGTTCTCTAGCTTGGCTTTCACGTTCAGCTGTATGATGGCTGGTGAAAGTCTTACACCAGCAACAGGGAGAGCTGCAGTGTAGGTAATGAATGTGCTGTTGTCTTACTGACCATAACATTAAGATTCTGTATGTATTTTATAGCCAAAATGGCTTTTCAGTTTTCTAACACTTGAGGGCATAATTACTTCAGCTGTCTAATTGAGTTGTTAGCCCCTTTTGCATGTTCTTAGTGCACGTTTTTCCTTGGTGTGGGATCATACAATGGATCAATGTGACATTGATAGTACTGTTGGCTTGACCCACTCTGTTTGGAGTTTGTGAGAGCTGGAGGAGAAGGCAAAGCTGCAGATGAGCTGATCTTGCTGCTGTTCCCATCCCCGTTGCAGCAAGAAACTGATTTTTGATAGCTGGACATTTCAGTGGTGAATCCAGTGTGTTGTAACTGTGTATCTTCATGGCTGCAAGCAAGGGGACTGAAGGTAAACTCTGTGTGTAGTGTTAGGTAATAGTGTGAAAAATGATCTCTGCCTTAATCAAAGTTTAATGAACCCGTAGTGGAATGTGAGTCTTTTGTTTATTTAAATTTTTCATGAACTTGAACCCCTGGAAGAGGAACTCCATTTGGGGTTTGGATTGAACTGGGGAGGTGAGTATTGTGGCAAGTTTTCAAAATTTGAAAATTTGAAATATTTCTTTCAATAATGTCACTTTATAAGACAACTAAAAAAAATTCCCAAGAACTTAATACACTTAGTTTTAAGAACAGTGTTTTTAAAAAAAATTACTGTGGTGCCAAACTAGTAGAGAATCAATGGGAGCATTTCTGGAGCATAATAAACCCATGCAGGCATAGCTGAGAAATTACAGTAAATGTGGAAATTTGGATAACTGTCATATTCCGGAAGAGAAATAAATTATAGTCAGTGGAGGCTGTCTAATCCAACACTACTATTACACCTCAGGAGAGACCTCTTCCACAATTTTAATAAAATAAGAGAAATGGAAGGAAGCTGACAGAAGGATCTGTATGCTACATAGTCAGTGCAGTTGTCTCTCCCAGGAGGCATCCTCATCCTCCTCTCCAAGGGTAAACAACCTGCTAAACTGAGCTGGATGGGGCTTTGGGGTCCTGCTGGGAACAGAAGGCATTTTTGCTCCATAGAAAGGCTGGTAATTATTGCTATATGGTAAGTAGAAATGTTACTCAGATTCTATTTGCCAGATTAGAGCTACATTTTCTTATGCTATTGGTATTTAAGACAAAGCTTTTTAAACAATCAGTACAAGAAAAAAAAACCCAAAAGAAATAAAAAACCCAAAGAACAACAGACGCTAGGTTGGTTCATGAAATTTTTAAATGGTTGAAAACATAGAACAAATGACTATGAAGTTCTGATGAACTGAGAATTTTTGTGTATTTTCCCCTCTATCTGATAAGGCCTTTCCTTTTATATGAACGTTTGGTAGAGGCCATGGGAACAGGGAGATTAAACCCTGTCTTTTTGCTTAGAGACTGATACACTCATGTAACAAAAAGGAGGGATAGTACTGATGGAAAATGTCAGATGCCAAACTTTTGGCTCTCTTGTTTAATTTTTGAGCTTTGGCCTTTCCTGCCATAGAGTGCATCTCCACTGCCTCTTTGCTTGCTGCGAGGTTCCCAGCCCTAATCAGGGATGAGACTCTTGCCTTTTACCTGACATCTTCTAGCAGAAGTTGTGGTGCGCTCTAGGTGGGACAGCCAGTTTATGAGCTTTGTGGAGTTCAACAGTGAGGTTTATCGCTTCTCATCCTGGGCCTTTGTGATATCCTTGGGTTTTGCTGATATGAGGTCTCTTGGACAGGTATCTCCACACAGCTGTACATGGGATTCCTTTAGTTGTAGGAAAACATTGGTGTTTTGCTCTTAAACTTGGGAGCACATTGAGATGAAGTAGGAGAGTTGGTCTGCAAGAAGCTTGACATTGACACTACAGTGTCATGGCTTGTGCAGTGTATTAGTGTGACATTGCACATTTTTTTCACTCACTTGGAGACTGATATTCACTGGAATAAAATTCCCATTCTTTATTATTATTCTTCCCTTTTTTAATTGTGAAGGACTTTGGAAATCTTCACATTTATTATGTTCTATGAACTTTAAAATAGTCAGTAGGCCACTCAGGCAGGTTTGTTGTCCTCAGGTTTTCTCATTTGATGGAGCTTCCATTAAACTCAGTGAAGTTACACTGATCTTTATCCATTCTAATTTTAGCCCCAAAGTGTGTGTTTGTACATGTGTATGTGTATACATGTGTACACATGTGAGCATGCATACACTGCATGCACATGTTTGTATACGTGCCCCAGGTGCTGGACCATGTCCAGAGAAGGGCAGTGAAGCTGGTGAGAGCTCTAGAGCATAAGTCCTACGAGGAGTAGCCAAGGTTTAGCCTGGAGAAAAAGAGGCTCAGGGGAGACCTTATTGATCTCTGTAACTACATGAAAGGAGGTTGTAGCGAGGTGGGGATCAGTCTCTTCTCCGAAGTAACAAGTAACAGGACAAGAGGAAATGGCCTCAACTTGAACCAGGAAAGGCTTAAATTGGATACTAGGAAAAATGTCTTTACAGTAAGGGTTATCAAGCATTGGAACAGGCTGCCTCTAGTGGTTGAGTCACCATCTGTGATGATACTTAAAAGACGTGTAGATGTGGCACTCTGGGACATGGTTTAGTGGTAAACATGGCTGTGCTGGGTTAATAGTTGGACTTGATGATCTTAGAAGTCTTTTTCAACCTTAATGATTCCATGACACTATGAAATACATTGCAAAAGACTTAATGTCCGGAAGACTCATAAGAACATGAGGCGTAATGTGAAACTCCCAAAAAACTGTCATTAAGGGCATTCCACAAAAAAGTCAGCACAGCAGTTTTTGAAAGTGTTATTAGCTCTGCTGAGCATACTGCAAAAGCCTGGGAGTGCTCCTGCGCCACGCATGGCTGTGCCACATGTCATTGGGTGTTTTCAGATCCCGTTTCTGGCCTAAATGCAAATTTGGAGAAACAAATCCATTTGAGATAAAAACACCGGAAAGTTGTACTAATGAAATCTCAAAAAGGAAAGCAGAGACTTAGGCATATGATGACAAAAATGATCTATAGTTTATGCAACCTTAAGTTCACCTTAGTTAAGCTTTTCTTTTTTTTTTTTCCCCCTTTCCTTTTTTTTTTTTTTTTTTTTTGTGGGGACTGGATATATAAAATAAAGTATTGTATGGATGAGTGTAATCCAGTGAATGGTTTATGGACACACTCCTCCAGGGAGTGTTATAAGTTCACCACTGAGTGCTAGATTTTGCATTTGGATCTCTGATTTAACTGCAAGAGGTGTAAAAACTGATGCATTGAGCCAACTCCCTACTGGTTACACATCTGAGATTCAAGTGCTTCATTTGTTACTTTTAAAGCTATAGTAAATAATTTTAAACATGAAGTGAAGCTTTTTTTCTTATTTTTTTTTTTAAGGCTTATTGTTTCGAATAAAGGATGACAAATCTAAAGCAAATAAAACATTGCATGATATTGGTAGAAATTATTATATTGGCTCTAAACCTATTAGTTTGAAACAGTAGCTATAAGAGACTTGGATATTTTGGTAACTTCACTGACTTTTGTTCTCCTTCTATCTCTTTTTGGGGGTCAGCCATCACAAATGCAGAAACTATGCAGATCTGGAGATATGGTCCTTTTTCTTGGATGGGAAGGATGAATTGAATTAATAATCTAACATTTAGGCTGCTGGCAGCACCATTGGTGCCTCAGAAGAAACAGCACAGCTGCAAAAGCAGAACAGAGTCACGGAGTTTAAAGCCAGTGATCATGATTAGCGTTAGTTATTGTTATTGTCACAGTTACTTTACTTTTACTGTAGGGGCTGGTGCCTCATAGGAAGACTCTAAGTCCTAGGTTCAGAAAGTTTGGGATTGAAATGGAAAGCTTGGTGCACAGTTGGGGGAGAACACTGTGCTTTGATGGAGAGAATACAGTGTGGATTACAGACACAGAGTAAATTAGTTACTTCCTTTGGGTGTACATTTGTCTTTAAATGCTAAAAATGTGCAGGCAGGCTTTCAAGAGGGTGCAGCATATTTGGAGGCAGTGTGGTAGATCTTTACAGTGAGGTAAGATGTGAGGAGGGCTTTCTGTATAAATTTTGGTAGTCTGAGGATGTAAAATAATGTGGATTGAGGTGTAGTAAAGTTCACGGACGGAGAAGTTTTCTGAAGGTTAATGTAACTTCTTGGGTGGAAGAAAAGGAATAAATACACTAATAGAGAGATATCACTGAATAACAATTTGTTGCCCTCTATTTACAGCTTTAGCAGCCCCCTAATCTTCTTCTGCAAGAGTTAAATGTCTCTGTCTGGAGAATCAATGCAATAAAAACACCTCACTGTCTAAGAGGAGCTAGGAATAGAGATGCATGAATGTGTGCTGATGCAGGAGTGGAAGGCAGCTTGTGCATCACCAAGCTTTATCCCCTGCTGTTGCAGGATACTGAAGTCATATAAATTTCTCAGTCTCCCATGTGGAAGAATTTTCCTTCATCTCATTCCCCTGGGACACAGTGGTTGAAGCATCTCACCCTCCTCATGGTCAGACACGTGCTTGTGAATTCCATTCTTAGTGTACTCATGGCCAAGTCTTAATCATTTGTTCTTATGCCAAAATTGTATTTAACTTGAGTAGCTTCTCTGCCTCTCTGTTGCTTATCTCTTCTCCAACCTCCTGCAATTACACAGAAATTAAATTCCTTCAAAATAGGTTATAAAACCTTGCTTAACATTTGGGCCAGACTTACAGCTCAGCAGTTGGCTAGATAGATTCCTCCCGCATTCTTAAACACAGGTGTTATGTTTGCTGCTTCTGTAGTCATTCATATAACTTCTGACTGAAGAGATTTATTAAAAACTGAAGTTTTCTGTTAAGTTGGACTGAGAGCACAAATCTTGTTTGTAAAGTCCTTAATTTCTTTTCTGTGTATATATACCATTTGAGTCTTGAAATAGTGTGTTTTGTACAATTTGCTTCTCCACTCTGAATGCTTTAGACCAAAATTTAATCACTTCAATCGGCATTTTCTGCCTTTTTTTCTCAACTTGTGTGGTTACAAATGACAGTCCATGCTGTGGCTTGGCCTGAGAGGGAGTAATGTTCTTCAGCTCCATTGTAGGAATGGTCTTCTGGACCTGGAGAAAGGTAAGGAACTGAGGGAACACAGAGGAAATCTTTGTAGTAGAAGGCAAACCTTAAGGGAAATAAAAAGGCAGAGAACTGAAGAGTAAAGTCATTGTATACTGTGATTTTTCTGAAACGTTTTTATTCCCCAAACTGAAAGCAATGATAAGAGAATTCCCTGTTGTCTTTCACTTGCAAAAAGCCAGAATTAAAACTCTGAACATTTCTACATAAATTGAACTGCAGGTGCACTTTAGCAGGGGAGGGGAAAGGATCTTAATTAAGTCTATAAAAATCAACAAGAAAATTCTGTGGAGACTACACAAAAATAATGTATTTTCCTGGAACACTGTGGGATAGCTCCATAGGTCATCTTTTCATCTAAGTGCTGGTTATTCAGTTTCCCCAAGTCAAGACTACTTTGATTCCAATGGCTGTGTGTCGCATGCAAAACAACTGATGAGGGTATGGTTTCCAAACTTTTTTTTTTTTCCTACAGCAAGAATTTGTTTTTTTTTCCCCCCTCCCCAAAGCCTGGAAGATTCTTGAATAGAAGTATTATTGCAGTCAGTGTGTCATTTTACTGTACTCAGTTCATTTAGTCCCAGGTGTACTACGTGTGTGTTCGTTTTAGGGGAGGGCATGGGAGCCTTGCCAAGCCATTCAGTTATTCTTGGCTCAGGGCCTAAGCACTACATTTTTCTAACTTATGAAATAAATTTCAACTTGTAACCTGTGGCACTTTCAAGGTCATGATTGGAAGGTGTCAGGTGTGCTTTAAGAATAGCTCAGCAAGAAAAGGACATATTTTAAATGTTTCTCTTTTTATCCTTTTTTTTTATTTATTTACTTTTTAATTTTTTTTTTTTAATAATTGCTGGCTAACAAATAGCCCAGAAAGCAAACTAGCATGAACTCTTCAACACCTCTCCAGATTCAACAAGACTGACATTTATAGCTTTATTGTAGCAGAGACATGGCATTTGGATTCAGATTGTTTGGACTGCAGAGTGTCAGTATAAATAGCTATGATTGACTTTTGTATGGAGCACATCTGGAAGCAATTTATGGCATTCCAGCTAGATTAAAGCATGTTTTAAAGGCATTTCAGCAGTCTTTTTTTCCTTCTTTTTTTTTTCTGGCTATGGTGAATAAAGTTTCAAAGACAGTTTAGCTGCTGTTTCTGTTAATGTGGACCATAGTGAAGTCAAATTAAGGGCAACTGGGGAAAATGGTGCATTTGTTTGTTTTTGTTTATTTTGCTTTGTTTCCCAGAATAGAAAAACTCTGAAGTTGAGTGTAACTGAAGCTATATTCTTTGGAAGGTAAGATGTAGCATTTGATACCAGGTTGCTTACACTCTGAAAGCCAGTGAACTAAACAAACTTGAGGTGCTGGAAGTATGGACTCAAAACACAAATTTGAAAGACTTAAATATTTGCTAATGGGGACTGAAAGGATGGGGCACAAAAACCACCTCACTCTTTTTGAAGTATATAAAAATGTACAGAACCAAAAATGAAAAAATATCTGAAGGGAAATCATTTAGCATGACCCACTGTGATGTAGTTGGGATAACAGAAGGAAATTAAACACATGAAAATTGAAGCTGGCTGGAAAAAGAGGTGTACTTAAAAGGGCTGTTGCACTGTGGCATGGAGATGAACTGGGGATGGTAAATGAATTTGTGCTGCACAGCACAGTGTATGTGTTTGTCAGCCCATTTCTAACTGCCTCTGCAGTAGACCTGCTGGCTTGCTAAAGCTCTTCTGCTTATGGTGGTGGTGAACTGGGTTAAAGGTTTGAGTGGCACAGTTGCTCAATATGCTGCTGGGGCTGCAGGACTGGCTGCTGTGAAAACGTGTTGGCGAAAGCCTACTGCAAAGTAGAACAAAGCTGAAGATGCTTCTACTGACACTGCCACTGTGGCACATTGGGTGGGACTGGTGAGATTGTCTCCTCCAGCCTTTGTGCTTTGGAGGGATTTTCCTCAGTGCTGTAGGGATGTGTGGGTGCTACTGGTCCATTTTCATTTCCATTAATAGGATGGGACTAATTGTTTTCGGTTTTTCCTGGTGTTATCTGACAGCACAATACACGTGTCAAATGTGCTGTCTACAGGGACACCTGTACTGTGGTCAGAGATGCAGCCTCAGTAAAAGTGGGTGAAGGATGAACTTCTTAACCTGTCTGATTTGCCTGAGCTGTGGAGAAAGGGCAGCATGGGCATGGACTGGAACACAGGACAGCCTGTCTCCAAGCCAGCCAGTGCCTGTGTTGTTCCATTTTTATTGCCATCTGTAGCTGAGTAAGCTCAACTAAACCTGTTTTGTAAGCATGCCTCACCTCTGGTTGCTTTAGAGATATTTCATGGGCAATAGCTCTTTAGACCTTATTTCTGTGCTCCTGGGGATGGAGGTGGTCTGGTTCAGTCCCTCAGGTCCTTGACCAGTGCTGTGAAAGTATGAGCATCTTTGGTTCTGAAACCATTAAAGTAGATAAATGCAGTTTTGAATTAATATAGGGAAGAGTATGAGAGCACATGACTTCTTGGTAGGAGCTGTTTGGTGTGAGGATAAATAAAAGAAAAGAATTGTAGAAGTCATGAAGAGGAGAGATTACTTTGGCAGCTGGCTTGGTGGCAAAAGTGCTTGGTAGATAATTTTTTTTTAAATGCTGTAATTTAATTTTTTACTGCACTTCTGGCCTACCCCATGCCAAATATGAGGTTACATATTTTATGACATATTTTATTTTCTTTCAATTTATTTTATTCCAGTCTTAATAAATCCCACTTTTAATTAGGCCATATGAATCGTGAACTGCCCTTTAGGAATTTTATGCAGACTGCAGGGGAAAGGTTAAACAATATTCAGTCTTCAAGAAGTGGCAGTGACAATGAGCTCCCAGAGCTTAACCCACTTGGATCTTTTCCCAGCCAAGACAGAACACAGACAAAATTCATGAAAAGGATGTCAGTGTTGTATAAGGATCTGGAGTCTGGCAGGTGCATGATGCTTGTGTAATTACTCTTACAGTACTAAGTTTAAGAGTTTATGAAAGTATTGCATACATGGAAAGAGTGTGTTTTCATGCATAAAATCTTTGTTATATATCAACAAAAGCAGTTGGTAGAGGAGTTTCTATTTGGAAGTACATTTTTTAGAGTCCAGCTAAATGCTTCGGAAAGCACTGAAGGAGTGGACTCACTTCCCTTGTTAAGCAAGGAGTTTCTGTACTATTTTGTGTTACCTTGACCCACATTTATAGGATCAGAAGCCTGTATTGCTTCAGATTTTTTCATCTGAATAATGTGCTGTGAAATTCTGTGCCTTGACAGAGTGTGCCTTGCGCTTCAGTGTCTGAGCTTTATTTGTTAAAAAAAGTCTTTCTGTTTCTCTCCCTCGTGCAGATGGATGTAATGCCTTAAACCAGAGGCGCTAAACCAGTGCACTGCTCTTCTCAAATTTTCACAGCCTGCAGCAAGAGGCATCCAATTTGAATCGTTCACTCCCTGTTAGCATGGGAGCTCCTGACTGGTCCTTCTCATGGTGCAGTTGCTCGTTCCCGTGTTTAGAAGTAACATTATCAATATTAAAGATTTTTGTAGCAGTAGAAGGGAAGAGGGGAATTGTGTTACAGCTGGGTGCTGCCTGAACAGTGCTGGGATGCCACTGAACACCCTCCCAGTTCCCTCAGTTTAGCCACAGCCGTTGGCATAAATTGCCTTGGGTACTCTCAAATATGACATTTAGATGCAACAACTTTACTCTTTTAGGCACCTTCCTTTGTCGCTACTGACAACTGGAAAGAGACTGGGCTACACTTGTAAACCTACTGAGGTGTTTGAAGTTTTCACGTTGGGTATCTTGAGATACCTTTCAAAGTGCATATATAGATTTGGATATACTTAAAAAAAAAAAAAAAGGAATTAAAAAATAGCAGTGTTTTGGTTCTGGATCTCCTGTGGCACCAACAGTACCTCTGATGGCTTCAGCAGAGCAGAGATGTTTCTCCCCCTCCTTCCTGCAGTGTTCCTGCTCACTGCCCGCAGCCTTTCTGAGCAGTCAACAGGAATAACCAGTGCGGCCAGTACTGCATTTGTGCGTGGGCCCTGAAAGAAAACACACAGAAAATGAGTGTAATTGGTTTATGCTGCCTGATTAATTTATTACTTATTTCCTGACAAGTTCATTGAAATGTAATTTTCTGAGTGGTGATAATATCCACAGAGTAAAAGATGGAGGATGGACAAGTTGAGAATACTAAATCACAAGCAGTATTGTAGCCAGGGAGACTTTGTTCGACTTTTCATTAGAGATTGCATTCTGTTATTATACAGCCTCATTAGTTATGCTGATCAAGGCAGGGGAAGCTCTAATGACTGCTGTGTTAGGCATTGGAAACATATTTCAACTTACTGATGTAGAGTACGGAAAATAATTGCTGGAGATGTATGAGCAGGATTGATTGGGGCACCTTAGACTCTCCATTACTTTCAGATATGGAGAGCTCAGATATTGTTCTCATTATGGACGGTAGTTGACTTTCTCAGTGTTTTTGCTGTTACAGGTTTATAGCACACACTTTTTATTGTTTTTGATAGCTTTATTCTTTTTAATGGTGAATTCACAAGCTACCTTGTATGTTGTTATTAGCTGTCCTGTAAAATTCACAGGCTGGCTTTGCGTGATGCAATTATTTAGCAGTCTCATAAAAGCTGTATCTGGTCATCTCTTATCAGGCTCATTTAAACAAAGATATTTAAAATTGACATCCTTACACAAGCGTCTATTTTACAAATAGCAATAAATAGCCCAGGCAGTGTGCCAGAGACACCATGGAGACTTGTAACATGATGCTGGTTGCAGTGGATGAGGACTGTGACAATTCCATGCTTTTTTAATAATTAAAACATTGAACTGTTCTTGTCCCTGATCCAAACCAATATTGGTAAGGTTGATCTTTAAATCAGATACTGTGTGGCTGCTCGGCTGACTTACTCCTAGTGTGAACTCACCAAGATAGTCAAGTTATTTTCCATAGGCATTTTCTTAGTATAATATTCTTCTGGATTGAGATTAGTCTGCTGAATATGTAATTTTTATATACATACATGAATCAATAGAAAGCATTGTTTGGTGTGTTTTAATGAAATAGTAACATTTATAAACATAAATTTTGTCTGTTCATCAAAAAAAAAAAAGTGTAATGCAAATGAAAATCAACATTTTATAAGGAAAGAGTTGTTTAATAAGTTGCTTAATAAGAGATAGGGCTTTTTTTTAATATTTCAAAGAGGCTATTTATAATGTCAGCCAAAAAGCTTTATAAATAAATGAGGCATTAGACTTACAACAGAAAGCAGTATAAATTACAGCAGTGATGATGATTACCCATTTCACTGACAGGCATGTGTAATGTTTTATTTGTGTTTGAACTGAAGGAGTCTGATAGTATATTTTAGAAATAGGTAATAAAGAATTAATTGTTTCTTTATTAATATTAGTGACGTTTAATGGTAATATATCCTCTCACTCTTAGAATGGATGTGTGGGTGACATTGTTCAGAAGTGCTTTCCAATTATTTTAACAGAAACCATATGTACAGAGGGTAGGCGAAGTCCAGGATATCAAGTCTAGGTAATTGATGCTATGCAGAGTTTATAGACTTTCTCATTTCGTTTTTAATTAAAGTTTCAGTGCAATAGAATCCTTTAAAGTAAATTAAAATTAATCATCAGTAGGTAAAGCTGCTCTGCGGAGAACATAAAGCCGCCAAAACTGTTTTTCATACTGTGCATATATTGATCAATCAGTCAATATTAATTGATTTATATGTAAATGTACCACGTGAACTATTTGGGAAACCTAAAAAATGTTGAATGTGAATCCTATTAGGGCAACAGTTATTTTGTCATGGGTGTCAATCAATAAATACTTAAGTAGATTACAGATCCAATATTACTGTGCTAGTTCAACTATGTGATTGCATTTCAAAAACTCTATGTGGTTATCTTTCAAAAGCTGTTTTTATACTATTTCCTTTTTTTGTTTGTGTTTCAATATTCCTTTCTACAGTAATGATCTTTGAGATCATCAGTATTAAATGGTACATGAAAATTACTTTTAAAAGCTGCCTTTTGTATGCATGTATGTATTTTGAAGAAACTTCTTGTGTGCTACATACTTCCTTTTTTTTTTTTTTTGTTAGAAATCTGTGTTTTCTGCTGAATGAGATTCTGTTTAAATGAAGTAGTGAATCAAGTTAACTTTTCAGAATTCATTGGTGTGTGATAAAATATTGTGAATTGCTATAAAGGAAAAGTCCCAGATTTTATTTAGATAAAAATCCTACTGGCGTTAGAAGATGAAATCCTGACACTGTTGAAATCATTGTAAAATATCCTGTTGAGTTCAATGGCATTAACAGTTTCACCTTCAGAGCTTGTTGAAAGTAAGGGTAACATGTTAGGAATTAAGATAAGGTGATCTGGGCATTAAACTTCCTCAGAACCTTCTGCAAATCCAAACCATATTTCTTTGTACTTCAGCTGCCTGGATGGAAAATGGTGATAATAATTCCTTACATCATATAAATGCTGAGAAGAGAAACTAAAAGCTGCCAGGTTTTGGTTTTTTTTTCCAGATTCTAGTGAGTTTGGAATCATACAAATGTGTAGGTGGGTTCAGCAAATACCCACAGTGTCTGGATGTTGCATAAATAGCAACCTACAAATTCTGTGTGTTGTCCAGATAGCTAGATAATTCATGGAAAACACAGAAATAACTTTCTACCTAAGAAGTTGTCACAATATTCACCAAGTGGCATAATTTAACTGTGTCGTGAGATACAACAAATACTTGATAGGTGAGAGAACCTTTCCTATGTCTTTCACATTTGTTCACTGTGACAAGGAGAAAGATGAGCAGATGATGAGCCAATTTAAGCACATGCTGAGCTTTAGGCATATAACTAAGCCATGTGTTTAAATTCATGTTTTCCTGGTCCAAGGACCTGCAGCTCTTGCTCAACGAGCAGGATCTAAAGAGATCCAAGCCATGATAAGACATAAGGACTTAGCAGGCAGCCCTTTTTAACCGAAGATGTACATTTTAAGGTAAAATAAAATTCCATTGTGCAAGGTCTTTGGTTTTCTTTGTCATAGTAATAAAGTTCTACTTGGGAATGGTAAAATACCTCCTTTTTGTTCATGCACCTGTGAGAGGTTTAATTCAGGTTAGAGAGCCTGAGCACTGTGGGGGTTTCGGGTTTGGTGGTAATGAAAAACAGATAATCTGCACAGTTTTGTGCAAACATGAAGGGCACATAGAGGGCGTGTGAGTGAGTGAGTTGGGCTGACAGTATTTTTAATGATACAAAAAGAATAAAATAATCCTTTACTTTCTTCAGTCGACCATTTATTGGGCACTAAGAACAATTAAATATGGGAAATAAAATCGAATGGCCTTTTAAGCAATCAATGTAAACTTCTGCACTAAATTACTGAAGAATAAAAATATACTGTGTCATCAGTCTTTAAATACCTTGCTCATTAAAAGGTTGTGCACTGACCTCTGAGCTCTAATCCTCTGGATTATTAGTATTAATTTCTTTTTCTTTTTTGTCTTTTGCATTTTTTTTACAGGACAGTGGGAGTCAGTTTCCACATCTATCAAATTAGAGCATGACTTTACGAAAACAAGTTACATGACTTTTAGTTTGAAAGGAAAAAGAATGTGGTTCTGACTCTCTGCCTGGTTTGTGTGGGGCGTGTGCGTGTATGTTTAACATTTTTTAAGTTTGGTTGGTTTTTTTGGTTTGTTTTTTAAAGAAGACCTGAGTTTTTCAGTGTGTCAGGTATCCATCCAAATGAGGTTACAACACCTGGTTTCAGGCTGTCCCTGCTCCCTGGGCTGCAGGAGCTCGGGGCGGGGGAGCTGGTGTGCTTCAGTGGTCACAGAGGGGACTCCGGGAGCCTGAGCAGCTCCGGCAGCCGGAGGGTTTCTCTCCCACGTGCATCTGCCCATCGCATGACCCAGCTACTTGGATCCTCGGTGAACTATGGGATGATGGGTCACAGCACCGCAAGGAACAAATCTTCAGCCTTACTGAGATCTTGGTGACTTGCGAGTACGCTGCTGCTGGCGGGTGGAAAGCTGGTTTGTTTTTCAAGCCAGTAGCTCACAGTGTTGATTTTCATCTGTTTTTCCACAGCCCTTGTTAGCAGCCAAATATTACTTAGATATTTTGTTGCTTTCTGTTTCTGCCTGGTTGTCATGTTACAGCAGTAGTTTGAGCAGAAGGAGTTTATCGGTGCGTGCCTCACATGTCATGGCATGGCACTGAACTGCTCCATAGTGGAGTTTTAGGGGGATCATAACCACCTAAAAAACTTTTTCTTTGCAGAGTTGAAGGTGGTCAGCAACTTAAGTGGCAAGAGGCATCTTGGGGGGTAAATGAAACCCATTTTAGCTACACCAAGAAGGCAAAGAGTAAAGCAGGATACCCTTTTATAGGATGAGAGCTGCATAGGTGACTCCTTCCATGGCTGAACTTCAAGACAGATGGTAATGGTGGTTTATGTGATCCATATGCTCTCCAGGGGTCAAGTCCCTCTGTTTTTGCGCTGTGCCAAGTCTTGAGCCACAGCTGTAAGTTCTGTAGTAAGTTGTCCTCAACTTCACTTTTTCGGAGGAATCAGGATTTGTGCCCTTTCTGCTGCTTGGATGGCTGTCTGCTGTGCCACAGTTGTGACTGTGCCTTCATTACCCTAAGCATTTTTATGACCAACACTGGTTTCCCTTTCCAAGTTTAAATGATTACTAAAACATTCTTCCCTACAGTTAGTATTGACATTGCCTGCTTGCAGCTGTAGCAGGTGTGGGCATCTTTCTAGTATTTGCAGTGGGATGGCTTTGAAGGGCTTAACAATAATTGCCTGGTATTCATTGATTCATCTTCTGGTTTTTGTGATGACTTTAACAAAACTGATCTCATTTCATATTTGCCCCAGTGTTCATACACAACATTGCACTATAATTCATCATCATTTAATGCGAATGTTGCCCTGAAACCATTTTGCTCAGAGGGAAATCTGGAATTGTCTCATCACTGTTTTACCCACAGCAGGTTTGTCAGTCAGGAAAATTTTGCACAGAAGTGCTAACAGTGATATGAGAAGCAGATTTCATCACTGGAAATCAGAATAGAAAAGAAAAGAAATTTGCTTCTTCATCTAGGAACAGAAACACTGAGAGACAAACTGTTGAGGAGTACTTACAAACAGGCTTATGAAATAGCTAAATATATCTGTATAATTCACTTCTAAAAGGCATATTACCTATTTCTAATTTCATCATCCAAATTCTGAATTGTAATTGAACACATTGCCTTTACTTTCTTCTGGTGTTTTTCATAGGTCAGTGACTTGAGGGTAATATTTCAGATATTTCACAGGATAAGGAGCTAAGCAGTTTTAATGCTGGTCGCAACTGCCCTTGCTTACAATGCATAAAATATTTACATTTTGTTCTCTAAATGTTTTCTTAAACTCATATGAAGAACTCCTGGAAACCTGAAAATGAACCTTCTTTTCTTTTTCATACATTTGTATGAAAATTTGTTATTCCTGTGTTGAATTACCCAAGAATTTGTCCTGTAAGTCGTTTGGGCTGTATATTTGCATATTTTCATTTTTCAATTAACTTTAGTAAAATTTTGATCTGTAATCTGACTATAGCTTGGTGTTGCTGTGACCAGGAAGAAAACTCCAGCTGAAGTGGAAGAACAGCCTCTTTCTCGTTTCTTTTATAGTGGAGTCTCAAATAGGGCCCGACACAAAGTCTCTGCCAGTCTGTTTGGAGGCTGACATAGATGTGAGCGTGCTTTTCATCAGACCAATAAAGGACTGTTTGTTTTAGTCACTTTCTCCCTTTTTGTGCTAGCATCTCTATAAATGGAGTTTTTCTATTAATAGTGCTATTACCTGCCTGATGCACTTTTCCTTTCAAGTTTGACAGCGTTTTTTTTTTGTTGCCTGATAGTCCAGGGCAACACAGGGCCCAGCAGTTTATTTTGTGTGATGTCTATTTTTCTTCATTTTCCACTGTCTAAAGTGGTCCAGTGTTTTGTCACTTGAGCTTTAATTCTGTTTGAATTCATTATTATAGAAAAAGTCTGGGCCTAAAGGTGTGCTTTGAAAGGAGAGGTCCTTCAGGTTTGGGAATTTCTTTTCCAAAGTTGTGAGTGAGAATCTTGCTTGAAATTATTTCTGCATCTTGATAGGAGGGCCAGCTTTCTGGGTGTCAAGTCCTGTGGGCATGTGGGACAGTGGTCCTGCCAGCCAGGAAAAGGAAGGTGACAGCAGCTCTCCAGAGATCCTGCTTGTTCCCTCTGGGACAGAGCTGGCCTTAAACACCTGCTTAGATTCAGCATGACTTTACTGTGTGATTTATTTCTTGGCAACTTCAGCATGGTATTCTATCATGAGAGTAATAGACATAATTGAATCTTTCAAAGAGAAAGTGATGTCAAGTCTTCTTCATTAGAAAAATATTAATGGTGCTTGAATTGCTCAGGGTCCATCCTATGAAGGTGGTTATACAGCAGCAAGGTTTGAGAATATCTTGAGGCACCTGTTCATGTGAAGGGTCAAGGGCACAAGTGACCTTGAAGAATGCTTCACCTGGTGAAGGGCCTAAAGCCCTTCCCAGTGAGGAACGGCTGAGGGAACTGGAGTTTTTAGCTTGGGGAAAAGGAGGCTCAGGGGAGACCCTATCCCTCTCTACTGCTTCCTGAAAAGGAGTTGTAGCCAGGGGGAAGTTGGTCTCTTCTCTCAAGTAACAAGTAACAGGACAAGAGGAAATGTCCTCAAGTTGCACCAGGAGAAGTTTAGATTGGATACTAGGAAAAATTTCTTTACAGAAAGGGTTTTCAAGCAGTGGATCAGGTTGCCCAGAGTAGTGGTTGAGTCACCATCCCTGGAGGTACTTAAAAGATGTGTAGATGTTGCACTTACAGACATGGTTTAGTGGCAGACTTGGCAGTGTTACATTAATGGTTGGACTCCATAATCTTAGAAGTGTTTTTCCAACTTAAATGATTCTCTGTATTGAGGACCCTGAACAGTCTTCCAAACATGAGTCTGGATCTGCAAAGGGGAGTAAGCAGCAAATTCACAAAACATCTTGCTGAGGTTTGTCGTTGAAAATATGATCCAAAACACAGCACATCTGGTCTCATGATGACTCCTGCTTGTCTTTGGGTAGTATTTTAAAAGCAGGCATAGGAAAGTAGGCTACTGGGAACAGAAAACCCCCCAACAGTCCCATCTTCCTGCTTTTCCACTAGCTGAGAGGAAGTCAGGCTGGCTGGTGCCACTGGTGCTGATGCTGGTGTCTGCAAAGAAATGGATGCTGCTTGGAGAAGACATAACTCTGAAATGGCAGCAACCACAGTCCATGCTGCTAAGGGGCACTGGATCAGCAAGCCCAAAACTTGGGCAAATGGCTTCCCCTTTCATTTCTCTCTCCCAGCAGTTCAGCTCTTCATGGGGCAGGAGCAGCCCTCATCTTCAGCATGCCAAAGTGCTAAGGTGAACATGTAACTGCTGTTCCAGAGAAGGAGAGAGGACCCAAAAAAAAGAGCATTTTCTTGTGAGTCCTCCGTTGGATGCACCAAATTGACAAGGAGTTACTGAAAATCAGATTATAACTTGCTACCTAGGCTGGGAAGAGATCTATTCAAAGACAGGGTGGTTGGCCTGGGCCACTTTCCTTCTCAGCCAGTCCTGAAATAAAAAGGTAGTAAGTGGCAAACAGTTTTTTAGTTTTGTCTTTGTTGTTGACTTGTTGCATGTCTGACTTCTGCCCATTGTCCCTGTGCTTAGGGCTGCTTTTTTCCGCAGGGCTGCTCTGCTTAGGAGACTTTCTCATCAGTCACTAGTCCAGAGAAATTTCTCTAATTCATCACTCGTCTCCTATGGGGTGACCCTGAAGTCTAGACTCCTCCTGTCAGTGTCTTGTACCTCTCCCAAATGAACCTTTTCTTTCTTTCTTGGTTTGCTTTGCCAGTGAGGAAAGCTGGTAGAACTGCAGTTGTGTTTTCATTTGTAAGCTGCTCAATCTCCTGGCCAAAGAGGATGCTTGCCTCGATAATGTGCTTAAAGATTTTGGTGTGCAGTGTATCATCAGCTGCATAAATCACGTGGACTTTCCCTGATAAATTTCTTCTTCAGCTTTGAGCTTGAGCATAAAGACACAGGTATTTTTTGGATGTACTTAAACCCCAGCTGGTGTAGTTAAGCTGTTGTGCCAACTGTGAAAGCATTACCCACATCTTCTGTTCAAAGGCCAGGTTCCTGATCCTCCTTACATGGAGCTGAGATGCCCTTGTGTGTGGGGGGGAGAGCAGGGCAATTGGAGAACCTGTTGAGAATCTTTGACTTGTACCCAAAAGGAGGTACCAAATGGTGATGGGCGACTGCCTTCAGTGTATATTTTCATAAAGCACAGTTTGGCATTGCTTCTGTTGCAGATTTGCCTTGTGAATGGTTGTAAAATGATGTGAGAAACAGGAAAGAGGGATATTCCAAGGAGTACTCCTGGAGTGCATGAAGGGGTGGGAGAAGACATGACAATGATGAGTATACTGCACGCATAACACAGGGTCATCTATACTATTTGTACCTGTGCCTTTATATTACACAGAGTAATGCACTAAGGATACTAAGAGTACACACAGCAGTGTACTGCCTTGTTTAGGTGAAGTGGGACATGATTCAGATAGCATCCAAATATGAGAGTATTTGGCAACATAATGTATAATGCTGGTATTGCTATTGATGTGCATTATAAACACGTCAGTTTCCCCTATTGGTGTCAAACTGTAGCTGTTACTGAAAAATGTGTTTTTCTCCTAAGCAAGCTGTGTTATTCAGTTTGGATGTACTGCTAAAATCCAGTTATGTTTATATTATAGTGCTCTTGTGCTGCTGGTGACTATTAATCACGTTAAAAGAAGATTATCCAAAAAAGCACTTTTAGAGCTGTTTAAGTAATGTAAGAATTTGTGTTTGTAGTGAAGATCAATAGCCTTGTGCTGATCAGAACACTGGACATACGCTGAAGCAACGCCTGAGACATCTCAACTTGAACCTTAGAATGGCATCATCCAGTATGTAATACTATCCTGTGCAAGTGGTGCAATTGTAAAAGTGACTTTTCCTGAAAGCCTGATGAAGATTTACAGCCACCAGTGGTGTTAGTAGAGTGACATGAAGTAGAAACTTCTCAAATTAAATGTTTTAGGTGTTTTTAATTTGTCCTAATTCTTTAGAAAATCTGGATGAAGCTGACAAGCAATGCAGGCGTGTAAAGACCTTGGTCAAAGTCCAGTAAAAACCTGATATGAGCTGTAAACTGGCTTTTGCATGTTCAGTTACAAGGGAGGGCTGTTCCTGCATTAACAGCGCTGAGCTCGACTCCCTTGGCTCCTGCAGGAATAGTAAGTCATCGCTGTGATGATATGCCTCAGTGATTTTACTGTCTATGAAATAGAGACCATCTTCATACGAACCTCTGGGGGTTCTTTGTAATAATATTGTATTTTTAAAAAATGGCTGTACCACTCTACATAATCTCTGCTAATCGGTACATAAACCCTGTTTGGCAGTTTAAACTGTATGCACAAAGTACAAGATTTGGCTCTGCCTATTCCAATAGTTAAAAGCTTTAGTCTGGAGTGAAGCGCTTCTTTAATTGTTTTTAAGTGCAGTACACAGGCTTTTGTGTTTCTGTATGCCAGATAGTTTCTTTTTTTTTTTCCTGTTCCATTGTATCTCTGAGCAAACAAAATCTTGGCTGAATTGAAGGATTACTTTCTGAAATAAAGCCTTGTTCTGTGGAGTTTGCATAAACTAATCTCCCCTGTTGTTCAGAGTTGATCGAATAAAAATTCTGTGTCCATTATTCTGGCATTTTCACCAAATAATCTTGTGTCTGGAGCCAGTTTTCATCTATTTTTAATACATCCTTGATGGATGGGTTTATTTTCTACCTACATATGGCAAAAATGTATCGTTTAAAGCAAGTTACCCTGCTCCCTCTTTCCCTGTAAACAAAAGCACTTTCATTAATCTGCTTTCAGAAGCCTGAAACAAGAAGTTTCTCTTCCCATGCATGAGTAATTATAGGTGGGTCATGGATTAAATGACCTACTGGAAAATTTTTTTACATCTGTAACGTGACTGAGAAGGACTTGGAGAATGAGTCTTGTCTGTTCAAGCCTAGGTACTATGGGAAAAAGCACCAAAGCTATTGGTAGGCTGGAAAAATAAGTTGTTTTTCAGTGCTTGGCCATTTTTGCCTTCCAGTTTGTAGCTGGCATTAGTAATGGAAGAAGGAGTCATATGATGCTACTGCTACATAAAATGGTTTCTTTTATTTTGAGGATTTTAGATTTCTGTTTTAAATAAGTTCAAGTAAATATATAACATAAAAAACACCTGTTTCTTTGTCGAGTAGAATCGTAGAATGGTTTGAGTCAGAGGAGACCTTAAAGATCATCTAATTCCAACCCTCGTGCCATGGGCAGGGATATCTTTCATTAGTAGAACAGTAGAAAAGAGAGACAAATAATCTACCAAGGTTTCCAGTGTTCCACATTCAATAATCATGAAAAAACATACCTGAATTTTCTAGAAATGGATTTTGTTTCCTTTTCACAGTCTCCTTTTCACCTGACTTTTTGGGACTGAGTTATATGGAAGGAATTGGGCTTCAGTTTTGATTTTTTTTTTTTTTTTNTTTTTTTTTAAACTCCTCCACCTAGTCACAGTTAAGGAAGTGAAGCTCCATCATTCAAAGTCAGCACTGCCTCCTCGTTTGGTGGTGGTGTTGTTTGATATAACCATGTATTTCTGTCAGTATGCTTCCATCAAACTGCCATTGCTTGCAGATCCAACTCCTCTGGAGGCTTGCTCAGTCTCACCTGTGACACCAGTGGTAACCAGCCTGAAGTGGCTGAAGGTAGAGCATGTTCCTCCTTGCTAAAGGAGCAATACTGCTCCAGTCAATGTAAATTGTTCATATTCCCCACCTCTTGCCATCTACTAGGTCAAGAGACCACGTTCCTAGCTTTGGCAATAAGGTGATATGGGTGTGATAGTCTTTATAATTGGAGAATGAAACTCTGGTGCATGTCCGGAATGAGGTACCTTGCATTTGGCTTTAAAGTTGGATCAGGATGTGGTAAATATTTGATATTACTGAGTAAGTGCCTACTTTTCACTCTGTGAGCATCTCACACAGATAGCTTGTGTCCTGGCATAGCAAGTGTTTTGCTTTCAATTTATACTTTGCTGTTAGTTTCCACAACTGCAACTTTTGTAGCTGATGCTTTCTCTTTCAAATCTTGTAATTTTCCAGAGTTAAGATTCTGTTTTTATTAAAGAAATGCTGCTTTAACTTGTGGTCTGGCTGGCACATAGCAAATCTTCAGAAAGGAGACCAAAGTATTTTGGTGGTCTTCCCTGTGCCACTGCCCCCCCGCCAAGCCAAATGTCTTTGGATTGTTTCCAAATATGCTGCACATCTGTGGATTACCAGACTTGTACAGTTACCTGACTAGTACTAGATCATGCTGATCCTTCAGACGAGCGTGCATGTAAAAATAATTAATTGCTCTGTTGATTCTTTTTCTATGTGATGACTCTACAGCATAGGGCTAAGTCAAATTTGCTTTTTGTTCTACCTCCTCAGATGATTTACACTACAAGGCAATTCTCACGAAGGAAGTTGATCAAATAGCCCAGTTTATATAAAGCTCAGTCACAGCTGGTAAGGATTATGTACAGAACAAAACCTGATGTTTGCTTTCATGTGTTTAAATTTCTAAAAGCCATTAAGGAGACCTAAGCTAGGTTCTGAATGCTCTTCCTGTAATTAACACATAATGCAGAGAGCAGTAGAATAGAAAGGACAGCTCATCTCACCATGGCAAATACTCAATGGCAATATAATGAGCTTGAAACCTTCCCAGTCTTCAGGGTAGAAAGTGAGACTGACCTTGCAGCATGCTTTGAGTACTCACAAATGGAGAGTATAGTAGGCAGAGCCTATCTAAGGAATCACAAGGTTGAGGCTCTGGATGGGAGCACACCTGCCAGCAGCTCCATCTGATTCACAGCAAGAGGTTTCCAGGCTGAGATTACTAACTGATTGTAGAGAAGGAGAGGGGTGGTAAGAGGGTGAAGGAGAAAAGAAGGGAAGGAAATAGAGAGAAACAGTGCTGCAGATGTTCAGCACCATGCAAAGTAGACCAATAGCGTGACATAAAGTTGGGAAATTTGCTGGCAGCCAGCAGAGCTTGGTCATCAATGCGGCTGGCATTCCACACGAGCCACCTACTCTCTAAGCAGCAGCTGTCTGCTCTTGGGGCACTCTCTCTGTGCATGTGTTTTGCAGCAATCCAGCACCTTAATGTTGAGGAACAGCCACAGTGGAGTTTGTGTGGGAAAGAGAGCATTGCAGAGATGGTCACATGGAAAAATGGTGGTGGTGGTGTTTCTTGGACAGTCTAGAGAAGCAACATCCTCCTTGAATGCAGTAGTCATGTACAAAATGGATATAGAGTGGTGGTACTGGAGAGATTCTTCTCCTCAGCGAACATTTGGCTCTGTCTTGGTCCAAATCTGTCATCAACCAGTCCTCAAGCATATGAAGTGCCTGTCTGTCACAAGCATTACCGTGATTCTTTTGCTAACTAGGTAGTTACAGTACATATATTTTACATATACATATAGAGGTGTGACAATGTAACTTCTAAAGCCTTTTACTTTAAGGGTTCAGCCATAGCAGAGAGTTCTTTTTAATGTGTCTGAATGATAAGCCTGAGAGGATGGGGAAGTATCTACCTTGTGAGCATCTATTTCTCCTTACGTTCTATTTAGCAAAGAGAAAAAGATTAATGCATGTTTCAGATTCATAAGGGAGAAAACAAAGGGCTGTTAGGTGACAATTAAGTCAAAACTATTTTAAATGCAAATATTTTTAACTGCTAGTTAAAGTTGGAGGGGCTCAATTTATGGCACTTGGCAACTTAGACAAATGAATACACTTGTTTTTCTTCTCTGAAGTATAAACTGCCTTCCTTGCTTGAGAAGCATCCTGTTTTCTTTAGGTTGAAGTATGTTTCGAACTTGTTTTCACCCTAGGATTCTCTTTGCCTTAATAAATTTTGTTCCTCACCAACTGCAGATGTTGAGCCTGGTGTCATAGTGGCCAGGATGTTTTTTCTTTTCCTTCATCTGTCTCCCTTTGTCCTTCAAATTTTTATTTATTTATTTTTACACATTTGCTTTTATCGTATTTTCTATGGGGAACAAATGACCACCACTCTCACACAATTCTGCTGTCATACTGCTTCATGGGTGTGTTTTATTATTTTTATTATTATTTACTCTGTGATTAATATAGGCTTTTTCTCCTGTAAGAGGACAAATTCCTGCCCCAGATGACCTTACTTTTTGTCAAACAGGAGGCTGCCTTGCAGTGTCATTTCATCTGGACAGAGGAAATTAATATAAATGAAAGCTCACTGGAAAGTGAGTGTTTTTGTCTAGTAGTTGCTGTTTGCCACAAACTACTTTGCAGAACAATATGCACGAGTTAAAATCAGGTTGCAGTTTTTAATAATATGTGGGGAGGGACAAAAGTGGCAAAGGTACTTTAAGGGTGTGCTCTGCACATCGCGGGGTGAGCAGCGTGTGTCTGTCTGGGAGCATTTCTGTATACTTGAGTGTTTAAATTTGGGCACCTGTGTGTGCATCCATCTGGAATGAGTTGGGCTCACATTTTCATATGATCAGACAAATAAACCTATGATTGGCAGTCAAATGTCTTGGATGTCTGTTACCTAAGGCTGAAAACACAAGCTGGCTTTCCACTCCACCTCTCTTCGAATGATGTTGGTAGTGGTACAAGATGCTTGTACTTGATTAGTCTGTCCGTACACTAAATAGTATTCCTTACATCCAGCAGTTGTGCTCAGCTGTGACTGCTGCGCCTGCAAACTGTTACAACAACTTCTTTTGTTGTTTAGAAAGCATATTTTAAAAAAAATTGTGGGGGAGGGATGTATGTTTCCCTTGGATGAGTTGCATTAAAAACAGTACTGTCTTGACACTGGCTCTTTGAAGTAAAGAAATTACACTGTTAATGGAGGACCTTTCTGTGAAGGCAGTGTGCAAATAGTCCTTGTGCTCAGAGCATTTGTGGTGTCAATAGACAAGGTGTGCACTGGGAGAAGGAGCTCAGACCAAATAAATATGGGATGGCAGCAAGCACCTTGCCAGAGCCCGGGTTATTTATTGCTTTGTTTGGTTTTTGGGGAGTTTTTTTTTGTTTGTTTTGTGATGAAAGGGATTCAGTTACATTATAAGATGATGGAAGTGAGCTCAGGGAAGAGAAAAAAGAGTAAGTAAAACTTGGAGAAGCAGGTGCAAGGACATGGCTTCTTGGCAGAAGGAGAAATTCAAGGGTGACATGCTGAGAAGTTTGGAGAGAACAGAGGGCAGGAGCAGAGGGAAGGAATGGTATTGAAGAAGGCAGTGGGCATAGCTGAAGTGACAGCAGTGACCATGCTGGCCTGAAGAGAGGGAAAGAGACCTGGTCTCAGGGTGAGACAGATGCTCTGAGATGGTCTTGAGGGCCACTGGGGAGTGAAAGGAAGATGGAAAGAGGAGGCCGGCTTGAGTCTTGAGTAAAAGTGGAGTGGGGATGGACTGTTTGATCTTGCACTGTGCTGGTGTCAGGTTCAGTGGGGTACTTTGCAGAAGGCAAGGTACAACTTTTTACTTTTAAATAATGATTTACTGATCACTAAGGCTAGTGCTTAAACAAAACTCATCCCAGTAAGTGAAATCCATTATGAGAGTACATCTGCATTGATTGTCATGCTGAATCTTTATCCTCTCCCAAGTGTAGGATGGTACATTATCTCAGCTTTCTTGAGACAGATGGTTAATCCATAGTCTTTTGCTGTCTCAGCACACCAATTGGAGATGAACTTGAGGCAGATGGAAAGTTGAAGTCAAGTTCTATAAGTAAAGTAGCATTCATTGGTTAACTCTGTGGAGGCCTTGATTTTCCTCAGTGAAGAAGGCTTGCCAAAGGTTCGATAGGAATATTCCCAACACCTATACTGTGAAAAGAAGCTCACGTGGAGGAAACTGAAATGCAATGGTCTGTGTTAAACAGTAAGACAGGTAGTGTTATCACAGCCATCCCACTGGACTTTTAAATGTAGAGGTCATGTTTCATAATCCTTTTGCTGGAAATAGATAAAGGAAAAAAATAGCTGACCACAGAGCCTGCATGCAGGATTCTGCTGTGCTGTAGGCAGATGACTTGCATGTCTTTCTTCAGACAGAGCTTTCTGTAATTTGAGTCATCAGTAGCTGTGTGAAAGCACATAGGTGCATTTTCTTTTCTCAGTTTGATACTTCTGAACACTACATATAATGTTGCTCTGTAGCACCTTGAGTATATTGGGGAAAATAGTGATGGGGTATTTTCCCCACCTTAGAAAGCAAACCATCATTTCAGTATCATGAAATAGTTCAGTGAAGATTTCGGTGTTTTCTTCCATTTATGTTTGGTAATGTTAGAGATGAAGTAAAAGAGAATGCGCTGCCCCAGGAGGTATGGTGACAGTCCTGGTTATTTGGCATTGTGCTCTTTGTTGCAGTTGTTTGTTAGAAGTTTAAGTAAATAAAAAGCTAAATTTTCCCTTGAGCTACGATGGTATTTCAAGACACTTCTACTGTAACTAAGAGGAGAAGTTGCCTGAGTACACTCAAGGGATGAGTTTGTTGTCAGTGTCATTACTATCCTGTAGTGAACTGAGTCGCAGCATAGAGGTAGTCTACAGAACGTGCTGAATATTAAATACATGCAAATGTAAGAGGTATGCATGTATATAGAAGTAAATCTGTTCCATAATGTATGTAGTTTTTCCCTAGATCTTGTATAAAACTGTGAATATAAAGACTCTAAACAGTAGTGTTTTCTTCTAGGCAAATAAAATTGTATTCCATTGTACTATTAAAGTACACTCTTAGGGATGATTTTGAGGTTGGTTTTCTGATTGGATAGTGTACATTGAACCTTAACAGTGCTGTTGCTTTAAAATATTGAAGGTAAATATTGCTGTGAAGACAGTTTAAAATATGAAGTTGGAAAAAGTAATTATACTTAGTTTGATTTTTTTTGCATATTTTCCATCCTCCAAAAATGAGGTGATGCTGCATTAAAACTAAGTTAGATTATCTAGACCACAGGTGTAAATACTTGCAGTATGTTTCAATAGCATTTTAACTTAGCAGATTGTAAGATTTTAAAGAAAGACGGAGTTGCTTTGTATTTGCCATTATGACTTATCTGTAATATAACATTTATCACTCATAAGATGTTATGCTTGCATATAGTTCACCCTACTGCATCTTAGATTCACATGAAACAATATTTATTTTCGACAGACAAATATATATAGAAAATATAGCTCTGAATATAGTAGAATAAAAGTATTTGAAATTATTCAGGACATATATAAGGAATAGTTTGAGGCCTGCTGTTGGTCTTGGATGCAGATCACAGAATAGGTGGCCTAGATTTACCAGCATTAAATATGCCATTTTAAACAAATGCCACTAAAAATTGTGCCCCACAAATTAATGGCAGCTGCTGTTTCCTCTGTGATTGGAGATGATCCTCATTGTGATAGATAAGGGTTGGATTCTGATGGACTATAATGTTGGTCTTGTCATTTGCATTTCTGTTTTATTGGTAAAATACAGATTAGCATTTCATGGTTAGAACAGTTATTCAGTGACAGCTTGACATGCATTCATATTTAGTGCTATCAAAATGACACTTCTGCTTATGTAAACTTACATGCGTATTACTTATGTCTCCCAAGATAATTGTTCGCTAAACAAGGCAAATGTAAACAGGAGGCTATTTTTTCAGAAAGTTGCTCCTTCAGCTTCCTGTCCATCCCAAAGGTCAAATCCTTTTTTTGTGAGACCAAAAACAGCTGCTGACGCAGTGGTGACAGTGAAGAATGATAATATTATGATCTATGGTTCGGTTAAGAACTCAGAGTTAAAGGTTGTAACAGAGAAACATCCTTTCAGCAGGTTTCTGCAAACCTTAATAAGTGGTGAAAGAAAAATGCTTTTGAAATGGGCACTCATTTAGAATGCTTATTTCTTCATATTTTAGTCTTTAAGCACTTTTCCCCTGCAGTACCTGGTAGGGTTCATTTATATTGCTTGCATTGTAGAAAATACCTGAGGTATTGAATAAAGCTTTACTACCACTGAATCTGAACAACTCAATAGTGTTTATTCCTAGCTGTGGTCATAATGTCACTGTGCAGTAGAAAGCTTTATTAACGTTTTGCAGCACATTGAGGCTTGTAAAAACTCACGTAAAGGGCTGACGATGAAATAGGGGACTCAGCCCAAGCCATAACCTCTGATAATTTGCCCCTACCTCATCCTCCATCATTACTGCTCAAGTTGGTTCTGATCTGTAAAAGGATTTGGGGTGGAGTCTCAGGTCCCTGGAAGTGCTGTAGCCAAGGTGCAACTGTTAGTTAAATTGTTTTGGTGTAGTGATAGGAACAATCTTGGTGGCACTATTGTGAGGACAGTGGCAAAAGCAGAAATGGAACCACACATCAGGGGCCCTTCTGTGATGAGCTGCTGTGGTTTAAGAAATTAACTCTGTCCCAGCTGAACCCAGTATCTGAGGTCTGTCCACAGACTTCTGATGCAGTCAGTGAAGCAGAAACTTGTGTTTCATGAGGCTCAGTGCCCATGCTGGATTCATCCCCAGCACTCAAAGCCATTTTGGGTTTGCATAGGAGAGCTCTACTGATTTCCCTTCCAGTGGGAGAGGTTGCATTTATTCATAACAGCCTGTTTTTTTGTTTATCATGGACCTGGGGGGAGTTTATTAGATTTATTAGACATCAAGTTTATTTTTGGATTGAGCTTTTACTGCTGGATGTCCTGCAGTTCAGGATGTTTCACTGGGCAGTTTTTGTTGTACTTTAGAAAAGCTTTAATTACTTCTCTCCAGCTTCCCTTCCACATTCTTTTTTGTTGAATTTCAGTGATGTTTTTCTAGTTATGCTATTATTTTTTTTCTTTAATCAAAGAAGGCAGAAGGTTTCTTAAATGTGTTCATTTTGGTCTTAAAAGAGGAAGGAGACAATTCATAGAACCATAGAATGGTTTGGGCTGGAAGGAACCTTAAAGATCTTCTAGTTCCAACACCCCACCATGGGCAAGGATTTCACTCACTAGGTTGGGTTGCCCAGAACCCCATCCAATCTGGGCAAGAGGGATGGGATGCTTGATGGAGGGGATAGTCACTGACCCTTTTGCAGTGTTAATGGTCAAGGACAAGATATAGTCCTGCTGTGGGAAACATATTTGAGAAAATGCAGATAAAATAAAACTTTGAGGAGAATTTCTAGGGTAACCTCATTGTGGGGTTCTAGGACCTAAAGAGGGCTACAAGAAAGCTGGAGAGAGACAGGACAAGGGGTGATGGCTCCAAACTGAAAGAGGTTAATTTTAAATTAGGTATTAGGAAGAAATTCTTTACTGTGAGGGTGGCGAGGCACTGTAACAGGTTGCCTGGAAAAGTTGTGGTTGCCTGAAAGTGTACAAAGCCACGTTGGATGGAGCTTTGAGCAACCTGGTTTATTGGAAAGGGTGCCTACCCATGGCAGGAAAGTTGGAACTAAATGCTCTTTAAGGTCTCTTCCAACCCAAACTGTTCTATGATTCTATAAATTAACTGTGGCAGAAAAAAAAAATTACTTGCTTAGAGAAAGAAGTTAGAGAAGTGTTTGCCTGTTGCAGGGAAAGAAATGGCAGTTTCCCTTATTTTTCTAGCCCAGTTATTTGTGCATGTGTTCCTTGTTCAAAGCAGTTAGCTGAATTTCATTGTACTTAAACTGATACTTAAGAGTTAAATGCTGATAACAAAGCAAACCTTTTAAAGTAGCAACCCAGCCAGTGGTAGAACTGCCTCAATGAGATGCACTGCTAAGGCTAGAGAAGCTCAAAAAGAAAAGAAGGTGGCTAATTCTCAGTAGAGGGTAGCAATGGCAGGTAAAAACATTGTCAGTTAAAACATATTTTATCATGATTACCACAGAACTCATTATTATGATTAAAGATGTACTAGCCATGACATGCCAGCTACATGCTGGTAGCAGAAAATACCTGCTGTTTGTAGGTTATTATCAACCTCCTTTGAAGAAAATCAGTCTTTCTTTACATTTGCAATGCAATGAAACCCCAGGCATTTCTTTGTATCTTTAATTTAAGCATGCTTTTCAAACGCAGATACACAGCTGCAGTGAGCAACAAAATGGGCTTGTCATGTTTTGTGGCATCCCACTAAACAAAAAGGTAGTTTTTGCAAATATCGGTGTTAACATTTTGAGTTTGATGCATTGTCTGGTGAAATTCCAATATATATAGATCAATGAAACAGAAGAAAATTTGTTAACAGTGCTTAACAGAGTACTGCACCTTATTTTGAACCATAAATTTAAATATAATTTCTAATGTTATATGGTACCATAAATAACATTAGGGAAAATTGCTACCATGAAAAATATCACTAAGCGTATTGAAGCCTTTAGTATAGAGCCTGATGGAAAAAAATGACAAAATTGCAAGTAAAATGCAAGTTCAGATGTAACTAAGCCCATTCCAGAAAAAGTTTATTCTAGGTGTTTGCAGCAGTTATTTTTCACGAAGAGAGATATGTTAAACATCAGCTTCAATAAGCTCAAGTTATGTGGTCAGATAGATACTGTGCAAATATTAAACTGACTGATTTGTTAGTGAACTGGCAGATATGTCATTCTTCTATCTTTATTATTTTTTAAATAATTCAGCACATGTGCACTATTAGCACTGTAATGTGAACACTCCCATGCTGAGGTTTTTATTTTGCCTGAGAAGAAAATGAGCTTTGTGTTTCCAAAGGTTGTTGGTGTCTTGCATTTTACAACCAGCTATTGTCTCCTGATGAACACATCTCAGTAGCTAGGTGGTAGTAAGCCTAAATATTATAGTTAGAGAAAGCCTTTCCATTTGCAGTTGTATATTTGTAAACTTATTTGATTTAGTAACTACAGAAACTCCAAGACTGCCTAGTCATGTCTTAGGAGGTCAGTCTATGCCTATTGCTTAACAAAACATTAAATTCCAATTTCTATTTCTCTTTCCAGCATAGCTTAATTTTGTTTAATTTTTCTTTTAGAATTTGATCCTTTTTGTAGCCTCATTTTTTCCTTATTGACTGATGTAAATTCAGCTTTCTATCTCCATTTTTTTTCCTATGCCTCTTGCTGTTGCAACTTACCTTGGATGGCAGGTTATTGGTTACTGCCTACGGGAGCCTTTTCCATGAGCTAATTTAGCTGTCAGTCTGAAATTGGTAAAAAGGATGAAAGATGGATCATAGGCCTGGGGCATGCCTAGACCAATATCTAGCATATCCCTATCTGGAAGTACGCTTATTAAAACAGATTTGAAAAATATTTTTTCCCAATCTTGCTCTGCCATCATTTCATTCTGCTAAGAAAAACATTTTCTCAGTGACACTACTGATTCTTTGGCAGCTTTCTTTTTTTCTGAAAGGAGAAAACAGCATTTAGATACAAGATCAATAGAAAAACAAATAGACTATTATATTCCCTGGAGAAACCCCTAGAGAGAAGACAGATGTGCAGAAATTTAATATTCTTGTAGGCAAAAATCATGAACATGGGGGTTCTGTTCGGCTGAAATGAACTGTGGTAAATGTGCATGAAACAAATGTTTAAAAAGGAACATTTTCAGGCTAGGCTGAGGTTCTGTGTTTGAATTTGTGACCCCTTCATAAAGTAATTTTGCATCTGCAAATAATGGTTATCTTAATATTATATATTATATAATATTATATTCTTTCACAATGAGTGAAAGGAAGGTTTCTCTCTATCTGGTCTTTTTAGATGTACTCATACAGAAAACCGTGTCTTTAATATTGTCTCCATTTTTTGTGACAATAATTATGTTCCTCTGCATGACCTTGAGCCTGTTGTTATTAGACTTAGTATGTGCTTTTGTTTCTTTTCCACAATAATTTGTAAATAAAAATAATCAAAACATGACTATAATTTTCAATGACAGGTGTGTCTGTCCAATTTCTGTGCTTACAAGTCTAAACCTGTTGTTGTATCTACTCAATGAAAGGAATGTATGGTTTGAACTGTCTGTGTCTACTGTGTCAGGCATCTTCCTGGAGCCTCTGCACTAAATATCCGACCAGGAGGATGAAGGGTACCCTCCAGTTGCAGGAGCTGGAGGATGAACCTGAAAGAAATGAGGTAATTGGACTGAATTTGCCTGACACTGAAAACCAGCTGTGAACCAATAGATACTATGTTTAATTTTGAACACACTAATACCATTGAGCTGTGAAAGCTGTGTTAGTTTCTAATCTTAATATTTAGCAGGTATCAGAAGCAGCTACAAACTTCTGCCAGCTTGGGTTGGACTGGATTTTCTATAAGCAAAATGCTATACTGCCCTTGTCCTTAAGGAACATATAGTCCAAAGTACAAGATGTAATAGGTGTGTGTGTGTAAATGATACAGGGAAGGAGGCAGAAGTTTCTGAGAAAGGGAGCAATAAAACAGTAGTACATGCAGTTCTCAAGCTATTTTTAAGTATTTTAAATTCTACCTGTGATGTCTTCTTCAAAACAACAGAAATTTACCTCTACCAATAACTTTGTGTAATTTGAATGTGAAATTGGTTTAAAAGGAGTTACATGGGCACAGTATATCTTCTTAGACGTTGGTGTATTAGCATTTTTGGGTTTATTTTTCACACTCTACCTCATGATTCCTTCAAAGTTTAAAACTGAAACCTACTTTCTTATTGGACATTTTTAATTTGTATGTGTGCACCTCCTAAATTGTTATTGCAGCGGTCTTTTGTTAGTGTCTGTGACTCCTGATTATTGAATTTCTTAGTGTCAAAATATTTTTGAATAACAGCAAGACCTTGATTTTTGCAAGCTTTTAGGTATGTGAGTAGATCTATTTGTATGTATTCTGTTTGAATTTAGAGGGGCAACAAAATAAAATTAGTGTTATTGGGCAGTATTTGTTGAAGGGTGTTCCTGAAGAGAGTAAGCATGAATCTGGATATCGCATGTTAGCTTAGGTGATAAAAGTTGGTCATCACACCAGCAAGGGAGCATTAAGAGACAATGGCAAGAGTAGAACCCAAATTTTACCCTGCCAGCTGCTCCCAGGCCCATCCTAGGAGCCCTCAGCCCATCAGAGGCTCAAGGGGGACAAGGGGAGGTAGGAACCCAAATTATGGATTTGGAGGAAGACACGCCTTGTGTGGGCATCACCCTGGGCTGTCCCATGAGAGGTTCATCCCTGTGGTCCAGGTGTGACATATCTCAGTGTAAGTCAATGGCAGAGCACCTGAGGTACTGTGGGAGCTTCTACGAGGGGGTATGGGATGCTTTAGGTGGTTCATACAAAAAGCTTTTTTGGGTTATACAGGTCTAGTTATGGGATGCTTAGGGGAGGCTTTATGGAAGTGACTTGGGAAAAGTTAATGTGTTGTAGGGGAAACTTCAGACTCAGCAGTGCCAATGTAATGCAGTTAAGGCTGCTACCACAGTGGTGTTTTCAGATGCTGTGAAGTGAACATTGAATCCAGCCCAGGTTCACAGCACTGGCTGTAGAGTTTCCTCTAACCATGGGCTAGTGCCATAGGGCTTGTGGCTCTTCTTCGTGTCTGAGGGCCATGAGTTAGTAATTCCATCATTTTGAGGATCATGTAAGACATGCGCTGTTCCCAAGGAGCTGCACAATGTGGAAATTAGAAGCAATGTCTTTTTACTGTACAGGCCACAAGCAAGATGAATTTGTTTTTCTTAAGTCTATTTGAGAAAAGACAGAATTTAATTTTCATATCAGAAACTGAGAAAGAAAAATACCACTGTCTTGTGTGCTTTTATGTATTTTGGCAAAAGTCTCTTATTAACATGGAAATGCATAGGAAGAGAGGACCACTAATGTGGATGTATGGATCATGAACCTGTGGATACAGGAATTTTGTTATTCTTATTGAAGATAGTCTTGCCAGGAAAAACCATGTAGCTTCCCAGAAGGATAATTTGTGCTAACACTAGAGGAGTACCTCTAAAAAAACTCTTGTACGAAAATCTTTTTCTTCTTCTCCAGATACAGAAATCTGGAAAAAAACCTAAAGATAAAAAGAGATGATTTTTTTTTTCATGCTCACAAATGTTAAGCAATGCATGCCTGCAAGCCCCTGGGAGTCTAATAGAAAAATTGCAATGAAATAAGAAAACTGCAAAAGTTTGTTCAGAATGAACACACCTAGGAGATGGAAAAGAAAATTCAAGTATGTACAAATTGGTCCTATTTTTGTAGAAACCAATCTTGTGCAGTTTTATTTGGTTGCTGAAGGATTAGGTGGTATAGAGCCAGCAGCAGAGCTGGGGTTAGAGCTCCAGACATCATGTCACTTCTACATTCCATTTGCCAGTAATTTATTGCAATAAAGAAAAAAAAAAAAGGGGGGGGGGAGGGGAGACAAAGGAAAAAAATCCTCTTTAGTCAATAACCAGTACTATTGATAGGTGTATTACAAACCTGCAAGACACTAAGCCCACTTAACTGGTCTGGGTTTTTACTGGGAATTTCTCAGCAGCCTTTGAGGTGATAGTCTGTGTTTCTCACCACAGCTTTACTTAGGTAGGATGTTTACAGACTGCTTCATACTTTCCATTCTGTGCATCATGCCTTTGAGCTGCTTCTGTGAAAGGTACCAGTGTTATGGATTCTATGTGGCAGTGCTGCAGAGACTGGTGTAACTTGAACAGGAATAATTTGAAGACAAAGCAATGACAGAAAGATTAGAAAACCCTTTGATGGTACAGGTAATAAAGCTCTGGAGAAGACTGCTGTAGGAGATTATGAATTTCCCATCACTAGAAGTATTTAAAAATATGTCTGTCAGGAGCGATGCTGATGTAGTTTATCCTTTTACAGTCAGTTATCACCCTTCTGCACACTGTTGTGTTAAGCTCTCTGATATGTTTTGTGTTGCACAAGTAACCTGGAACATCTGCCTCGCCATAGTCATCAACCCTTGACTTCTCCCAACACATAGAATAGGGATCCCATCACAGTGTTTTTCTGGATTTCTCAGGAATTCTTCCTCAGACAGCTCTTCTTCTGTGAAGAAGTGGTTTGGCAGACAGACACTGCTTGATGTCTGTCAGTCATGGGGCTGAGTGTCTTGGGAGTCTTTGTTTCTCCATAGCCCATAGGAATCCTTCAACCCATAGTCAATGGTGCCTTTATACCATTCTGAATGCACTGGGCATATTTCAAGAGAGCTTTGCAGTAAAATCAGGAGCTTTTGTGTGCCTTAACATAGGTGTGGACATCCTTGCCTTTGTAGATGTGATTTCGTGGTGGGCTTGGCAGTCCTGGGTTAATGGATGGACTCAGTGGTAGTACCTAAATGATTCTATTCTATGATTCTGTGTTTCATGTGCGACCATAGTTGGTGAGAGGTGTGGGAACTCCATCTAACTGCAAATCTGCGGTGCTGATGCCTGTTGCGAGTTCTGTAGCACAAGGAAAGCCAGGGAAAATGTGGTATAGGACAAGCTTTGTCTCACAGGAAAGGGGAGTGATCCTAAAAGCTTTTGCCTTTGGCTGTGCAGCTTTAGTCAGAATTGTAAAAATTTAATTTTTCGCTTGCTGAAAATTACTGAGCACTCTTCTCAAGCATCTTTCTTCAGAGAGAGACAAAGTCTATGTGAAATACATTCTGCAGTGAGGACTGGGTGCGATAGCAAGTATCAAATATTTTTTGGCTGGAGCTTACTTGCATTTTGATTGATTTTGACTATATTCTTTGCTTTTCCAAAAAACTGCTGTATATAAAAAAAAAAAAAAAAGTGGAATTTTAAATGTCTGGATAAAAGGGAACCCAACTCCCTGCAGAGAATTCACGTTGCCCAGAAGGGAAGATCCGTGTGACGAGTGATGCTAACAGTCTTTTGTCTCCATGTCCCCTAGTGTTTTTTTCTACTGTCTTCTTTGAAAGCAGATTGTGTGTGAAGGGTATTTAAAAATATCCAAACCGATCAAAATCATCTATGGCACAGAGGCAGAAATAGCTGGGAAAACAAACAGACCGGAGATGAAATATGGATGAGATAGACATACCAGTGTTTCGTAAAAGAGAGAGCTTAAAACCAAAAGCCAAGAAACACAAATACTGAGAGTTAAAGTACAGATACTTTATGATTCACGTTACTGTCTTCAATTAACTATGATATAGAATTGCACAATTTTTTCCTTTCAAAAGAGAAAACCATCCCCTTGCTTATTTTTCCACTTGCTGCTTTCTGTTTAAGTTAATTCAGTAGTAATTGGATACACTGTGTCTAATTCTTAATAAATCAACGGAACTTTATAGTGATATTGACAGTGGCTTTGCTTGCCCCATTGTTTCTATCAAGAGTTTTATTCTGCTTCAAAACAATTTGCTGTGAACGCCCTTGTTTGTTTGCCACACTAGGCTTTGTTCTGGCTGAAAACTTTGATTTATAACTGTATATAATTGATGGCTGTGGGGTAGGTGGACTATAGCTATTGCTCCTCCTCTTTTAATCTAGCTTTGCGTAGAAATCCATGTAGTGGAGCATTCTCAAGGGAACCAGGCTGGGAAATTTTCTGTATACCCAATGGGAGGCCATTAATCATAGTGAAGAGTCTCTTACTGGCTGCAAGCATGTTTGTGAAAGTCAGGAAAACAAAAGTGGACCACCTCAAAATGACTGATCAAGAGAATAGATGTTAAAGCCAATGTATTCATTGTGATACATCAAAAAAAAAAAAAAGAATAGTTTGTGCATTGCTAATTACATTGAAGTATATTCAGATAGATTTGGCACATGTAAAGATATTTTATACACTAAAAAGTGTATAATGTATAATTGCAGATGTTAGAGATCAGAACCCTAGGAGAATGAAATAAAAGTTTTGATGATTGCTGCTGTGGATTTGAAAGAGAAACTTCGAAAGCAACAGATAAGAAATGCCCAAAGCATTTGCTGAATGTGAGTCAGAGCTGAGCTGGTTAAAGAAACATGCTAAAAAGTATAAAATGTTAAGTGAGATTTTGATGAATATTTATCACAAAAATGTCTCATTCAGAACTACAAAAAAAAAAAAAACTTAAAATTTACATTTTGAGGCGTGAAATTAGGAAATAGTTTTTTCCTGCAGCCTGTGCTTTCTGTCTGTGATCCAGCACAGGCAAGGAAGCACCTGAGAGCACCTGCAATCTCTCAGAGGTGATACTCACCTGCATACTGTGAGTCCCAAAGTCCCGTGTTTTCAGAATGGGTGTCTCAGTATTTCTGCAGGTCCTGCTGGCTTCTCATATCCTTCACAGAAAAGTTTTGCTCAGATGTGAACCTAATGGGTTCCAGTTGGGACTGCTCAGAAGGTAATTTTACAGCAAAGCGATTGGGTTTGGATTTGAGCATAACTAAGCTGGATATGAGATGGAGGTAAAGGGGGTGTTTCTGTGATTAAAAATTTCTGCCCAGCAGGGAGAAATAAAGGAAGCAAAGGGGCTCAAATGCAGTTTTTAAGCACTGATAGTCTGGACTTTTCCCCATATAAATAGCGATAATGTGTAGGAAAAGATAGATTGTAACGTGCCATAACAACATTATTTACTGGACAAACAGTTGTTTGGTTTTTTTTCACTTTAGAGGCTAAATTTAATGCAAAGATAATGCTGCAGTCTCATGAAGCTGTGGTAGAACAACATACTGAAATCAATTTATTTACCTCAAAGAAAGTCTTCAAGTGAAGCTTCCTACTTGATTTCAGCCTATGTACTTTAAAAGGGTTACTAAAATTCATAAATAATTTCCTTGAATAGTGCGTAAATGTGAAAATCGAAATTGCATGTTCCATAAATTATAGTATATTGTTTTGATAATCTGATAAAGATGGAAATATTTGCTCCAGGAATCAGTACAGTAAAAACAACTTATCCCAACAAAGTAGTTACAAGGTTTAAAGTGACGTCCCAAGCAGTAACTTAAATCTTAATACAAAATGAAGAAGCATCAATATTCATTGTGAAATACTAATTGTTTTTCTTAATCTATGCTAAATTTATGGCAGTGGGAAATAGAAGTAAGATACTAATTTGCATTTGGTAGGTTTTTTTAAGATCAAGGGGAAAAAAATTTTCTGTGATTAAAAGAAAAGAAAAACTCACCTTAGTGTGTCTTCTTCACTGTTTAAGGAAAGGTTTCGTTTCAGCTGTATCTTCTGCAATTTCCAGTATTTTTATCCCAGTTTTATTCAATACTGTTTTATTTATTAGCATGACTTCATTTTCTGTTCTTCATACTAGTTTGAAATGAAAATACGGTCTATGTCCCAAAGATGTATATTCATGCTTGACATAAAGCACATGTTAAGATGTGGTTATTTCAAGTTAAGCATATGCTTAAGCTGCTCTCAGCAAAGATGACTTCTCTGAGCTGCAACTTATACCCTTATGTACTTTATTAAATTACAGCCTTGTCAAACTGAGTGCGGTGTCCTATTTTAGTGGTGTTTCACATGTGGGTGTAGCACTGCCACTAATCTTAAATCCCTTTTAATTACTGCCCCTTCACTTGTTTTCTTGTTTCCTGACATAGTAGAAGTCGAACTGAAATGAAGTCCAGGCTTAAGTGCTCATCTCAACTATTCATCTTAGCTTTCCCTATTGTTATGTTTATGCAGTGTTTTATTAGACTCATGGGATCAAAATGTATTCCCTTAGTTTTACAAAAAATGAATAGCTTTTGTACATCTGTAGCCTTTAAAGTAAACACAGTGAGTTTTTAAAGTGTTTTTTTTTCCCAACAACTAAAATACAGTCCTATATTCTAAACATAAATCATAATTTCATTATCAACAGAGAGAGTTCCAACACAATATATATGTATAGCTGAATGATATAAGTGGCATTTCTGTGTAAAATGTATTCCCTTGCCCAAGCAAACACTTCATAACAACATGAGTGAAAAGGTGTATTTAAAAAATGAAGGCTTAAAGCATGTTGCTTATAAGTTATATGGAATGCAGTTTTTGTAAAATATGAAGCTCACTGGATACGATCCAAACCAGCTGAACTATGTTAAAAGGTATAATAAACAGTCATAGCTTTGCATGCAGTTATTTAATTGGCAAATAGATTTTTCTATCACTGTCACTGGCAATAGCAGCCATTTGATACCAGGGCTTGGATTAAATGTTTCATCAGTAGTGCCTATTTAAGGATCTTTATGGAACAACAAGTTAGTCCCCTGGGCAAGCCCATGTCAACTGCAATAAAGAGATCCACACAAGTGAAGGAGATGTATTTTTGCAGGATTTACAGGGAGACTAGGATTTGCTTTTCTATCTGGATGCTTTGAAGGCTGCTTCCCATTTTGTTTAACAACAGTGTCTGCTGGTGGCAAGTATCGAATACCGAGCATTGCACATCTGAAGGATTTTTACTATTTTCTTGTGGAAATGGATTTATAAATGGTTGTCATCTCTCTGGAAATAGGTGAGTCTCTGATAAAAGTAGATATTGCAGGATTTCAGTAAGTTTAATTTTCTGGTAAATATTCTGCATCTAGATTAAACCTACTGATACTCTCCAAGTATCTGCTGTATTTTTACCTCTCATTCAGAAAAAAATAAAAGGCAGAACGCCCTGAGCACCTCTCTCTCTCTCTTTGAGTATAGGGAAAATGCAATGTGTGTGAATTTCAAGATTGCTTGAGTTTATTTAGTCCACTGTCCTACTCCCAAGGTGCTCATAAGATCTGTGCATGTAGTTAATACTTGCTGCAATATTTTGTAATTGGTACGTATAATAAATACATTTGTCATTTTATAGCACATTAGTTGAATTTAGAAGCATTTTCAAAGTTAATTTTGAATATGTATCTGTGTTTGTCATGGAACCTGAGTCAGTTCTTGGCAGCTAGATTAATTTTTCCGTGGTTGATTTTAATTTCAGGTTTTTTGTTTAATATTTGTCATTCTGAAACTCTATAAGAACAAGCAAAGATACATACTACAGCTGAAACCAATTGCACCTACTGTTTGTTTTCATGTCCACATAACCGTGCTGGGCATAAATTTAAGTCTCAGCTGTTCATTGGCATATATTTGATCTAAGCTGATGATACTGCATCTAACCTCCTTAGCTAGGTTACTGCTTTCTGAGGTTGAAAAGTGGAGAGCAAATGCCTCTGAGGTTAAATTAAATGAGCCGTTTGCAACAGATTCAAACTCTGATGAATAAGCATCTTTCAGGCTCACTTGAAACAGTTCAAACTTTTGTTCGCTGACTGTTCTCTGGTGTGAAGCAGAACTTACACTACCATTACTTTGAGAATTGATTCTGGGATTTTTGGTGAGGGTAGGAGTTGTCCCATTGCACGCACTTGGCAATTTGTATTCTCAAGAGATTTTATATATATGTGTCTACTGTTTTTATCTCTATGTATACCAATTATATATGTATCCATGTATATTTGTAAGTATTTGTGTTTACAATTTTATGTAAAATTTCAATATCTCTATATATATGAAAATTAGTAGGTGCTTTTCTTTTTACTTAAACAAACTCTCCTAACAAGTCTCATCATCGTGTTTTTATCATACACAGGGAAATGAAAATCACAGCTAAGTAAGTTCTAAAGATAGAGATATAAAAAATTCCTAACTGTACAAGGGCTCTTTTTCACCAGCTGGTAGTGCAGAAGTGCTTCTAAATAGTAGTATAGTATTTTACATCCACCATAATGTCTTTAGAGTCATGTCAATGTAAAAGGGCATAAGTTTAATGTGCACTTAAGAGTTGTAACTGTGCAAATTTCTCTATGCAAAATGGGAAGGGGAAGGAAGGGAGCAGGTGCATTGCTCATCCAGCCCTTCTTTCTTCTTACTCTCCTTAGTCCCTGTTGTTTCCTGGAGCCTCCTGAAAAGCTGCCAATCAGTGTTAACTCAGATCATGTTTGTTGCTTACATAGGGGATTAACACAAGACTGTTCTCATTTCATAACTTGTCTCATATGTGTCTCTTTCTGGGCTGGTGTAAAAATGGGCATTTTTGTGATAGAAACTGTGTCCGAGAGATATGTATTCCTGTCCTGCTTAGGTCTGTTCTGTTTGTGGTTACTTTAAAGAGAGATTGTTAGTTTTTGTCTAGGGACTAGGAGAGTAAAATCCTTTTATGCCTGCAATATTATCAGTATCTAAAAAAAGATGTTTCTGGTTTGAGCCCAAAATAAAGTCCCTTCTACATTTTGCAGCAGCTTCAAAATGGAAAGGCCTCTTAACTCTGTTTTATTTACACCATTATTAAGGAATAGCATCCTGTAAAACTATGAAAAAATAGCTGATCTGTCCTTGAAATCAAGACCTCAAGACTCTGTCCTTCTGAAAGACTTGGAGGGAATCATCTAACTAATCAGCTATTGGCTGGACAAGTAAGTGTAGGTTGCTGTTTATTGAAAAAGCATTAGACAAGTAGATGGAAAAAAGATGTTTGTGGCTAATCTCTGTGTGTGTATGTGTACTTAAAACTTTGAATTGTCTTCTGCCCTTGTGGGTTTGTGTGCTTATTCAAGATGGGAAGGATTTTTGTGACAACAACCATATTTCTAGAGCCAAGCCATTTCAGGATGTGACCACCTCTGAATACTTTGCATGGTGTTGCAGAAAAAAAATAATACCATGTTATCATCATAGTGACTGAATAAATCTGTCCTGTTTCATTGCTCCTCACCAGGAGTGCACATCCCTGTCTTTCTGTGCTCTCTCCCTGTAGGTTGCTTGTGCCTTCCTCTGTGACTCGAGGAGGCGGGAGATGTGTATCAATTTGCATGATAGTTCAGCCTTGTAACCTGGAGTGCGGTGACTGCTAATGTGCTTGTTGGGTAGGTTTTTCTGCTTGTACAGATTAATGACCCGATTCGGAAGCCGTTCTGTATGCTGGACTCCTGCTGATTTCTGTTTGTGCAGAACTGCTAGGAAAGCGAACTTTGAGCATATATCCTGGCATAATTTATTCAGGGTCCAGTCCTGGTGCCCAACCAGAGTTGAAATAATAATAAACTAGCCTTTGCACAAAATTGTTCTTTCTCTCATCTTCAGGCAGAGATTCTTCCTGCCTGCTGAAGGAGGTGCACTCTGAATACTCTGGACATGGGTAGAGGTCTCTGTGGACCTCTGGTACTGCTCCAGGCACTTCTTCAAACTGCCTCAGAACACACTATTGGAAGACAAGAAGTGAGTATTTGTTTCTCTCTAAGTTGCCATGACATGAAAGAGAGAGTGACTGCGGTATTTTCAGGAAAAATTTAGCATTTCCTCCATGTATTTATTGCACCTCTAATTTGCACCTTCAAAACACTGCAAGTTTTCTTGAAGTTCAACAACTAAAGGATTGGTTCCCCTTGTTGAGGCCTCAGTATTTCACACAGCTGATGGTTGTCAAGGAGCCTTGTATGGACTCATAGCTCTTGGGGGTGGGGGGCAGTTGTGTGATGGGTCTGTCTGGCTTGAGGAAACGGTGGTCTTGCCTGTGGGTGATCCAAGAGTAGCTGTGTGTGTTATCTTTTTGTCTGTTCCTAAAGCAGGTCACCACCTGACCCCATCCTCAGCTGTGTATAAGTATGTGCATCTCTGAATAGCGTAGTGACTGAACTGTGAGTTTTCCTTTCAGAAGTCCTGTATTTCCATCTCCTAGAAATAGTAATAATCCTGAAACCTCATAGAAACCTAGTTTTCTAAGAATTTCAAGATCCTATTTCTAACCACATTGAATTGCAGTATACTTGTACTTAAATGTTTCCTGGCTTCTTGGCAATACACTTTTCAGGAGAAGGTGGTTGTTTGAAATACCTTGGAGATTTGTAATACTAGAAGTAGCCAAGGTGAGGATGGTTTAGTAGGTAGAGGTGAGGATGGTTTAGTAGGTAGAGTGCAGGTGCATGTTAAATGCAATTTATCACATGGATACCACCGCCAGGTATGTGGGTGGATGGGTTGAGAGATGCCTACCTAAAGCTTTAAGTTGCTCAGTGAACACTTAATTCAGGGGATTTCAGTTTTCACTGGTTCTAACAGCATTCTGCAGTCATAACTTCACACAGATTAGCTATTCTTGAATAGGTTTTCCGTTGTGTTAGGTGTAGGCATGTTGCTCTGCACAATCACTCAAGCGTGGATGCCCTTTTTTTCCACCCAGTTGTTTCAACAAACATACCTGTTGTGACCACTGAGAGGTTATCGCTGCCTGGTAGGTAACATTGTGACTTCTTGCAAGGGATTTCATCTCTGGGCTTCTTGCACACTTTTATGGGGAAGACTCACATTGTGAAAATCCTTGTGTGTCTTGACCATCTCTTTTTCCAGCAGCATTGGACAAGTAGATTCTAATTTTACATGTGTATTAGTGTGACACTTTTGAGGTATCAGTGGATTTAGTTGTGATGAAATCCCTTAAGAGCAAGATATCTGACTTTGTAACTTGCATTTGGATTGTACTGTCTCCCGAGAACATCTATTTGCATTTTCATCAGAGATTTCAGAGGCAGTTTCTTTTCATACATGACAAGTAACAGCAATAAACTACGTTAGCAAATCCTCCTACAAGCTTCTTCTGTTTCCTCAAACTTCATGCTTAATAGTTGCTGGTAAATATTCTCTCTTTTCATCAAAATAGCTTGTAAAGATCAGTGGTTTTAAATACTTCATGCTAAAACTGCACAGATCTGCTTAGTTAGCTATGTTACAGCTGCTAATTGATTGCAATATGAGAATAAACAGGGGAGGTATAAATTTGAAAACGCTGCAAAAAGTCGAGAGGAAAGTGACTGTGATTTTGAAATGACGCTGTGTCTTTTTTGGTCATGGGTGGGTGAGACCGGATTCATTTAATGCCAATAGCAAAGCGTCATTGTCCTCAACGGGTCTGAGATTTTACTGTAATGGGTGTGGTGAGAGACATTTGACATTTTCACTTTGATACCTGAAACCACCAGCACAAAAAAAA
>VXBX01001580.1:106583-127011 GCA_013400415.1 Scytalopus superciliaris
AAAAAAGAAAAAGAAAAGTTAAATACTGTAGTTTCTTTTTCTGTTACGGAGTAGACTCTGCCTCTGGCTTTTTCCAGAGTTCATTTTGTTCCTCACAGCTGAGCTGAAAAATCAAATACCAAATCTGATACACTTGCATTCTGTGTGGAAAAGAAAGCCTGGATTTGGAATCAGTCCTACCTCTGAATAAATAGAGCCTACTTTTCAAACAAACCTATGCTGATTAATAATGCACTCCTGTACTGTGCCAAAGTAAATTTTGCATAAGGGTAATGAAAAAACATATGAAACTTGATAATCTGCAGTGATTTTTAATTTTGGTTAATGTGAACTTCAAATTTAGGGGCTCAGGGCTGTACTAAAACAGTAAATAAGCATTGTCTGCTGCTGTCTATAGTGACAGCTTCCTTTTTTTTTTTTTTTTTTTTTTTGTCCTTTTTTTTGGTTCTTCCAAGAAAAAAACAAGGTTCAAAGCTTTGATTCCTCTTTTTCTTTACTTCTTGAGCAAAATGCTTTTAGTATGAAAAGGAAAAAGAAGGATAACAGTCTATAAGCCATTAACACATGTTGTTTCTAATGTGTGTTAAAGTGCACTTCTCCTGATACTGGCACTTCTTAAACCAGAAGCAAAGCCTGAGAAAGCAAGTGGATGCAAGTCAGGGCTTGAGAATTGTGGGGAGACTGACTTGTGGTGGTCTCTGTTGGGAATTTATGCTTCTGCTGAATTCTTGAGCTTTGAGCACAGCATTATCCTTGGCTTTGTGCAGTCAGGATTTTGTTTCTTTGGACTGAAGTGTGCATCCACCACGAGACTGCAGTGGAAAGAGCTGTGAGTTCAGAAGAGTAAGGTAATGCAGTGATAACACGGTGATAGTAGCAAGACAAATGTGTACTTTGAAATGAATGTAAACAGTTAAAAATGAATACATTTGCAGTTTGTGATTTTTCATGCTTGGCCTGAATGTAAGAACTCTAATGCACTATAAAAAGATAATTTCTTTAAACACTGGCAGCACCATCCTCAGTGGAGGTGAGGAATCATTTTGCAGCTCTTCATATATCAGTGTGTCAAGCTTGACTGTGTTTTGTATTTATTCAGGAATTATTACAGTGTAGAAAAAGGTGAAATTTTTGCTATGATGTGTAATCAGTTAATCTGTTGGCTGGTGGATCGAGCTATGCAGAGAAACATTTAAGACATCACTCTCCTCTTAGCTGTTTGCATTAGTTTTGCATCCAGCTGCTTTGCCTCAGCTAGTGCCCAGCTCTGTTGTGCTCGACTCAGTAAATCATGGCTAATAAACAGCAATTTGTTAATGTGACGACATACAAAAATGTAACAGTATATATAGGGCTATGGTTTTTACATGCTAATGAGCTCATAGTTCCTTATTGTATAATTCTTCCCCATTGCCTTTCTGTGATGGAAGTGCTGTTCGCAGCTTCTGCCATGTGCAATGTCCCCATGGAGACCATGTGTGGTGTATACCTCCTTTTTTTTTAGCTAATAAGATCCTAGATGCTTGTAGAAGCTTATCTGAAACATACTGTAAAAGATAACACTGAAATGAATACTTTGCAAGATTACTCAGTATAAAGAAAATAGTGATAGATGATTTCTACTTTGTGCAAGAAGAGGGGAGCTGAGGGGGCACTTTATGATATAGTGAGCCTTAACAGAATATATTCAAAGAATTTTTTTTTTCCCTGGTGCAATGCTGCCTGTCCTATTTAAATTCCTTTTCTTCCTGCCTAGTATTGCTTTCTTTTGTTAAAGAAGGCTGATGTACCTGTGTTATTGACTGGTGAAGTATCCAAGTGCTAAGTTTGCAGTTTTTGTGAAAGCTGTTTGGTTCTGATTATATCCGATTCAATCTGTTTTGTAACTTGGTCTCCTTTCCTATTTACTGTTGTATGCCTTTATTTATAAATAATTTTTTTGTGCTCATTTTTTGTATGCCTGGCTCATAAAATCACAGCCAGAAGTACAAGCTTTATGACTATAAACCAAGTCATGCCTACCTTTGTAGACTGTGTCGTCTACTGAGATGTTGTATTCTATGTATTATCAATTTTACTGTAAGAGGAAAATTAGAGCATGCATTTTCCACATGAAGAAATCAAATGTAATCTAAATGCAAACCACAGGTTTTATTGCACAGTAATATTTGATAGCACTGCTATTACTAATCCCAGCATGACAAGAAGCACAGTATAGTTACGAAGTTCACAGCACTCATATTTTAATGGTCTTTTTTTGGTTAGGAAAGCTACAAATCCAGGACAGATTGTTTGCCAGTTGTAGTCTCAGAGTTGCAGAGATGTTAGTGGAATACTGTACATTTTTACAAATACTTTCAGGTCTGGCAGGAATATGTATCCCTTGTAATTTCCATGAAAACATTATTGAGTAGTTAAAATAAAATGAGATAATTAACCATATCCAGTTAATACCTTATTAGCAGTGCCTTTGCTTCTGTAGGGTACTTTATGAGGAGTTTTAATTTTCTTTTCTTTTTTTTTTTATTTAAGATTTTAACATCCATCATCAAAGAAGTAAAAGGCAAACGATTGCATTGCAGTAGAGTGCATCCACCTCCCAGGTGGGAACCTCACTGCTACTGGTCTCATAAGTTATACAGAACTATTAAGATGACAGTGAATGAGCTTCTTTCACTCATTTTTGGTCAGCTTAGGTGGAAATGCTGTAACTGACTTTATAACATGGGGATAATGTAGGAGTATTAGGCAGGTGTGCTGTTTGGGAGTGTTGAGTAGGAACTGACAGGTCAGAAGTGAATATATTCTGCCTTCTTGAGATATGCTAGTTTTTCCATGACAGCTACTAAACATGGATTAACAGTTGTTGTTGAACTCACGTTATCCAGAAATCAGAACCACAGCCCTGTCACACACATCTCTGGATTGATACTTACTTAAAGAGAAGGATACTGCCTGCCACATCCTGGGTATTTATTTCCATTAGATAAAATTTTCTTACAGATCTCTCTTTTTGAACCAGGGATCTAAACAAAGTGTATTGGACACATCAGCCCATGAGGAAGTCAATGCTGCTACCCGGCAGGCACTTCATGGGGCTAGTCCCTGACGATGGCCATCACGTCTACAGCTGTTCCCTAAATATGCACACTCAAACCATAAAGAGGAGAGGAAAAGGGAAGAGTTTAATGGGAGAAGTGGGGAACTTGCCACCATTTGAAGTATTTTCTTTTATATATGTAGAGAATTGCATTAATCCACCTTTGGGGTGAAAATATATGCCCAATGTTTATGATAGACCAGACTGTATGATAATGGTGGCCTCTTGCTTTACTGTATACAGGAGATTTGTTAGCTATCCTGAGCTTATAGTGCCCTTCTATCTAGTTAGGGGGTTTTCTGCCTTTTCATTTAATCTGTTACTGTCTGGGCATCCAATCCTGCTCCTGTAAAGGGATATTAGCAAGATACTTGGGAGGAGCTGGCTTGCTTAAATGATATACACTGTGACGTAAGATAAAATAAATCAAATTCAGAAGTAATATCACCAGTACTTATGTACATGCTCCTTTGATCATATCTGACTGGTTCAATGTTATTTACTTTTGGTGATAATGGTTTGTCTGCTTTATCTCCTCTGCTCTGTCAGTAGTTTTGCCTCTGTCCATATTCAGTTGTCTCAATTAATAATGCTTTTAGTTCATTGATTTTACTTTCCAGCTGCCTGAATTTATCTGGACAACTTTTCATTTGTGAGGTTTTCCCAAATCTTCCTTGCAAATACTCATCCCTTTCTTCTTCTGAGAGGAAGCTAGGAAATGTTAATTGCCTCCGATGACAGTGTCCAGTTAAAGGAGAGGGAGATTTCTGAGAGTGTTAATTTCTATGTGTTCCACTAAGACTCTTCCTAAGGAGATCTTTACTTTCAAGAAGGCCATGGTTGTGTCTTGCTGTTCTGGATGCAGCTATAGCCAGCTTTTTGGTTTTACTGATCAAGAAAAAGTGATGGACCATACTGGAGTTTTGTTACTTTGTACAATTAGCTTTATTAAAATAGAGAAAACCAAAACGTGTGTGTGTGTGTGTGTGTGTGCGCGCACACACACACACACATGTATCTTTTGTGCTGGGTGTAAGGATTTTAAGTCTCCCCAGCATGGCATTGTTTTGATGCTGGAAACATGGAAATCTCTGAAATGCTGTGTGTGAGGCTGCTGAAGGTGTCACTGTGGATATTATCAGGTAGTACACCCCTATCCAGTGACCCTTTGAGTCAGGGCATCCTTCTGAAGCTATCAGTTCCCCTAAATGTGGATTCGGTTTGAAAAGTCCAGCCAACTTAACTTGATTTACACACTTACTCATTTGGGTTTTTTTGACACCTTCTAGAATATATTCCCCTTGTGTAGTTCTTCTGGTAGATGGCTGTGGGAGCAAGTTCCAGGTTCTCAAAAAAGTAGAGTATGATATATAGTTATGCCAGTTGTGCTATTTTTAAATATGCTTTATTTTATCCAGAGTTAGAGTGAATGTTGTACAAGTACCTCAAAATATAATTTCAGAACCTCATCTCTTTTACAGACACCAGGGAGAACAACATGGACCTCCACTTTTTTCAACTGTCTTCCCTAGTTCTCGTCTTCTTCAGAGCCAGTTTTTGGCTTCTTTTTTTTGTTCCTTTTTTTTCTTTCCTTTTTTTTTTTCTTTGATTTTTTTCACCTTTTTTGTTTGGTTGGTTTTTTATTTTTTTTACTTTTACTTTTCTGGGTTATTTTCCTTTCTGTTTTATAGTTCTTTGTATTCTATGTCTCCTGTGTTAAGCAGAGAAGAGTGAATGAATGGGGCAGTATGTAATGTAATAGTATCAATTTTTATTTCAATTCATGATTAACATTTTGAAGATAAGTTCAGCAGGCAGTGATTATAATCAACTGAGGATGTCCAGAATAAAAGAGAAAGCAGCACTTGATTATAGCAGTTTACAGTTTTACAGTTAAAAGATATGAAAAAACACAAATAGTCCCTTTGGGAAATGAAATATAATGGAAGTGTGGTTATTAAAAATCAGATATTATGTACACTAGTTATTACCTATTATGGTAAATCACTGTGAGATGCAGGAAACAGATAGATAAAACAGCCTTCTTTAGAATACCTTGCCTTATTTTCTAGTGGATACTTTTTTCTTCTTAGGCATTGAATTGATTTGGGGTGTGGAATTCATTTAGGAGCATGTACATTGCCCTTTTCAGAATGGCTATTGAAATGAAGTTGTTATCTGCACTGAACTGTAAGTCATGTTTCCCCGTACCCTCAGGAAAACTGCTTAAAGGGGCAATTGCATACACCAGGTACTAATAGATATTAGTTACTTGTACTTAATGATGTTGCCAGCCTTGAGTATTTCACTTATCTTAAAATGGAAGTGCATGTTGATTTCCATTTCACAAATGGAAAAATTGAGTCAGATGGAGTTCAAATGACTTTCCTGAAGTCGCTAGCAAATCACTGTCAGATCTGAAGATACGATCCAGCAGCTCTCTCTCCTATGCCCTATGTGGTTATGTACAACTCTGAAGTGCCTAAGTGGGTAGTTTTGGTTTATTAGTGCCTTTATGCTCATTTGACAAAGATATGAGCAACTTTACAGCTCTCAGGGTCCCGCATCTGCCAGTACCCTGTCCATCATATACATCCAACACAACTTAATTGTGTCACTACTAGCTGGATCAATCAGGGATCTTGAAGTTCTGATATCCTTTCTGTTTTCATGCGTGGAAATGGAGGAAGGTACATATAAATATAGGTGGTTATATCACATTTGTACCATTATTGTCTTTCCTTTTCATAAGGATTGCCTGAAATGATTCTTACAAATAAATACATTCTGTGGATTAGAGAGAATGAGGTTGGCCTAAGGAGGGCATCCAGCTTCAGCCAGTAATCTTGCGTAAATCTGTTGTGATTCCAAGCATGCAGTGATGCTAACCAAGTCAGCTGTTATGTCAAGACATTTCTTTGATTTGCTAATTTAATATGGGTTAATTAGATTAATTAAACAGAAGATAACTAGAGATGAAGAAGGAGGTCGAGAAGAAAATTATTGGCAGTTGTAGCCTTCTGTTGGGTTAGCCTTGGCCAACAGCCAGTTGCTCACCCAGCTGCTCACTCCTGCACTCTGCCATGAGATGGGGAGAAAATAGAAGGAAGGTAAGAAGCTTTGTGGATCGAAATAATGACATTTTAATTGTGACAGCAAGAGCTGCACACGCAAGCAAAACAAGAGAATAATTCATTTGCTACTTCAAATCAGCAGGCAGATATCCCGCTGTTTCCTGGAAAGTGTAGCCTCAGTGCACATGGAAGTTGCTTGGGAAGACAATACCATAACTATTAATGTTCCCTGTTCCTCCTCTATTCCTTGAGGGTTCACTGCCCAGCACATCATCATGTTGTCTGGAATATCCCATTGGTCTGGTTAGCTGTCCCAGCTATGTTTCCTTCCAGTCTCATGCCTGCTCCAGCCTATTCACCAGAGAAGGGATGGTGCAGGGCAGAGTGGGCACAGGGGAAGGTCTTGCTGCTGTGCAAGCCTTGCTCAGCAGTAAGGAGCACATCAATGGGTTATCAACTCTGTTTCAGCCACAGATCAGGAGCACGGCATTGTATGGGCTGCTATAGCAGCAAGACTCAGTACAGCAACTAAATGTGGGCCCACAACACTAGATGGTTGAAAAAGTATTTTACTTTGACAGAGTATTGAAAAAGTATTTTACTTTGATAGCATACTGAAGAAAAGCCACTGAAACCAACCAACCAAAAAAATAACGCCCCCGAAAACTTCTTTTTTTAGGAGTGAACAGCAGCAGGCTAACAATAGCCATTCATAACACTAAATTGTTGCACAGAGCATTGGGTAAATTGGACATGAACAAATTGCCCACAATGAATGGAATTCAGTCTGTGCATTTCTGGGAGTGGGGCAAGAAAATGGAAACATCAGAGCCTCTCTGAAACACCATATGCTGTAATGGCAAGAGAACCACTGATATCTGGAGAGGGATTGGGATTACAGAACACGGGGGTTGGTGTCAAAGGAGGATGTATTTGTTTCTAAGAAGAGAAGCAAAGGTGAAATTGGTAGAGACATTTTAATTAGCTTATGTGCCAGTAGGGTTTTTGTTTTTGTTTAATTAATCTCTTGATCCGTGACATGGTTATAGAAAGGCCTGTGTTTGGGCAGCTAGCAAGAGAAGGCAGTGGAAAAAACCTATAACTTATTTCCAGGCACTTACTTAATTAAAATACAAAACAGGCAATATGGTCTCTGGATTTATTTTTCCCATGTAGACTATAAGCAATAAGCTGAGATTGCAGAACAAAAAAAGTACACTTGCACCTTCTTATCTTGACCTTTGAGCTGCTTCTTCCCTGAGATGGATGGTATCCAGTCCTAGCTGTAAGATGATGAGAACTTTGTGTCTACCCAACAGATACTCCCAGCTAACACCTCCTAAAACATTCCTCAGGTAGCCCTTAAATCCTACTGGGAATGATACACCTTGAAGTTTGTTAGCTTGCTAGTGTTTCAAGTCCCATTGAGGTGAGATGCAGCCTTAGGGTTCCTCTTATGGGGTATAGTCGTCTCCTTCCTCACTGACACCTAAACCAAAACAAATTCAGGTTGTTTCCTGGTCTTTCTGAAGTGTTCTTCTATGAAGAAGTCAGGGTTTGTAAAACTCCCACTTCTGTCTCTGTGAATTACAGTTTTTCCATCTGACTGACCCCATGAGCTGTGGTGGTCACACTGTGCCCAGGTCTCTCATTCTAGACGGTGCCTTGGTAAGGCTCCCTTCCAGCCCTTTGTGAATCTCTGTTAGTTGGCATTTTCTGGCTACAAGGGCAAGAAAGGAACTGCATAAAGAATTGAGTAGTCCTTAGCTGGGATTTCTGTACCTTGAATCTTGGAGGCTGTTAGATGCAGGCAAAATATAGGTAGTCTTCTGATGAGAATCGATCTGGAAGTGTGGAAAACTTACGCTTGGGAAGTGTATATACCATTTTTAATTTTGGTTTTTGTTAAGATTCCTTTCTTGAGCTTTTAGAAGCTGCAGTTGCAGAGATTACTTCACTTGGTGTTTATAGCCTTGGCTCATACCTGCTTCGTACGAGCTGCTTGGGACTGGAATGGTTTTGCAGCAGTAGGAGCATATGCTCACCCCATGGATCAGCAGTGGCCATCCCCATCTGTCTGGGGCTCCAGACCCTGGCACTCCCAATGGATTCACATTTTGAAAGTAGTAAAACCAGTGATAGATGACATATGATGGTTTTAAATGTTAACTGCGTAATTAATGAACTCAAATAAAGTTGTGAGGTTTTTGGGTTGTCTTTTGTTTTGTTTGTTTATTTTGCTAGCAAGGTTAAAATAAAGCTTAAGTCAACAATTAAATTTTAAAATAAATACTTTTTAACCCATAACCATGTTTGTCATAATGAAATTTAAAAATGTTTCCATCCTGTAGACAAAGCAGAAAACATTTAGGCTTTCCTCAATTTGTTGTGACCTGCATTTATAATAGGTGAAAGCTGAGCTTCTTTTAAAGTCTGACTAAAGGCTATTTTGCAATGCAGCTGGAAACTGCAAAAGTGAATTTGTATAAAATCCAGTTCTCATGTATACAGTTAGTTAAAATGTAATGCTCCTACAATCAGCCTGTAAAGAAACACGTGGGACACTTGTGAGGAAACAGCTATATGATGCAAGCTGAGACTAAAATGGTGGAGTATTTGTGTCTGAGGATGTAAACTCTCTCACAAAACAGCATGGTTGAACATATATATATATATATGTGTATGTATGTGTGTATATGTGTATTTGGATATATCTTGGAAGTTTGGGTGCTGTTTCTTCACTGTAGCTGGTGTGGCCAGGTGGAATGAGTTTGCAGGGCTGCTCACACAGGTGAGCCTGCTGATGGCCTGGAGGTTGCTGACTGGGTGGGACCAGGGACACCCTCAGTAGGAAAGCTGTGAGCCCAGCATAGGGAGAAGGTCCTTCATGCTGAACGTCTAGTCCACTGAAGGTGTTTCCATGTTACCTGAAGGGACCTGATCTAGGTACCTGTGGGAAAGTGTGGAGTTACATATGTGCTGAGCCTTACGCAGGACAGATTTTTGGGCTTTCTTGTCATGGGACCTGCAGCTTCAAGTGGTTGTTCAGAAGTCTGCTCCTCATTTTTGCACCACCATGTGTCACAGTTTGCTGTAGACGTACACCAGCAGCAAAGGACTCTGTGGTTCCTGCTGAGCATCAGGGAGGTGACCTCGTCAGATCTACTACTCGGCAGTGCTCCTTTGGCTGGGTGAGTGCTTTAGGGAAGGGAGGGTGCAGTGTATCATAGGGATTATCTGTTCGTAGCGAGCCTGCTGCTTAAGGCTACAGCTGGGCCGGGAGAGAGTTGCCATCATTCCCAGGAACACCCCTGGGTTGGGTGCAAACCCTCGCCGCCCTATGACTGGACTGGTTTGGGTGGTCAGGAGGCTGGACAGGGAAGTGTGTGCTCTGAACTAGCAGTAGGTGTTGTTTTGAGTGGGGGTCATGCTGTGGCTTACACCCCTGTGTCAGCCCCAGCCTGTGCTCCCAGCATTGCTGCTGGGCTCTCCTAACCTGCACAGTGAATGCTGCCAACAAAAATCTCGAAGCTGCCGAAGTTACAAGCAGAAGCGTGTGCTGAAGTAGTGTCTTTTATTCGGTCATTGGTGTTGGCTGCTGCAGTGTTTCTGTGATTCTGCCTGTTCATTTTAATAACCGTATGATAACAGTTGCAAAAAAACGTTGCTATAAATAGAGGAGATCATCTTAAGCAGTCACAGAAGGGTGAATATCCTGAAAAGCTGTGAAGCTGGAAGTCAGTGGGCCACTTTCAGAAGTTACTCCTCCTGAACTGTTACCACAAAGAGAGGAACATGCATCAGTGTCTCCCTGTAACATTTGTAGTGTACTTTTGTTTCTAAAATGTGTTTTGTTTTCCATTAATGGGCTTTTGTATTCTCCCTGCTAGCTGAATATATATACTCCTCTGTCCTTTTGATCCTAAAATGAAGCTTGTAGTGGGGAATATGCTGCTTTATTGTTCATGTCTGAAAAGATCAAAATACTGTTCAGAAAACCTGCAGAGTTTATGAGTTGGTTTTTTTGGGTAGAGGTTGTTTGGTTTTTTTTGGCATCGTACTCTCTGTGCTATATTTTGCTTCTTTATTAGGAAACTTATGGGAAAAGTTGTTTTATTGTTCATTAGAAGTATAAAGACCTTATGTATGTTCATTCTGTAACCTTTGATTTTTGGCAGTCACTGGAAGGATTAAGTGGTTATATGTTTAGTGCAGAGATCCTTTATTCAAAGTCCTAATTAGCCTTTGAAACGAAATAGACTTAAAGTCTTCCTAAGTGTTTCAGATGAGTTTACTACTTCCCCAAACCCTTTCCTTCTTCCTGCTGGACTTTGCCTGTTAGCTCTGAACATCCTCTGCTTGGAAACCTCCAGTATGTGCAGCACCCCAGGGCTTAGCAGAAACCATGAGCAAACTCCCCCATCTCTTTCTTTCACAGATAAATGCAGAGAGCCTGAGGTGTGCACTGAAATGGAGGCACACTTTGCCACATACTGGTGTGCCTTTTTTTAACCTCTTCTACTTTTTTTTTCTGCATGAAGAAAGGAGGTCTATAAGAAGACCTAACAATGCCCTTACTGTTCTGCAGGAACTGCCTGGCTACGTCTTGTTTTATTTGGCCCTGGCTGAATGGCAGTTTCATTTATATTTTGGGTGTTTGGCAGATATTTCATCTTTGTCAAACTTCACTTTTAACATTTGTTTAGATTACTTGTCACAACGCTTTCNCTTTTAAGATTTCAGTCAGCTTGATGGTGCTCAGAAGTGGTTTCTAGTATTTTTGAACTCACTTTTTACATGTTGTCCCTTTTAGAGACATCCAATTAAGCTGGTTGATTTATAGTTTCTTTTCTACACTTTGCTGGTAGTGCGACACTTATTTTGAGTCTCTGAATCTGTTGATTGTGGGGTAAGCATCTCCTAAATCCTGTGAATAATAAAGAAAAATGTAGTAACAGTTGTAAAATCCTGGAGGGTTCCCTGTGCTAGGTTTTCTGGAATCTATTTCATGTTTGTGAGGGGCAGGTCACATGTGAGCGTGAGCTGGCCCTTGGATACAGACCTGGTTCCATTTCTTATCTGCCCATGCAGTGTAATCTTCCCATTGAATTTGCTTGGAAAGACTTGCAGTTTAGAGATGAGTGGAATAAAAATGAGCTCTCCATCAGCATCTGTTTCCATGAATTTAATTCCTCTTTCAGCCCAAATCTCAAGCAGTGACCAGATTTAGCGTTTCTGCTGTGAACTTTGGCTATAGGTAGGTGGAACTGAATGGGAGAATGTAATTTTAAATGACACTGGGGAACCTGAAAGTATGATATTCACACTCTGTGTGAGTTTGTGGTTATTAATGTTTGTTTATTTTTGTTTAAATGAATGTTTAAAAATTTGTTTAAAAAGTAAGATTAAAAAAAAGTTCCTATTTAGCCTTTCCTTGCTCAGGTGTTCAGTAAGAACTGATTTCAGAGGGCTACTTTGCTTATGGTATTGTTTGCAGCAATAATGTTTGAAGGATTGCCATCATCCTAACCTTTATGAAGTCATACACTTTTGAAAAGTTTTTATGTTTGGAAGTTACATTTCTGAGCTGCAGGTGCTTTGGTTTGGCTAAAGGCAGTCTACTAAAAGTAATGTGATTGCTGAAATAATTTAGTCAAATACTTGCTCATGCTCTAGTCATTTCTATACTTGAGCTGACTTGCAAATGAAGACATATGAACATGGACAGTGTGAATGTATTAAGAAAAATTGCAAATGTTCAGCCTACTCCAGAAATCCTGGAGATAGCCCACAGACTTCAGCCAGCGTGGATGAATCCCAAGTGACCCTAAGGCCAGCCAGAGGTCAGTGGATGGGGCATGCTGCCAGAGAGCCAGAGTCCCTGCTCCTCTGGAGTTTACCCATTAGCTGCTTGCTGCGGCCCACTTGAGAGGATGGCAAGCAGACTGGTAATGGCTTGGTGTTTACAGAGCTTAAGTGTTTACTTGCAGATGCAAATACAGGTTTTGGACAGCTTGGGTCCATATTATTCCCCTTCTGCCTTCATTTGGAATCTGGCATTGTGTTTGTCTGGGGAGAGAATGGAGTCCTCTTGATGGTGTTTATCTGTCAGCTGCTATTATTAATTGATGTAATTGTTTTTTTACTAATGTTTACCTAAGGTTTTAACATGTAAGTGACCACACAGATAATTCTACTGCAATCTTAGTAGAAAGTCATTGCCTTAATTAGAGAAATGACTTGCTACTCTTGACTTGCTATTCAAGAACTGTTGTTTTTTTTTTTTTCTGCCCTGAAAAGTGTTTGCCCTGAAATCCAAGGAAGTTGTTAACTAGGAGAGTGACATTTGAAGAAGTGTATACTACCAATTAAAATGAAAAAGTAAATTTGACAAAGAAACTAATATTTGTCCTGAAGGAAACCTGAAACATTTGATGTAGGGAAAGGAATTCTGAAGGCCTTTCTGCCTTCTCCAAGCTGCTTTCTGAAGAGTCACTGCAGTAAACTATATTGAGAAAAGCAGAGTGGAAGGGACTCTTGAAGAAGGTGAGTTACATCCACTTAACTTTTCTTTTACTGTGCTACACTAGGTCCTATAACTACACAGGATCATCCAGGGAAAATGCGAGAGTTTTTTAAAAGCAGAACAGAATATTATTTTAAGCTGCAAACTGGTGATTTTGAAACTTGGTGCTTCTCAATTCTGCTAGGGCAAACAGTTTTGAAGATTAAAAACATATGGACTGTAGATACAGAAGATATCCACAGTGGCTGGAGTATCATTTAGTGTTACTTGTATTATTCAGGCTAGCAAAAACAAACAAAAAGACAAGAAGAAAATCTCCTGTTACAGGGCATAAGCCATCCAGTAGATGATGTGAGTTGGAAAGAAATTTTATGGGAAAGTTTTTTCTGTAATTGCTCTCCTAGAGATTTCTTCATCCTTTCCCTGAAGCATCTGATGCTGGCTGCTGTCAAATAAGAGGCTACTGAACTAAATGTACTATTAATCTGACCTAGTATAGCAATTCCTGTGTTCCTATGTTTACAAGCAGACTTTGTCTGCTGAGGGTTGTCTCTCTGGAATAAACTCTCCATTGGAGGCAAGGAAAAGGAAATTGTCCAGAAGCTTTTACACTGTCGCTATGTAATTTTGTATGTTGTTTTGAAAAAGTGTGTGTTATTTTTTCCCCTCTACCCTTTTATGTGTATGCATGGTTTAAATTATAAAATTTAGTTTCCTGTTTGCATTTGCTATTCAGTAATATTCAGGACCATCGCGTAACATATTTGTTTAGAATTATGTGCTTTTAAAAACTGAAGGACGGAGTAGTCTTGGTTGGCTGGTACATGGCTAAATAATGGGTTCTGTTCAGAAGGATGCCAACTGGGTGCCTTTGTTACCACTTGCCAGACCTGCTACCATTTTCGTTTCTTCTTTAATAGTGGAGAATTTCTTAAAGGAGAGTATATTATTATTGTGGTTGTTATTAGTCAGGGTTAGTGATGTTCTATGGCACCCAACTTTCCACTTTCAGTAATTTTTATTATATCATTTTGCTTGAGCTGAAGAGGTTCAATGAGCGACCAGCCTACCTCTGCAGTGAGATCCTTGACATTACAACTCTGCTTCACGTAACTGTATGCCTTGGGTTTTATGGGTAAATCTTAAATTTGATTTCCTTATTTTTCAAAGGCTTAAGAGTGAATGTGACAGTCAAGCTATTTAACTCAGTACTTTTTATCATGTCAGACAATATTGCTTCATGTGGATGACTTTCAGTTCTCCTTACTGCTTTAAAAGGTGCCTTAGAGAAACGAGCTACAAGTGTGCTTTGTTTCACCTAGAAAAATGTGAACTTCATATAGGAATAATGTGTTTCATTTCCTTAACATGTGTCAACAACTGGATCTTAAACCTGTGTTTATCAGATGCAGAACTGGTTTTGGAGGATTATGACTAAATCAAAGAGTGGAATTTAAATTCTCACTATAGCATTTCTCAAATTTTCATATTATTCTGCTTTTAGACATTTGGTCTTTGATGCTTAAATCTGACATGCAGAGGCTACATTCTTACATTCCTTTTTGTACAAGAGAAGAGATATTTATTTCTGTTTCAAAACCCTTATACTCTCATAACAAAGACAATACACCTGATTATTCTTTTTAATTAAGGCTCATCTTTACTGTTCAAACACATGTAGGAGAAAATTGTCATAGCTCACACATGGTAAAACTGTAGTCTGGGTATATTAGTGTGGTTATAAACTGTGCTAAAAGGGAGGCGATCCTATGGTTTACTTTAACACCTGGACTCCCATTACTGTAGGAGGGTACCTCCTAATTTCTGATGTATATTATGAAAAAAGAAACCCACATGTTTTTGTCTGGCAAAAACAGGGTCATAGTAATTGCATGAAGACCTAGTCCATGTCGTAAATGCAGCTATTTATACAAAGGAATGTTCCAGAGGGTGATTGTTCTTGATAATATTCAGTATCTTTTCCATCTTTTGCTATGTTAGAGCTCTGCATCATTTTTCTTGGAATATTCTTTCATGTATCATTCAGTCAGGTATGTTACTTGTAGTATGTCCTTAAATATCTAAGTATTCCACACAGTTTAGCCACTTTTCATTTTACATAATAAGTTATACAGGCTGGGGTGTTTTTTTTCAGACTGCTGCTCTGAATCTGTGACAGGGTACACAAGATTTGCATTCATGAAAGGGGGGGGGTCTTTGCATCTGTTATCAAATTAAGCAACAGTGACTGTACCAAACATAGTCATTTTTCTTTACACTTCTGCTCCCTTCCCCACTCCCTCATAAATTTGGATATGCAGTGTGGAGCAACATGGTTCTCTTCATCTCACAGTCCCTATAGTGATGGACTCCACACTGGGAATTGGGGAGCCATATGGCTGGAATATCTTCCAAGAACTGTGGCTCATATAAAGGAAGTGACAGGCTTTACAGAAGTCACTTATTTTCAGAGATTATTTCCAGATATTATTTCCATTAGCTGGCATCTCAATTGCATTCTCTTGCTTATGCATCATTTTGAGGACACAAATTCTTTTTTTCTGCTTACTTTGGATTTGCTTTAGCATATGGTACTCAGTGAGACCCCACTTAATGGACCACTGTCTGAACCCCAGTTAGCACAGACAGCATTAGCTGGAAAGAAGATGCAGTTGGGATAATACTGATTGTGCTTGAATCAACATGTACATTTCAGCCATCTCTGACTGGACTATTCTGCTTAGTGATTTTTCTGCCTGATTATAATGACAAAAGACATGAGTGGATTTTGAGATGTTAGTAACTAAGATCCTGTTTGGAGGGTTTTTTTCCTTTTTTTTTTATTTCTTTTTTTCCCTTGGGGATGTTCCTCACCTAATATGTTCATCTGTTGAAGGAACTTCAGGTGCTGTTAGAAAAGCACTCTCTGTTGCGACATGTCTGAGATTCCCAGTTCCAAGATATGCTCTACTTGGCTGCTGGTATTTGCATGGTTAAATCAGATTGTCTTATCAGCCTTGGGCACCCAGCTGGGCTTCCAGGCTTCTCACTCTGCTGTTGTTCTGCTTGTGGTGGTTTAGAATGGGCTGGAGGCTTGTTGGAGGAAGCACTGCCTGAAACCACACTGTCTTTCCAGAGTCATCATCTTTGGCGCTGTTAGCCAAGTTTAGCCGCTCCTATGGGATTACAAATGTTGTTGAGAACTTCACTGTTAAGCCATATCTCAGGACATACTTATGAAAATGCTTACTGTTACTTCTTTGAATGTTTTAAAAATTCCTAATTTTAATACTTTACTCTGCCAGTGAAGCTGAAAGATTAGTGATCCCACTGCATTCAGAAGCTAAATGCTGCCCTGATAAGTATTTGATCTGGGTTATGGCTAAAATGCTTAAATATGATGGCAGGTTTGTGCAGGTCTAAGCGCTGTGCGGTGGCATATTACTTGCTTCCATCCCTTAGAATCTGCATGCAACTTCTTTCTGCACAGTGAACATGAAGTAATTCAGGCTGGTTTCTCTGCCCACAGAAGTGGGAAAGTTATCTTGCATTTACCAGTGGAAAGATACTTTCAGAAAAGGGTTTGTTGGGGATGATTGCTGTGCAGTTAATTTACACACTTGCTTATGCTGCAAAAATACCTTTATGTTATATCAGAAGTTCTACCTTGCAGACTGGCGGGCGTGACACAAGTCTCCTTGAATTTTGTCAGTGCTTTAGGGTCCTGTTAGGTTGCTTTTGGAAGTGAAATGTAAGGTCATAGTTCACATTGGTCTTTCTGACAATGTAATCCATCTGTCCAGCACCTCTAGCAGACAATTCTGGGATATAGATCTTCTGAATGTTAGAATGTGGAAAAGATGTGCTGGTTTTGTGGCTGCCGTGATTGATTATTGCACCTCTGTCCTTATGACCTGACTGATAAAGTTTTTGCAACATTTTCAGATGATTCAGAGGGTGGCTCTGAAGGTGCTTACATGTGCAATGTTATCTGAGTGTATTATTAGCATTTTACAATTGCTTTATTGGCTCCCTGTTAAGCAAAATATTGACAATAAAAATGCTATTTTTGTTCTGCCATCCACTGTGTGGCTTTATTCCCTCCTACTTAATGGCTGTGCTTGTTCCTAATTTTGCTACCCTATTGTTCCTGTGACAGGGAGCTACAGAGAACAGAGGTTTTAAAATAGATGTTCACAATCTCCACCAGCCCTCTGGCATATTCTGCTGACCCTCAGGGAGTCTTACTGGGAATATATTGAAACTTGTGATATGTAATAAGTGAAGGTTCAGGAGCCTGACGTAGACAGCAGAAATGTCATCTTCTGGGTAAAGTAGGAGAAGACTAATAACTCAGAGGAATTACAGAACCTTTCAGGAGACGTACTACTAGACTTGATGTATATAACAAAAGGTGGTAAATTATGTGTGTTAAGTTATTTTGTGTTAGCACAGCATCCACACCTCTGTGATATTAAAATGATAAATGCACCTCTAGTCCAACAGGCTAGTTTTCAGAAACAAAGTTCACAACCCGTGCTTGAACCCTCTTTTCCCCCCTGTACTACTTGGATCACTGTGCTCACTTGATAAATGGGTGCAACAAGGATGCAAACTATTCTAGCTCAGAGGAAGTAGAACTTCCAGCCTTGTAGTGCAATTAGCTGGGCTAAGAGGTTGAAGCTACCTCCTGAGTGAAGTGTCTTTCTCTCCCAGCTCTGTCTGGGAATTGGGAAGCCTACATCATTTCACAATTCAGGCACATGCCTTACAAAGTCCTTATTCAGGTTTCTCAAAGAGCCTCCTGAATAAACATTATTATTTTTTTGAGTGAATCCACATGCTCATCCTAACAAGTTTAGATTACTCCAGATAGCAGAATTTTTCTTTACAGTGAAGTTAAGTTTTGCAGGATCCTTCTGTGTGATCTATGAAGTGAAGTGTGCTGAGCTGAGGTAGAGTATCGCTCTGTGGTACATGTTTTCCAAATTAAACCATTTTATTCTCCTCTTTGTTTATCTCAATGACTGTTGAAGTCTTCTTGTTTCTTTTCATGGTGTGTGAAGATCACATTCTGCACTGACCCTTCAGTGCATTTCCAGGCAGCAGATCTCTGCCATAGAGGGGCACTAAAAGGTCTGTGTTTACTGGTTGTCCAGATATTGAACAAAGTGGAAATTGAAGAATTTTCTTCCTTAATTAAGTGATGAAAGCAAGTCTAATGCCACCATTTGCACCTGTGGCTAAACATCCAGCCTGGATGAATTTGACTACTAGATTCCATCCCTAGTGCCACCAAAGATATCCTATATGGGTCTGTGCAGAGGAAGACTACCCAAATGACCTCAGGCAAGGGGAGGGTGTGCTGCTTTGCTTTATTGTGATGGTTCTGCTAAGACCAAGATTTCTCAGGAAGATACCTCTAAGGCTGAACACACAGATGAGTCTTGCTTCTGTGCTTGGACAGTCATCTCTAGCAATGTCTTATTCAAAAGACTAATAGCAAAGGCTGCAGATCTATATTTCCCTAATCCTCCCCAACATAAGCTTATGATGACTTTTCATCACCTACACTGATGTACAGATAAAGCACAGCTATCAAAACTAATGTTTTAAGCATCTGCCTCTCACAGAGCATTTGATGAGCCATTGTCTTTGACTCCCGGCTTCACTGGTTGGGGTTTTGAGACAAACATTTTCATCAGTAAAAGTTATCACTGGTCTTGCATGTCTTTGTGCTCTCCTTTAAGGAAGATCTTGTCACCCTGTTTCTGCAGTGTCTGTTGTGACCATAGAGTGCTGGCCTCCCAAAGAGATGTACTTTTCTGTCAAGGAACCGCCCTCCAAAGCTGCTTCCCTCTTCATCTTCTGAGCAGATGAAGTACTCCATTCTTGTAATGACTCCCAGGCCATGATCATTTACTAGGGATCTTCCATCTGTCACCAAAACAATAACATCACTTGACCCCCTCTTACTGATCTCGGAGGCCTCTTAGAAGTTATAAACAGTCAGTATAAGACCTTTTTAGTAGTTGCAGTGATGGTAAGTGCTGTATTTGCCATTGGTCACTGTGACATGTTTCTCATCAGCTAGAAAGTTACGGATGAGCACTTTGAGAGCATGACGGGGAGGCTTCACATGGATTCTTCACATTCTTCTAGTTGTAATGCCACTAGGGAAGTGATTGGCATACTTGTAAATGTCTCCATGTCCTGGAATATTGGATGACGTTACTGAGCATAGGCAACAGGATGTGTTTTTCCTTGGTTTCTCAGTCTCCTTTCCCCTGGCTTCTGATCTCTTTTCAAGAGCTCTTCTCACAAAAACTTGCTTTGACTGGGAATCCATGTGATGCTATCTTGAGGTACCTTGTAGCCAGGGTTAATAACAATTTAAGTTAAGGGAAATATCTTCAGTGGAAGATCTTTCTGCTGGGCAGGGAGCATGTCCCATTCTGAACTTAATCAGAGATGCTACCTTTCCTTTACAGATAGTTGAGTTTAAAGTGCTCCCTGTTGGCCTGTGTAGATCTTCCTAAATCTTAGAAGTGTTTCAGTGCTGGTTGCAGCTTACCTTTGTTATCTGTGGTTCTTTTTCCCTGCCTTGATTTGATGATGAGGGGGAAACCCAAAGGATACTTTCCTTAATTCCATCAATGATCATTTTTCATCTTCATGGTTGCCATCTTGCATAAAAGCAGCTTGGAACAAAACTATCTGGCTGGACACATAGGACAGTAAAGGATAATTTGGATTGCAAAGTCCAGTCTAGTTTGTCTGAACTGTAGGGAGAAACAGTGCAGTAACACAGGAAACCTGCTGAAAAGAATGTAGTTGGAGAATTAAAGCAGGCACAGCACCTTGGGTGGGAAAAGCTTCATACTGGAGTTTCTGGTTATATGTGACTTGAAGGACCGACTGCTTTTTAAGAGGTGTTTTTTGCTAACTACTCTGTGATACTTAAATTGTGGGTCATCTGATTGTATTTGAGAGAAGTGGTATGTTTTTCCCTTTGAGTTTTGTGGATGGACTGGAACAGAAAAATGGATTCAGTCTTCATAAAACTCTCACAGGTTTGGGCTGGCAAGTTTGTGATCTCCTAAACCTCTGTAGAACATGGAATAGTCTCTCATTTAGGGTACTCTCAATATAGAGTTACTGCCTTACATCTTTGGAAACATTAATAGGGTCAATACAAGAACAGAAGTGTTGATGCTTCTGAAAGAGCAATTTTAAGCATTAAAAAATAGCTTTTAAATTCAGGGAGGGAAATTAGTGTAAAAGTTCACTTAAACTTAGGGAGCAAGAAGCTCAGTTACCCTTCCTTTGGTTTCCATAGATGAAAGAGAACTTTTTTTCTTGTCTGTCCTTTGGGATTTTTTCAAATGTGACAAAGTAAGAAATGTATTTAGCTACAAAGCAGAGTGTCCTATATACCAGCACAAAATGTATTCAAAGCCCTTTGAATTCTCTGCAGAAAACTGCAAGAGAGTCCCTTACAGAGGTGATTGAGAGCCACTGCACAGGAAATCAACTTCTCATCCTGTGCATAAACATGAGCCAATTCTCCTATATCTGGCTCTCGGGGCAGTACACACAGTAAATTGTTAACCCCATCACCTGACCTAACCATTTATCTTTTCTCTCAGTATAGTTTTGGCAACTGCTGAGTAATGAAAGAAACATGGAATGCAGATAGCTAGTTAAAAAAAAAAAAAAAAAAAAAAA
>VXBX01001580.1:127082-148566 GCA_013400415.1 Scytalopus superciliaris
AAAAAAAAAAAAAAAAAACCAAACCCCAAAACCCTAAAGCAAACAAAAAACCTAACCACCCCACATCTCGGTTGCAAACAGCCCTTTAAAACACCAAACAACAGGAGAAGATGAGAAATTGCATAATGCAGTGGCAGAATATTAAATATGGTTAGTATATAACAGAATTAACATATCTGTAGTATAACAGGCATGTGAAGCATGGATTTTCAATCCTTCACACCTCTTGGTTGTGCTAGCACAAATGAATTAATAACTCCTCTGAACCTTAGTGGAACAAATAACCATAGTGCCTTTCAGGTTTTGAAATGTAAGCTCTGTGTGTTTTTAATGTTAGATGTTACACATGAAGGTTGGCTGAAATAGGTTATTCTGCTTATGGAGTATTGTTCCCATATGAGGATTCAGGCTGTGTACTCACAGCTGCTACTCTCCAACATGGACTCTCAGTTCCACTAAAATCAATAGTTGGCACAGCAGGGTACCGTTGTGTGGTGTGTAAATAAATGGGTGTCATTGTGTCTCACTTTTTTTTTTTTCTTTTCCCTTTCAGATTTAGATTTGCTCTTTTTCAGGCATATGCAGTGTGTGTTTGCAATGCAGGCAATTCGAAGCATAGCTGCATAGGGAGAAAGGGAAAAGGAAGCTTTTTCTCCCTCCTTTTTTTTACTTCCCAATAGTATTTTCAAATAAACAACAATTGCATTAATTATATTAATTATCTCTTAACAATGATGAGGAAAAAATGAAACCCAAATAAAGCAGAAACCCATTTTGCAAGTGTCAGCTTTATGACAAAAAGGAATTCACAGTCCTGCAGCAGACAGCTATCTTGCATACCAAGATATAAGAAAAGTGTCTTAGTAAGAGTGTCTTAATTCTGTTACATCAATTTATCTTCCCTCTTCCTATAAGTCTTGCACCTATAGTTGAAAATATATGACAGTTGTGGTTATGGGATGTAAGAGCTGCAGATCTACTTTTCAATAAACTGACTTTGAAGTTCTGTTTCATGCATTTTCTTTTTTATTCATGCATCTGGTCATATAGAGTGGTTTACTTTTTTTGGCTGCAGACTTGGCAGATACAAAATGCAGATGTTGTTCTTCTGACTTAAGCTGCTATTTTAAGCTTTTTGGCCAGCGGTTGAAAATTTTAGGTTCAGTTGTTTATTTGCTTATCATCAAAGTGGTTTTTGTCATATAATTCATATGCAAGTATTAGCTTTCTGTGTTTACTTTCAGAGTTTGAGATTAACAGTATGGTCTCTCTTTTTTTTCCCTTTACTTTTTTTAAACCAGCATGCTCTTTTGATTAATAATAGAGTAGAATATATTATGCTTCAGAGAGCTTTTATTTGAAAAAAAACCAAAACAAACCCAAACAACAAAACTAAAAAACCTCAGCCCAACCCTCACATTGTGCTGCAGTACTTTCCCTTTAAGAAAACCATATCTCTCTCCAGATGCCTGCATCTCTTTGATACAGAAGGGTACACTAAGTTCCATCTATAAACAGAATCCACTAATTAAGAGTAATTGCTTCGGAGATTGGTACAGACTATTCAGCATCAGATGCATGTTCCTCTCAGATATCCATTAGCCTCTAATAAGATAATGCAGATGTGCCAGTCTGTTTCCTGTTTCCTTCTATTGTACCTTTATTGCCGTATATGGACCAATGGGATGGGCTGAACAATAAGTGGATGTCCTTTTGCTCCCAGAGCCCTTCTCAAAGGAATGTTTGTTATTAGATTGCTTTTTCTGTTTAGTTTCACATCACTATGCTAATAAAGGAAACATAACACTCCAAAGACTTTTTTTTTTTTTTTTATTTCTGCCACAGTAACTAGTTTATTGTTTAATTAAATCTTGTCGGATAGCCAAGAAAACAAAAATGCAACATCTCGCAGTCAGCGAGAACTGGTGCAGAACAGAGTACGCCTCCTTATGAAATAAAAGTTTCCATGCATTTTTAAGAGTTTAAAGGCAGTGTGGTTATCGTGTTACTGTATCTGACTGATTTACACTCGAGTCGAGCTAAATCTACTGAATTATTCAGTACTGTTCAATGCAACACCATCAGCCAGCATAATAGAAAGCATATGCATAATCAGGGATTTCAATACAAACTATACATTAAATACAGCAAGGGTTCTTGAAACTTGACTTGTTTTGAAAACAGCATTAGAATATGTCTTGATGCCACCTAATAAATAAGGACTCCACCAACTCTGTCCCTTGGGAAAAATATGTAATGTATTCTTGAAAGGCTTTGCATGCAAAATTTCTCTGGAATTGTTTTCGTTGATCTGAGAGGAGTCTCTGCTGTCTTACTACCCAGGCTGCCCTCCCAGTCCAGAGGTTCCTGTTTTAGCATAAGATTTAAGAGGGGGAGATTTTTGGCGTTGGCAGGAAAATGGGAAATGACCTTAGAAGATACTTCCTCCATGACCCTGGAAACTTCGGGGACAGCTATGCTGCAGACTGTTGGGCTTGGAGAAGCAAATTCCCCGGCACTCAGCTCTGTGCAGTGTGTCCTTGTGTTGGAGTGCCCCTCCTGTGCTCCTGGTTTCATCCCCCAGTTGTACAGGAAGAGCAACAGCAGTTTGCTATGGCAGAAGGGATGGTGGACTTAGCTTAGAAGTTTTCTGGGTGCCACAGTCATGGATATCTGAAACTGACTGCTGAATTTCAAACATTGCCAGAGGTAGGGCAGAACTTCCCACTGACCTTTTCAGAAGTGAGAGGAGAAGAAGAAAAGGCAAAAATCCTGCTCTACTTTCAATGCTGACAACTTAATTCCCTGCTGTGGATAGTGAGAGGGGAGGAAGAGGAATGTGGAATTGGGGTGGTGTTGGCAGAAGGGAGGACAGAGCGTAACCTTCCTACTGACACAGAACTATTGGCCAAGCCTCCTGCCTTGGCTTCTTGCCTGTCCAGCTGTTGATGTGCATCAAAGTCACCTGTAACAGCAAAGGGGTTTTAGGAATTCAAATAAATCTTATACAAGTGAAAAATTCAGAAGGATGGGGTATGTTACAGTAATACCAAATATTGTTACCAAATGTAAGCTAAATAGCAATATAATGAATGAGGCTCAGTGTGTTTAGTACATTCCAGGAGAACTGATGGATGTCTGAAGAGCAAAGCTGTTTTCTGTAGTAAAGTCTGTGCAAAATGCAAGTGAAATTAAGAGACAATAAGAAATGTTGGGTCACTGTTCATCCAGTAAAATTTGGAGCTTATGTGTGAAAATTTGTAGTTTTAAACTTCTGCTCAGTTGCACAAACACTGAGAAGAAATTTGGAAGAGACAGGTACACCTGCTGCATTAACTGCAGTTGATAAATATTCTGCTCTCTGGTAGAGCTACTGTAGCCTCCTTCCCCTGTGGCCATCTGCTTTATCACTGAAGTCAAGTCAATAAAAGGCCTGTAAAAACCAAAAAAGAGGAGGCATATGTTCTGTCAAAAAACAGTCATTGGCCGCTGTTCAATGCAAAGTAGTGCACAGTGTGATCATCTCTTGGTGAACCTTCAAAGGAATTTTTCTGTATGATCCTTTTCCATACTGCTTGTAATAAGGGCCCTGTACTCATGAACAGTCACTAAAGAACAGTCTAATGGAAAAGGATTTTCATCATATGCAGAGTAGATCCTCTGAAGTGCCTTGATGACAGCCATTTTCTGAAAATTTTGCCTTCTTCCTACAGGGCAGAAGTCTGTGCTGTTGCCTCTTGTGAATGGGTGGTCATCCACCACCAATGTAGCTCTGCAGTCCATTTGGTTTGTTCTTGGTTGCTCCTCAGCTGTGATAGCTGACTCTTCCTGTCTCATTTAGGGTAAGGTCATGAGCTCTCTCTTCAAGGAAATCCAGGCGTAGACCAGAGGAGGATGTGTTCATGGAAAGGATGGGACTTGTTTCTGGGCAAGTGTCATGGTCCAGAGAAGACATGCTTCTTCAGCTGTGGGATATTTACCATAGCAAGTGACAACAAAGGAAAATATTTTTCTCAAAGCTGATGCTCATGGTGTTTTGCACTGTGGTACAGGTTTAGTTAAGCAAAAAGGATCTTTTTACCTTGGAATCACATGCAGCTTGGACATCTGTAACTGATGTCCAGTGCTGAGTCTTCATCAGTGAGTTCAGGGACATGAATGTGCCAGTCTGGTGGTACATGAGGGAAGTGTGGCTTGGGAGTTGTGCCATGGAACTGGTATGAATGGGAACAGTCAAACATTGGGTTTCCTGTGCTGCAGCAGTTTCTACTTTGTGATGTCCTCTGCTGTGCAGTGATGGAAGTGATGGATTGGTAATCTCTTCAAGGGACTTGAAGTCTCTTGGTAATCACAGAGCACAAGTGACATTTGCTTCCTTACAAGAAGCTGGAGTTGCTGATATGTAGGTGTCTGCCTACAATTTCCTCCTTGGACATTGTATAAGTGTTCAGTTATGTGAATATTTATAGCAACCTGATACTTCCAAGGACACTACCTGGAGTCAAATGATACGCTGTTTAGAGTATCGCACCTTTTACACTGTCTTCCCTCTCTGCCTAGCTTTGGAGAGAAAAGTTCTGAAGAACTTTGGAGAGGTACAAGTTCTGAAGGCTTATCTTCAGCACAGCTATCTGCAGGAAATTTCTGGCCTTGAATGGTGAAAGGAGGGTGATTTTTGAGTAAGGCAAGAAAAACTTGCTTTCAGGTAGTAATTTCAGTATATAAATGTAGCTCAATGAAAATTATGAGCATGCAGAACTATAGGATTAGAGCCTAGTTTTGGCACTGTTAGATATATGTATTTGCATACTGAGGAGCTAGAACACTGCTGTGTTTTGTCATCACCAGCTCCATCACAGACCAAGTTCTTCCAGTAATGAAGAAATGACCAAAGAATTTCCCTGAGTGCCCCTTTTCCACTCTGTCCCAAAGGAGTTGCTTTTTTTTCTGAATACTTTTCACTTAAATATGCAAATATATCTGATGTGGTTCTGGGAACATTTATAAGTTATGATGAGCTCTGCATTTTTCTGTCTAATAGAAATATAATTGAAGGTATTAGATAGTTTTATAAGATGAATTTTATTTCTAAAGCCCTACATCACTTAAAAATAGATGACCTTGTTCTGTGTTTCATTTAATGCACACATTTTGAGGGCTGGTGTTCATCAGCATCCCTCCCCTCTTTGTTTTTTTGCAAACACTTAGAAGTGTGGTATTTTTGCAGCTCTTGTGGAATTTCTTTAGAAAACAGTTTTTTGCATGTTCCTCTGATATTTGACTTTCCCTGTCTCTTAAGCTTCATAAAGCCTTAACTAGGTAAAACAGGCACCAGTGATGGTTCATCTCATTTTGTGTTGTTCGTGAGTCAATGTATTTTACCTGTTGAGGCTCCCTCAGAAGATCTGCCTGGTTTCACTGGCCTCCAGGCATGTGGTCCTTGAGCTCGGCACAGCCAGCAGCTGTGCCTTAGCTTGCTGTACCCCCTCTTATGGTCTCATCTCTGAATACATCTGCCTCCATTAGCATTAAAGGTATTCTGTGCATAATTTACACAGTTATCAAATACTTACAAGCTACATTTCTGTTATCCCGAAGCAGGCTGCACTGAGCAGAAACTGCTGCCTGAAAACATGCACAGCTGGTAACCTTTGCTGGTATTCCACACAGAGCAGAAACACTCTACTGCTCTCTGACAGGCAAACATATGCATTCAGGGTTAGGTTTTTTCTTTTTCTCTTTGCTCATTTGAATTCTTACCGACAACTAGTACACTGAGTAGCAGTAGTGATAGTCAACGTTGCATTGTCAAGTTTTCCTCCTCTGGCATTGATTTTGCTTTGCGACCTTGACACATCATTTCACCGCTCCCTTTATTTCGCCATCCAAAAATCTTCTTACCTCTGGTTTCAGGCTATAATTTCAAAGAATTACAGATAGAAGTGCTATATAGATGTGGATGTGGTTACTGATTGCTGACTATGGCAGATGCAAGATTGTAGTATGTTGTCTTAGGAAACAAAGCCTATAGGCAGCCATGGACTGCCTTGCTTTTGGGTGGCTGCATTTGCTCTGTGGCTCCTACTGCCTTCCCTCAACAGTGTGTGTTGGAGGAGATGAGTAAGTCCCTGTGCAGGGTGATGCTCAGGAGTTGGCTGCAGCACTCCCCAGCTTGTGCTTGGAGCTCTGCATGAGCAACTGCAGGAGCACTGTTTGCAATACGGAGTGGTTGCAGCCTTCCCAGTAGAGCATCTCTCAAGACACCAGTAGCACTTACTGGTGTTGCACTGGCAGGTTGATTCAAAGACTACCAGCCTTTTGCTGTGTATAGACTTAAATGGTTATGGTGTGAGCAAATTTCACATACAGGGAAATTTTTAAAAAGTTGATTTTTTTTTTCTTTTCTCCCCCAGTGTTATTATTTCAGGTAGTTATTAATGCATCATTTTTAATCTGGCAATTTTCAAAACAAGATTGTGTCAGACCAGAAATAGCTTTTGGTGTAGCACATCAGTCAGGGAAATCAAGTTAATGGGTGTTCTGCTGTTAATTTCAGTAGGGTGAGAGTTTTACCCCTGGGTAACATCAAGCTGTCCTCTCAGGATACTTATAAATGAGTTCTAACTTAACAAGAGTAGCAAAGGGATAAAAGATTTTTCTATGTATATATATTAAAAATATGTATATTATAATCAATATATTGTTTTCTTCCCTCAGACTGTGTCAGCATGCATCTGTAGAGAGCAACTGTACTCCCAGAGAAGCATTTGCATAAACAACTGAATTGCACCCTCGTACCAGAGTAAAAAGACTTTCTATCCACAGTCTGCAGAGCAAGAATGTCTTAGAAAAGAGAACAGTAGGAAGCAGCAATGAAATACAGGATGGACCTGTTCTAGTGAATTACCTTTTTCTCATCACGCAACCCAGCTCAAGCAGTACCTTCAGACTTGAGAGTCCCGTTCATTCACAATTTGAGGTATCTATTTGCTGGCCTGAAGTGATGCAACATAATATATATCCACTGTGAGGTGTTAACATGACAACCAGTAGCCGCACATGTCCAGTACCGGCTGTGAATGGACATATGACTCACTATCCAGCAGCACCATATCCGTTACTTTTCCCTCCAGTTATTGGTGGACTGTCACTGCCTTCCCTCCATGGACTCCAGAGTCACCAACCAACTAGTGGATGCAGCACCCCATCACCTGCAAGTAAGTGTTTGGCATTAATAGCTTTTATTTACCAGTTGTCCTCTAACGAAGGCTGATCGTGCTCATTCTGAAATTATTTTAAGATTCTTTGCAGTTGTTCAGCTGTGATGTATTTTCCTTGGCCAAAGAGCATGCATCTGTTTTGAAGTGCCATTTTCACTTAATCTTGTTTTTATAAAAATAAGCACACTGTATACAGACATACCAAAGCTGTGGAAACCAACAGTGATAAAATCTGCTATGGATTTTGCATATCCTGCATTATTGTATTGGCTGCAGAATCCAATGTCACTTTTAAAGAAAAATAAGTCTTTCTGTATTCATGAACAATTCAGTAGAGAATTCTCTTAAGTTGCACAGTAATTAATACTGCTTTACTTTTCTTCCAAAAGTAACTGCTTTCTTCCTGGGCAGCTTGTGAAGAGCAGCCCAGTGGAGAGCTGGTAGCTGTGAACTGCCTGTGGCTGCAGAATGAGCTCTTGAGTCTATGAGTTTCTGTTGTGGTTTAATCCCAGACAGCATCCAGGTCTCACACAGCCACTTGCTGATACTCCCTCACCCCTGCAGTGGGATGGGGGAGAGTATCGGAAAAAAAGGTAAAATCTGTGGTTTGAGATAAAAGCAAGTTAATAATTAAATAAAATATAATATAATTGTAATGAAAAGGGAGACTGTGGAAAAAGAGAGAAATAAAACTCAAGAGAGACAAGCTCACTACAGTTGCTCACCACATGCTGACCAATGCCCATCCAGTCTGTGAGCAGTGATCAGCACCTCCCAGCCAATTCCCCCCAGTTTGTATACTGAGGATGGCATTCTATGGTGTGGAATATCCCTTTGGCCAATTCAGGTCAGCTGTCCTGTCTGTGTTCCCTCCCAGCTCTTTGTGCACCTCCTCACTGGCAGACCATGGAAAGCTGAAAAGCCCTTGACTTTGAGTAAACACTACTTAACACAGTGATGCTTTCTTTAGTTGTTGCTATCAACGTTATTCTCATATTAAATCCAAAACTCACAACTCTACCAGCTACTTGGAGGAAAATTAACTCTATTGCAGCTGAAACCAGAACAGTTTGACATGCAGCACTGCTGAGTGTATTAGCTGGGCAAGGTTTTTTCATTGCCTTATTACAAACACGTTCTTTCTTCTTGGTCTTAGTTTTATATATGTTTAAGTGGCTCCAAACAAACCTGTCCCGGCTATAAACTCTTTGAGTAGCATCACATAGATGAAATACATCTCTGTAGGTCTTTGCAGTGGGTGGCTGGTGTATTTATCACCCAGGAAGCCTGAATGTATGCAGGTTTGCAGATCAGTTTGTTGTTGAAGGTGCTTGTCTAATTACATTACTGTGACTGTTGGATATGAGGACTTGACTAAAACAGCACATGTGTGGAACAACGACACTTTCTACTACAGGAAAAGGAGACTTGCTATAGCGGTGTCCCTAATATATCTTTCAACAGAAATCACACAAAGTTTCAGCTCCAAACTTGAACAGGAAATCACAGTGAATACAACACTTCTGAAGAGTAAATTGTAGGGTTTGTGGTGCCTGATGCTAATTCTGGCTTCATGTCTTACGTACATATATTGGAAGACTGGGCAGTCTTGAAGTAGATTGGGATCTTTTTTTTTCCCCAGTTCTGTGGACAGTTTTCGTCCAATCACATATGGGAAGAAGTATAATTGGGTCAAGCTTTTATTTGTCCTGTTCTGTTGCAGGGTGTTTATCATGGGGAGGTAAAAACCAAAACACTTTCAGCCAGAAGGTCTACAAGTAACTTCAATTTTCCAATCCTGTCAGAAATTATCCTGGTTGAGATCAGATTACCATCCTGAATTTATCCCCCAATACTTCAGGAGCACTTACCTGTTGAAGAAATAGTTCTACTAGTTAATGGGAACTTTTTCTGAGGCATACATTGGTAAATACCAAATGTATACGAGCAGCAATGCAGAGTTTTTCTTTTCCATGAGTTGTTCTTGTGGAATTAAGATGGTGTTGCAGATGCATTATTAATGATTAATAAACCAGTCAGTGTTCAGACTCTCAGAAAAGTACGGCTAAGTATGAATTTCTGTCAATACGCAAAATGTCTACTTCTGAATCTTGGGGTGTGCTTCTTTATGTCTTTCAGGACAGTTTTTTTGTTGAGGTGCTTTGCAGCACTGGCTTGCTGTGACTGAGCAGGAGAGCCTGACAGTTGTTGTGCATAGCTCAAGGCAGTAGTGTGAAAATACCAGCTAAAATTGGCAAGATAGGAAGGGTAATGACTTGAATGAGGATTTCTTTTCAGAGAGGGTCCACTGCAGGGTAACTCTTCTGGTTTGTACAACTCTGTTTTCATATCTGTCATGGCAACTCTGTCTTGTTTGGAAACCTGTAGACTTCTGATTCTGGAGCTTGAGGTTTATATCACTGGAGTTGCAGAAAGAAGTTCTTGGAAACATGCAGGCTGAGCTTTGGATTATATTTCAGGGTTCTGTTCTTCATTGTGAATTTTGTTTGTTTGTTTGTTTGTTTGTTTTTCTCAATGAAGCCACCTGAGGTCAGTGTGACTGATGGCCTCTATTTAAGTTAGAACTTATATTCAGTGGTGGAAGAACATAACTCCTTTACAAAGACCTGAAGAAATTAAAGTTTGGCCATACCACTGCTCTTTACATGCTTGAAGCTATTGTACTATTTATCTTTCAGATTCTTTCCATTCATGTAAAATCCAATAGAAATGATTTTACATAACAGGAATGCTATAAAGATCTCTTTAATCTTTTAAAAACAATGCAGTTCAACAGCTTTTGTTCAAAGTTACAGCCATTTAAGCATTCATATTATTGTCTTGTTTTATTTGGTTCTGTTTTGGTTTTAGACTTTTAATGATGGCAGATAACCTTATATCAAGTTGCATTAAGTTATCTTAATCTACAGTTGGGGTAGGTATCTCCACTCCCATTAAACAGACAACAGTATGTATTAGACTTATGAATTGTGTGAGCACAAGGGGCTTACTACAGATGGAGCGATTTAATTTCATTGATGTTAATAGTGCTGTTGCCTCTGTGACCTATGACTTGGCTTCTGTTTTTATACTGAGATACATAGTGCAAAATACTTAATAATTAGAGGTCTGGTCACAGTACTAAAGAGGTCAGAAGATGAAAAAATGTCACTCTTATGTATACGTGAACTATGCATTAGCACCGACCGAGATCATGGTCAAGAAGATCGTTACTTTCGTGAAGTCTGATTGATTTACCTACCACTACGTCACCCTGCAGAGCACAGAGCAAGTATCTTCACTCCTGAGATCAGGTGATATGCAGACTTCCCTGTCCTCATTAATAGTGAGGAATTTCTTCTATATAGCAGAGATTGTTACAGGAGGTAACTGCTTAGCTCATTTAGAAATGGTAGGGGAAGGTGAAAACGGAGCTATTCCTATGCTTTTTGGGTCATGTGCCAGCCTGTCCTGGACCAAGAGGACTCAGTTCTTTGCCATACTGGGAGCAGCAGTGGGAAATGGACAAAAGTCCTGCAGACCCTGACATGTTTGCTACAGGAACATCACAGAACATTTGGGAAATATATGTGGGAGGAATACATAAATATGGGCAAATACTGTTACGTGATGTTTTATTAAAGTAGAAGCATCTTTGGTTCAAGAGACTAGCAGTCACACAGGCAATCCTGGTATCTGAGTGACATTGCTCTTCATCAGTCCTGGAGAACGGGCCAGGACTCATCATTGTAAGACTGTTGCCAGAGAACAGTAGGGTAACTGTCAAAATGTGAGGATACCAACTTTAGAAGAGTTTGCCTTCTTCATAAACACCTGTTGTGGGTGTAATTGCAAATTTTAATTTCTACAAAAAGACTAGTTATAAAACTTGGTCTTAAAAAAAACCCATGCTGCAAAAAAAAACAAACCCCAGAACCTAACCAAGTGAAGCACCACGTGAAATTTGAGAAGGAAGATATGTAAAAACTGCACAGATCATTGTAGTATATCCAGGGAGCTGAAAACTGTTGAGGAAAGCAGTGCATTTATGTTATGGCTGATGGAACTGCAAGGCACACAGCAATGTCACAGTTTCACAGGCAAATCTCATCAGGGGGAGATGAAGCCCTGCTGCTTGTTGGTAGAGTATCTTTGCAAGACTGGTTTCTCTAATGTTGCTTCACCAGAATGAGTTTTACAGAATTAGTTTAACATGGGTGAAGACTACTACATAACAAAACCAGTTGGTAGGAGCTGGAGACTGTAGAGGAAAAAGCTTAATCTGAGCTAATACTGCGATGAAAGGAATCCCTGAGTGTATCCTAGATCAAATTAAAAAATGGTCCAGACAATAACCACAGTGGGAGCCACTAAATAATAAAACACTTTGTTTGGCAGTTGTTCTTTTTATGCTTGGATTGAGTGTCCTGCTTCGGGCATGCTGCTTGAATGGGCATTCAGTGGCAGCAACTCCATATTCTATCTCCAGCCCCTCTGCTACATTTTGGTCCTTAGGTTGCTGACATGAACCTTTGAATCCTTGAATTGTGCCTTCATTTATTGCAAAGGAGAAATAGGAGTAGCTTGGTAATGTGACAGGGAAAGCAGTCATCCTGATATAGGAATGTTCTGGAATTTGTATAAACTTAGTACGGTTGCTTCATCCAGATAGTTTGAAAAAAAAAATAAATCTAAATGTGTTATTTAGAGGACTGTTGGGATCTCATGGAGAAAAATCCATACTAAGGTCATTCATTGTATTTTAGCCAAGCTTTTCCATGCTATTCTGTCTGGGGTGTTTTAAAAGTGTAATGTAGAGAGTAAAGGACTGTATGTTCTCTTTTATGTAAATCTTCTATGTATGAGAAAATGTATGGAAAGCAGGATCATCTGAGGAACTTGAAGAGGTAGACAAGGAACTAACTATAACTTCTGGACAGTGCTATGTAAATACTAATTATTATAGTTAGTAGTCAGTATTGCATCTCACGCTTTTCAGACATGCTCAGAACAGCAGATTGTTGTTTCCGGCATTGGTTTCTGCTGGGATTGTTTTTCCTTCCATTAATGCAGGTTATTTACTACTTCAACTCCAGCTTAAGGATTGCTTGCCTTTTTTCTTTTTCCCTGGAAAATGGATTTTCCATTGGTATTATTAAAAGAGTACAGTTAAATCCAGTGTTACTGGTGTAGTACTGCAGGATATTTTTGCCAGCCCCACCCGTTGCAGGAATTCATTTACTTTTCCAGTCCTGTTGTTAATCATTATATTGACACAGAAAGTCCTCCCAAAAGCACTCTTTGGCAAATTGCATTAAATATGAATAGCAGATATTCATTACGATGTGTTGCCCCCAAGAGAACTCTAAACTATCTGCACTACTCATGAACAGGCAAATACACTAATTCTCCAGCTATTCAAATTATTTTCAGATAGTTTAGTGTGTCTCTAATAAAAACAAGAATGTCTCTGTTTCCCTTAATTACTTAGAAGGTCAAGGACTCCCACATCTCACTTTACTTCACGAAATGGGGAATATTTCTGTTGCAGATTGGAGTATGGTTAGTACATGATGGATTTTCTTCTATTGGTGTAGTTACTGAAGGAAGTGCTGTCTGTAATGGACTAATAATAAAAAAACCCCTTCATCACTCTTTGGCACTCAGCAATTGTCTAAAATAATATTATAGTAATATTGAATTAGGAAAAAATATATGACTCAACTTTGCTTGATTATGTTGTTGAGTTTTCTTCATACCTTCTAATCTTACTGTAGCTGTCTCCCATTTTTTCCAGCCCTGTCTCCCTGGGAAGGCTTGCTGTGTGGTCATTTACACGTATCTGCAATTAACAGATGACTTTCAATGTACCTATTCAGTGCGTATGTTGTCCATCTTTATTGAAAAGGCAGAACATGTGTTTGCATTCAGAAAGAGGGGGATAAACAGAACACGAATATCAGGTTTCTTAGCTACAGCTAGTGTTGCTTCATGCTGGCAAGTCTGAGGAGCAATGTCCAGATGATACCCTGCAGATACCATACAAGACCTTGGAAGTCACCGTTTCTTTTCAGTTCCTTCTTTTGTTCATGTTATGGGTTTTTACATAGAGGGGCTCTTTGTGTAGCTTGAAAGCATCCATCCTTTGATTACTAAAACTATGTTACATTGTCATTTTCGGTATCGCCACTTTCTAAAAAGACAGGAGCGCCTCTCTACTTGACACGACTGGTGACTCCTGCTGTAGCTCTGCCCTGCCTGGGTGGGTCCTTGGCACCCTGTGAATGCAGCCTGCTTTGGATTTTAGTGGGCAGCATGCTCATCTGTGAGAAATCTGTTCTGGGCGTGTAAGGACAGGAATTTGCTTCCTGGGAAGAAGCCAAATTTAGAAATTGTCCGCTCTGGCAGGGGAAGCGCGTGGTGTAATACTGGCACGTGCTCCATAATGGTTCTGTGTATCCCTTGTAGACCTGCTGTAGTCGGAAGGAGCCTGGCGTGTAGAAGTCAAATAGGAGCTGTCAGAGAGTCTTCCCTCCTTATGGGCCCCAAAGCAAGGAAATTCCCCAGCAAAATGCCTTCTTACCTAAGCTTGGAAACATGTTTCTGTGAAGTATTGCAAACAATGTTTTTCTCTGTTCTGGCTCAACAAAAATAGCATCCAATAGCTCCCAGTATTGGGGACATCCAGAATAAAGAGTGAAGGGCTTGTTCTTGTGTCCCCCCTATTGCCAGGTCACACTGGGTGACATCTCTGTTGCCCCTCCACCTGGCTGGTGATGGTGCATTTGGTGTTGATTCATCAGTGTGGCATATGAAGCACACAGTATATTGTTCAAAAGGAATATAGTACCAGGCTTGGGGTTTGGCAAGGTGGCAGCACCCAAAGTTATTTCAACATCTGATGTGTTTCCAATCCAAATCAATAGGTGCAGTCTTCTGAAATTGTTCATTGTGTGATAGTTCATGATATTAAAAGTGAACATAAGCTTTCATTTTCCAGCTTTCTGTCTGAAGGCATATGTTTAGCAGCTAATCATATAATTTTAATTATGTGGAGAGTTTCCATTCAGTCATGTTGCTGTGTTCAAAAGGCATGTCACCATGGATTTGAGGGGATGTTATATGTTTTTTATTTTTTTTTTTGAGCTAAAATGTGGTTTTTGTTTTGCCTCAGTGCTGGCCTTGGTAGGACTTTCCTTCTTTAGTCTACTTGAGTTCTTGATTTGTGTTTACTATACTTTTAGCAATATGCAGCACTTAATTGGGAAGCTTTATTTAAGATTCGGACGTGGCCAGATTTTCTTCAGGAGAGATAAATTTATGCTTTTCCTCAACAAGAATATTTTCCCCTTTTGCTATTTAGGGAATATGGGTAACAAGTTGTGTTATGTGGACTTTTCAGCTACATCAATGACAGCATGTTTCCCATTTAAAATGATAAATATGCACCCTATCTGATGAGGCCTGAAAGGGCAGGGAATCCTTTTTCCCTTCCTTTGTCCTTCAGCACTCTGTTTCCTTTCTTACTGCCCAGAATAGGCCTACATCACTAATATTCATAAATGATTTACAAAAGTAATTCCTGTGTAATAGCTTGGGACGTCAAGATTTTATGATGCTGCCAGATGTGCTATCAAACAAAATTATCTGGTTCAAAAAACTTGTGATAAATCTAGTCAGGAAAAATTCCCTGGGGCAAACTCACCCTCTACAAAAGTAACTATATCTCATAAAATTGTTGATTTGCCTTTACCACATGTTTGAAATCAGACTTAAAGCAACAGTTTTATTCATGTGCAAACTTAGATTTGGGATAAACTAACAAACAGGAAGGACTGGCCTTAAGCAACAGAAAACTCTTTTCCTTTCAAAACACTACGCGCACTCAGAGGAAGTGTCAGAGTAAATATCAGAAATATTTGGAAAACCAGAACCTGCATCCCCAAGATATTCAACTGTTTTGTCTAGATAATGCATTTTTAGAGAGTAGGCAGCCCTAAATATAGTGGGTCTCATCAGGATTGGGCTGCTGAGCTCCTGGTGGCTGTATCTGAGTTCCGTGTTGCAGTGAGCAACATGCCCAGCATCTGCCCTGTGTGTGTGTTTGTTCCTTCATGGGCTTAGTTGGGGGAAGTAGCAGCGTGTTTGTTTTGCCTGAGATTGCAGGTTTTGAAGGAGGGGAAGCACTGGAGGTGCACTGGAAGTCCCTATGTGGCCATGCCTCCATGCTGGAGAAGGCTGGATGAAAGCAATGTGCCCTTGGCTTAGCCTTGCAGTTTTATGGTGATCCTTGCTTCTCAGGAAAGCCTCCAAGGATGTTTAGACACCTGCACAAATGAGCTTCACAGGTATATGGATTTCAGTTATGCCAGAGCAGCAAAGTTGAGCATGACTTTGATCCCGTAGTTCAAGGTGTTTGGGAGAGGAGCTGAAAGTCATGGCTGGGAGGTTTCGGAGGAGAAATGCTGTGTTCAGGCAATGGAAGAGTTTGGTTCAGCATTTTCTTCAGAGCCCAGAGCAGAGCAGGAGAGGTGAATCTGGAGGGTTTGTGGTGTGCCATGTTTCTGGGGAATGTGCTTCTGCTTTTGGAGTACTCTGAGGTGTTCGTGGGCTTGGTGTGCTGCCTGCCATCGCACAACACACTTGCTTACAGCTTCAGTTAAGATGGAAGTCAGATAATTTGTGCAAGCAATAGGTGTGGACCTCCAGGTGGAGCTTGGCCTTTGCTATTTTTCAGTGCTGAAAGCTAGTCAAATTTGATTTAACCTCAGCATTAACTTTTCTGAGTTTAATATATTTGCACTAAGTCTCATACTCAACTTTTTAAAAGAAATATGAATTGCAAGAAATAAAGATGGGTAGGAAAAGAAAAGAGAGAAATACCGTCTAAACCCCAGAAAAATACTTAGCTTATCCTTTTAGGATGAATTTCCTCATTCTTTCTGTGGATGAATTCAGATTCCAGCATGGGTGCACAGCTTCTGTGAGGGCTGTGGAGACTCTGCCTGTGGTGACCCTTTGAGATCTTTTTTTCCTGTGTGCATGCAAAAATTGTGTACTTACTTCTGAGAAATTAAAGCCTTGATTTCTCAGCTAGATCAGTAGGAGCAGATAGCATTCATTCTGTAAATTCAAGACTTAAGACGCTTTTCAAAAACTGGCTTTTTCTAAAGATGTATTTTGATATTTGTAGTAATGTGGGGAATATAATTTCTGAGGTAACGTGGTAGGGGGAAGTGTATGCTTATGCATTTCTCATTTCTCAAAGTTAAAAGTTTTCAGGTGTGTATCAGGGTTTCATAACATAAATACCTAACTAGAACCTCTTACATCCTGTAATGTTTTTTTCCAGTCAATTTTAAATACCTAAAAATTAGTTTCTGTGAAGGAAATACCAAAAGTCCTTTAAAGACAGCTGTCATAGCATCACTTTTTCCTCTGTGTATTTAAAAATAAGAAGAAAAACCTTTTTTTTTCCCCCAGTACTGAATACTCCAGGGAGGAAAACTGGTGTCCTGTGGCCACTCTGTGCAGCCTACAGTTGTTACCAGAGGTTCTGACCAAAAGCCTCTGGGCTCTAACAACCTATGCAACTGTATTTGAGGGAGAAAAAACTGCTCTTTTTTAAGAATGAAAGCATCCAAGCCAAAAGCTGGAGTGCTGTCCTGTGACAGTCAGGTCACCGTCAGTGGAAAATGCAGCACAATTCCCTGTGTGTTGTGATTTCAACTGGGTACTGTGCAAGTAGTAATGTTACTCTGCCGTGGAATACAGCATCTGACAGGGGTGATACCTGGTGTCTGCAGCAGAGCCAATGGAAATCCCCATTTTTTCTATCCTTGTTGTCTTCTTATCCTCATTCCTTCCAGCCACTGAGTGATACTTTTTTGAAGGTAATGATCCTGTAGAGAGATGCACTGACGTCAGTCTATAGCCCTGAAATGAGGCCATGTTGTAAATCTGTTTGGAAGAATTCACGTACATACCAGCACTACCTAAAAGCTATCGGCAAAGGCATGTGGTGGGAAATAGAACTGTATGATGTAAAGAGATCTGTTTATTATATATTGCTTTTGCATAGCAATTCCAGGATCAAGACTTCTGTTATTTGAGAAATTGAATCCTGTGAGAATCATTAAAAGTATAGAAATAGTGATGTCATTACAAAATTAACTAGCTATAAACCCGCAGGGTGACATGTTGATTCATAAAGGGAATAGCAAAATATAGTGCAGGGCACATCTGCTGCTTCAATTCCTGCAGAACCATCTGCCCATTGGTATCTGCAGACCACTTGAAACTGAACATCTGTTAGAAGCGCTTGGAAAAGCAGCAGGAGAACCTGTACACCTTGCAAAACACTGCCATCAGTAACATCAGAGTTTCAATAGTGTTTTCTTGCACAAATTGTTATAAGTCCCCTTCAAGCCTCATATCTTCTTGGCATTATTTCTTAAATAGCGACAGCATGAGTAATAAAAATAACATGGACTTTTCTAAAGGCTGTCCTAACATTTTTATTACTTTTTATTTATGGTACCACTGCAACGTACAGACTGCTATAGAGTTTTCAAACAAAGGCAGATATGATCTCTGTTCCAAGTAGCTTGGAACAGAGAAAAGGAAGATGTATGAGGATTAAGACAAAAGGATGTGACTTCTGAGCCAAGTGATGGAGGTGAAGAAAGGTTTGGATCCTAGAAAGGGAAAGCTGAGTTTGGGGCTTCTAAAAAAAATGGCTGGATGCTTAGGAACAAGACTTACTTGCCTCTTTTGAAGACCAACAATAAGATACTGCAGCTTATTTCACAAAACCTGTGTGCATGGTCAACAATTGACAGTCGTAATTGAACTGCATCATCTTAACCAGTCAGGATGACCACGTTTCCCCAAGCTGCATGGTCTGGCAGAGTCCAACTAATTTGCAATTTTCTCTTGTTTAACAAAACCAGAAATATATTTAAGCCAAAGAGAGAGAGATTTCACTATTGATTAGTGGTGCTTGGTTTTGCAAAATGACCTGACAGACATTTGGAATGCATCAGCTGCCTCATGGTGCAGCAGCCAAACATCTTGTAGCACGGTTTGCTCTCCTTCACTTTTATTACTTGCAGAAGTGAACTCTGCCAGGGTGTTATTGGAAGGGATATTTGCCATTTTAATATGTAATTACTTGTGCAAACTCAATGAAAACATATTGCAATAGCTTTGATTTTTAAATAGGTAATTGTAGTTAAAAAAAATGTGAATCGTTGTAAATTATTTGGGAAAGCGAGTTCAAATATATAACACAAGTCACGGAAAATTCCCAGTTTTGTTCCACAAGTACCAAAGTATTGAATTGGGTATATTCCCCCTTTCACTTTTTTAATATCCAAATAATTTTTTGCCTTGTTGTCCAAGATGAAGCTGGAACCTTCCATGGCCAAGGTGAAGCCTAACTGAGGCAGTCCAACATTAGGGCAAGTATATGGAGAGTCACTGATGCGGGCAGTTCAAACAAGGTTTCTGCCAAACCTTTGTCATCCTTCTGAAGTGTTCTGCGTGTGTGCCAGGGGGTTCTAATAGGGCTGAGAGTTTTGTGCAATGGACAACCAAGGACTTAAAAACTTAGTAAAGTGTACATAGGAAGATCATTAATGCTAAAATCGTGAGTTTTTAGTGAGATATGTGCATTTTTTTGTCTCCCAAGATGTTGCCTTGGTAATTCATTGTTTAATCAGCTCTGGGCCCATGAAACTTCTTGGCTACCCAGGAGACTCCAAAGTTACAGTTTCAGTAAGAACGCAATGAAGTGATAAGGAATATGTGGTCCTGTTTGGTAAACTTTTTCTTTTTTTGGGGGGAATAAAAAAGTAAAAGTATTTTAGAAGGCATTAATAAAGTTGTTAAAGCTGCTCTCCTGAGGTCCTACAGCTGCAAGGGCTCTCTGGAGCTAGTGCTTCTCCTTTATCATCAGGTGCCCTGAGCACATTTTGGGGTCTAGCAGATTTCTTTTCTTTGCAGGAAAAGTGTATTTTTGGGGTCAGATCTGTTGTTCAGGGCTGGCAAAGTGGAGTTATACCACAGAAGAAATCAAGTGCTCGAAGTCCCTTTCCTTACCTGAGCTTCAAGTCACAGTCAATCTGCCCATCATCCCTTTATCCTTTTCATTACTTGTTTTGTCCCTACAAGTTGTCTGGTTGTATCTGGTTTTATTTAATTGATTTATGTGGTGTTTGTATGCTTCTGTGTTTTTAATCACATACATTCAATTACAGAAAAATGGTTTTGCTCCCTCTTTCCTTGTTGAAGGAATTTCTTAGTTTTTATTTTTAGAAGTGGCATCTTCAGTGAGATGTTGTGTTTGCAGTGAAAGAGATGCAAAAGAGGTTTTTTTAGGGAGGTTAGGCTGGTTCTTGGCAGCCAAGAAAAAGGGGAGCAGAGCCTGGAATGGGGCTCATGCCTGGACAATGACACAGAAACTGACCCTGGAATATGGCATTAAACAACTTGTGAAAATATGAGAGCCACTGACTAAATTCAGTTTCTAAATTTCTCGGAGATTACTCCAGTCAAGATGTGCTCTTCACCTGTGTCAGCTGAGCACTGATTATCCCACGAGAGTAATGAGGAAGGTGTTAGAGCCACACTGCTGAGTCACATCACCTTTGAGTTTCCAATCACAAGGTTGATGGTAAGCGTGTGTGAGGATTTGCGAAAAATCCTGATTGTTTTCAGTTGGCTATTGGTCCAGAAAGTTGGGAACCATTGACCTAACATATGTATCTAAGGTCAGGGAAACCTGTTTCTGAGGATTTGTGCCCAGGATCAGACATCAGCCTGCTAGGAGCATGAAGAAAGGTTGCTGTCACAATGAAGTATCGCTTCTTCTTAGGATGGAGTACTTTTCCCTTATTTTTTTCCCCAGGATGCATATCTTGTCTGACCTGATTTCAGAATATCTTGTGCAAGGCACAATACTTTGTACAATCCAATACTTTGGATCAAAATTGTAGAAGGATAGATGTCACAGGGAGAAAGCGGCTCCAGTGAGTTTCAATTTCAACAGGGGACAAATTTCTTTGTGAGCATGTTATTTTCAAATAAAATTCTTTAACTTTTAAACAAATTTAAACAAAATGTATTCCTCTCTCTAGCCATGTGTATCTATGCAGTAAGTGACTAAAACCCTGATGTCATGCTGGGTGGCTCTGAATGCAGAACAGCCAGATTGGGTCTGTCCATCTTGATGTCCACTGTAGGTCTTTGCAGAATGACCTGGGACTGGATGCTTGTGCCAATGTTTTGTGTTTAGGAGGTACATTGTTAAATTATTTTAGAAAATGTTAGTCTCAGTCAGCCCATGAAGTTTCTTTCCTAATAAGAGGTTATTGTTTTCTGTGCAGTGTTTGAGTTGGAGCCGAAGGTCTGGGACGACTGGGGGAAAAGGGTGAAGGAGGGCAGCTGGAGTTGCTGGAAAGATTGCTGGTGTTTCTGAGGGACAGAAGGAACAGGTTTCACCTGTGGCAGACATTTGTTACAGATTCCCTCTAAGATCAGGAAATGAGTACAGTCATCGCTTTGTAATTAACTGAGAGGGGAAATCTCAGGAGATGGCTAAAACAGATTTGTCCACTTAGAGAAGAAACACTGTGACTTAACAGGTGTATGGTGCCTGTACTGCACTACTTAGGCGTTCTCCAGGCTCGGCTGCAAACAAAATATTATCCGACTATAATAACATTGTGAACCCAAAGACCTTAACTGGTTTCATTATCAAGTGAGTGCCTGAGGGGAAATACACAGATGGAAAGGCATTCCTTTCCCTTGGTATAATGCTCTCGTGCCAGAGAATTTATGACCAGGACGTGGTTGGCCCTTGCATGGGTGACTGGTGGGGGAAATACATGAAGTCATTCTAGTCTTTTTTGTTTCTTTGTTATCCTGCAGTCTGTTTAAGGGGTGAGTTTTCATTGCCATTCCCAGGCTTGGGGACAGTATAGCTGTATGCCACAAGCTGCAAAGTGGGATTTGTGCTGGCCCCTTCTGTCTACTGTGGGCCTTGTTCTCTCCATGGGCAATGGGGAGGGAACAGCCCTGCTTGGACAACACCCGATACCCTGACAGGTGACTAGTGGATTCAGGCTACTTTAGGTCAGAGTGATGCTCAATTGACAATATCTTCTTAGAATGTAATTTATTGCAGGATGTGCTGGAGGACTGATTAGGAGTGTTACCCTAAAAGTGAGAGAGGGGTGTGTTTTTGTTTTGTTTGCTTTTTG
>VXBX01001580.1:148611-163732 GCA_013400415.1 Scytalopus superciliaris
TTTTTTTTTTTTTTTTTTAAACTTTTTCTGGTGCAGAGACAGATCTTGGAAAGAGCCACTCTTTCCCCTGTATTCCCAACCTGTCTGCTCTACTGTCTGGAAATAGCATGTACAAAGCAGAGCCCTGTAGCTCAGGCAATCTGAAAGGCTACACTTTGGGGGGGTGGGGGAAGGGAAGAAAGAAAGGAAGAGATATTAACTCATCATTTATCTAGTTGAGGTGTGTACACTCTTTTCCAATTCATGAGTTACTCTGTGGTTTCTCAATTACAGTTGTCAGGAGAAAGGTATGAAAGCCACGTATTTTAATTCTGTGACCAGAGAGGCTGATGTTCTCTGGAGAGGAGTCTGGTGTGTCCATCATGGATGACTGTTACTTTGGAGAACCTGAAGATCAAGATGCAGAGCACGTTAATTAGTTGTCTAAAATACTGTTATGTTTTTCAGAACTGAATAAATACACAAAGATGGAAATTGTACACAGGATCCATGTTATGTTTGCGAGTGTGTGTGTGCATGCACATTTAGACTTAGTCAAGAACCCCAAAGGTATTGAAGCAAAAACTAAATAAATAATGAAGTTGTGGTTCCATTGTAAATGTTAATGTTTCTGTGAGAGACTGGAGAAGTTCTTTTATTATTCAAACTGGCTTGTTCCTTCCTTGTTTATATATCAGTTTGCCCTCTTTTTGAACATTGTATATGGTTTCACGGTGAAGAGTTCACAAATCTTAAAATGTTGCCTTCTTGTCAGTGACACTGATCATACTGCAAAGGTCTTTTTAGAATTTCATACAGATCGAATAGCTCTGTTTGTTAAAAAAGGTCAGAAGAAAGGTCACCAGAATCTTTCATTGTTAGCAAAACTACCTTTTTTTTTTTTTTCTTAGTCTGGGTCATAGAAATAGCTGAACATAACTGTTTTTACTGAATTTATTGATTAAAAGCAAGCAATCGCCCCCTTTCCTCAGACTTTCTCCTCCTAACAGACATCTGGCATGGAAAATGTAAGCTAAGTATTTTTATCAAGGCTGTAAGCACCCAGAGTCTGCTATGATGGCTACTGCAGGCAAGCACAAGAATAAGGAGCTTCAGCAGCCCTGCTTACAGCCACTTCTTAGTTTGAAGAGGATGTTTTGCACAGGTGTTAAAATGAGATGCCAAAGTGCATCCTGATATTAGCATACTGTACATTGAAGCCTATAATTAACTGCACCCACCTGTATGCTGGCATTTTTCTGACTCTTGCCATCCTTTAAGCTGTGTGTATCTGAAGATCTAATCCATCTAAGCCTTTGGACATCCTGAACTACAAATGAAGTCAGAGAGCTGCAGGCACACAGCTCCTGGCAGGATTATGCACCCAGTGAGCTATTGCTCTCATTATGTTGCACTGCAATATATCATCAGTGTGAAACATCATCCTAATGATGCATTAGTGTAATACATCATCAGGGGAGTCCCACCAGTAATGTATTACTCCAAGTATGGTGCTACTCAGTAAGAAAATCATCTCACAGTCCTTGTGTTGTTTCAGAACAGCATCAGTGAAGGCAAAATATGTTCTTAAGATTGATGCAGGTTCACAATTTCATAACTATGTTAATGATGGAGGTATCTTCTCTGATTTTGTGATTATGTTTATAAAGAGGTTTGTTTAAGCTGTCTTTGGTTGCATTTCTGTTTGGAAGGAGCAGGAATTGATTCTTTAGATGGATGGCTGGAGGGCTTGAATAGCAACCTGTAAATCTGCTGCCCCATTGCCTATTATATAGTTCTTGGGGATGGGGAAAGGGTTTATGAAAACTTTGTGCCAAAATTTACAATTTTAAGGATTTTTCTACTGTCACCCTTATGCATCTTCCTGTTTCAGTCACATGGACTAAGATAAATACATTTAGAAAGCTGTGTCTCGCAAAAATTAGACCCCTCTGTTTTGTGTATCAACCCATTGATTTTCTTTGGTCAGCAAGATCCTACAGCAAAACAATCCTTCCCTCGGGAGTTGTCTCAAAGGCAAGATTTACTTCAGGGGGCAAGGCAGTCAGGTGGCTTCGCTTATGTTTTTGAATCATGGTGGTGATATGGTGAGGTGCTCACCATAGGATTGTAGCAGTCCCAGGGGCCACCACATGGAGGAATGTACTGGTCAGTGGTCCACCTAATGCAATACAAGGACTGCACTACTCCATAGCACTAATCTGTAGTAGGATTGAAGGGAATGTTGGCTACAAAATACAGAATCCTGAAATGTGCTTTTACACATGGCCAGAGTTTTCTAGAGTGATTTTTGAATGCATCAAGTTTACAGGTGCAAGACTGGGAAACCTAAAGGAATTGCAAACCTCCGTGTGCTTTTGAAGCTGCATTGCATATTTTCGATGCTGAAATGCTGCACAGAAGTTGTTTCTGAAAGAAATCTTCCCAATCACAGAAATTCAGCAAAACCAAGGGACAGTTCTTGAGTAGGCAGAGGAAAATTTGGTCTCCCTTTGCTTTGCTTCTCATTCTCTTGCATTACCATATAACTGGACTGAGGAGCATGATTGTGGCCCTCTTGGGATTTGTCAGTCACCCGTTTTTTCCCTGTAAGGCTCTCATCCGGTCTTTACCAACTGCTTCTGCCTGTGTACCTGTGTCGATAAGATAAATTATGACAGCATGACTGTTTTTGCAGGAGCACATACTGAGCCTTCTTTTACAGGAGGAAAATGAAGACTTTGTTACTGCTATACATGGTTTCATTCATTCACGTTGTTTTTGCTGTCCAGATCCAAAGTATGCCCACATAGGTAGAACACAAGAAGCACTTTGCTGGTGTCATTCTTCTTTTACTAGTTAAGTGTTCTATGGGCTTATTTAGGCAGCAAAAGCAGTACTCCAAGCCAAAAGAACTTCAGTTGTGACTTTCTTGAAACCTTATTTGGGCAAAGTATGAATGGCCTTAAAAGACAGTAACTAATTTATTTCTTGAAGTGGCGTTGGGTTAAGATCATCATCACAAATCACACTGTCTTCAGCATTAGGGTCTCCCTCACTGCTGTAAGGAATGCAAACCTGCTCTTTTCAAGTTCCTCCTTGAGACTGGTTTAGGATCTCAGAGGTCCCAGTTCTCTCTTCCAAGAGGATGGCAAGGCTACCAGTGTAGCATGGCTCCATTGTGCTAATGCAGAAACAGCTGAAGGAATAAGCCTTTGCCTGTATGAGAGACATGGACAGAAGACTGGAGCCTGGTGCCTCTCTTTCCAGTGACAGCACCATGTCTGTTTGATAATTACCCTTGGTTTTAAATAAAAATGAAGATCAGCCTTGTTTTCTGCATTGAATAAAGAAAATCTAATAAAACCACAAAACATCCCTGGAAATACAGGCGTTTAAAGGCAGAGGTCGTTTAATGAGTTGATTTTTACAGTTTTTAACATTTTAAGATTAAAATCACTACTTTGTTTCCCTGCTGTTGTTTGATGCTACTTTGAAGTCAGGTTTTCTTTCCCAGCCCACCTGAATTTAGCCCCAGTAGTAAATAGTTTTCATCAACAAAAATTAAAAATATGATAAACTTATTTTTCTGATTTGGGTGCTGCTTAGGGTTTGTTTTTTTACCTTAGGACTACTCAGCTCATGTCTTAGAGCCTTCTCCTTAGAAAAATGCTGCTATTTTCTGTGTATACAAAGAATGTAATGAATCAAGAATGTCTGTAAATATTGTTTGCAAAGTGAAGTGTTTCTGGCAAATTCCCCCAGCTTATTGCATAGTCATATATGGCAGGTTGTTGTGTTAATAGATTATTAGACTCTGCGTATGCACTTTAACCTTCTCTGAACTTTGTTCTTGTCTTTTAAAAGGAATTAAGTAAATCCAAATTGGTGGGCAGTCAAGCAACAGTATGTCCTGTTGCATTGCACTGTGCTTTGTTCTTCCATCGGGCTGCACCGTGACTCAGGCATAAACGTGACACGTTAGAAATATAACATGATATGACACTGCCAACAAAAATATCAGCTAAGAGTTGTGTGGATAGTTTCAATTCATTCAATTCATGGGTTATTCGTTGTCCATGTGTCAATAAAGGGTTCAGTAATTTTAAACTTGCTGGCTGTTAAATGAAAGGGAAAACAAACAAAAAAAAGCACCAAGGCAAAGAAAGGATGGCAAACCCCCTCATCCTTCAGCTGGTTTCCCCTGCATTCAACACCCAGGCTGTGTGCTGCAGTTCCAGCTGGTGATATTTGGAGCCTATAAGTTAATTAGAAGGAGAAATTTCTGCAGCTAGCAATGTAGATATTCTGGGGAAAAAAAAATATTGCCCTGGGGGAGGAATGATATTTGAGCAGATTTATAGTGCTCAGAGTGTGCATATGAATGAGATGATAGCCGTCAATGTGGCTTTCTGCTGTGGGGAACTGTCAGCTTTGCTCGGGTAGAAGGAGATCCATGGAGGGGAGCAGTGAGAATGATGGGAAAATAATGATAAAAATTGCATCTGTTTCAAAATGGGATTAAAAAATTCTTCTAAAAGCAGGCTCTCTTTTTCCTCTGGAGAGGAAGCGAGTAAGATAAACACCTCACCTAGACAAGTATCACAGATTAAGTCTGCTAAATATGGTGGGGAGGACAGTGAGGTTGCCACACACAGAGGCCCTTCTGAATGATGAAGTGACCTCCCTCTTGCATTTTGGTGAAAATCACCCTGACCAGAGTTTGAAACATTCTGGTTTATTATGCTCTGGCAAAACATGTTGCTGGTTTTGGTGCACGTGGAACGCTCACAGAAGTACAGGGCAGTGAGAGGGAGAGATTCACTGAGGACCAGTCAGGCCAAGCCAAGTGACATGTCCCACCCTGGACCACGTGTAAATCACATGCTCTCTGCTGAAGTTCCTCCCCACAAGGCTGTGGCGCATCACCCACCTCACTGTGCAGGCTGGAGCACACTGGTGGCTGGCGTCCTGAGAGGGGCTGCGGATGCATAGGGCAGGTTCATTAATTACCGTTCTTTGGCAGAAGAATTGCATTTTCTGTGTAGGCGCTGGGAGCATGTTAAATGGGTCGGCCAGCAGTTTTAAGAATTGCTTTTGAGTCACTCCTTTCACTTTTATCTTTCTCAGCTTGAATAAATCTCTAGAGGTTGCTAATTACAGCATGTTTTCTGTAGCACTGGAGTGGCACACAGCACATTTTTAACCTCGCCTTCCATAGAGGTTCAGCTTCCCTTGGCGTGCATGTGGAGGAACAGTTGTGTGTTGCTAAACTCTGTCATTCAGAGGCCCTTCTGTTTTTAAATATTTGTCAGTGCAGCCTGCTGTCATTTACAGTGAGCCTTTATTGAGATCATTAAATGGAAAGTTTAAGATTAATTCCCTTTCAGGGCAAGAGGAGGAGGATAAATAACTAGTCCTGCTCAGTGTTCATTCTTAATGACTCCAGCACAGTGTGAAAGCGTAAACAGTTTTGACAAAAGGTATAATTGATTGTTTGGGTTTGACTGATCACTCAAAAATGTAGCGTATCCTCATTCAGAAGGTGCTCTGTAAGGTAATGAATGTGATACTGTTAGAAAACAGGGTCTCGTGCTAAGCAAGAGCAAGGTTTTGTGCTGAGGCTCTGCTCATGGCTAGGCTGGTGGTTGCTGGGAGCTCTGGTGCTGCTCCAGCATCTTTAACTATGGTGGCTGCAGCCTTCTTTCCTAGGGTGCCCCTCTTATTTTGGGGAGCCAGTTGGGAGAACCAAACTGCTACCAGATGTGAGGAAGATTAAAAGTGAAATATTTTTTGCCAATTCAGAACCCTAAATTGCCATATCAATGGCCCGAGTCCGATGAACACTGAGGCTGGCATGGAGGGATGGGATCTTGCAGCCATGAACTCCATGAGGAGGAAGGTGGATCATGTTGTTCACTGGTAAATAGCCAGTAGACGTGCAAGCTGAATTCCAGAGTATGATGATGGGACACACTAACAACAAAGGTAATGGTGGTGTGGTTATCCGAAGGCTTTCTGCATTCTCCAGCTGCCACCTCTAGTTTATTGGGAATGAAGACAAGAGCTTTAAAGACCACCTACTGTTTGAATCCTCTGATGCCCTGTGGGCATATTCATTCTGTTCACATCATGTCTAGATCTAACCTTGTCTTTTTCTGTCCCTTTTTCTTGTGCAAGTTTTTCTAAATGCTTCTCTTTCATCCCTTTAATATGCTAGTCTTTATGCTGATTTCTGTGCCTCCATGATTTCCCTGTCAGAAACGTGGGTGATAAGCAGATCAGCAGTATGTTAGAAATGAAATAAGTTGTTTTTACATATCTGTGGAAGAGTGCTGCATATCCACAAAGGGGACGTGCAGCAATGAAATTGAGAAAATACAGGAGGAGTGCATGGAGCACTAGTGAATGGAAACACAGAGAATGCAAGTATTTGCTGTTAAATTCCTTTCATGGGAAGACATTCTGGTTGCATACAACAAACAGAAGAATCATGAATCGTGACCTTAGGATGTCTCTAGAAATGCAGGATTGCTTGAAAAGCTGAAACTGGGGCCAGCCCATTCACGTTACAGCTTTCTAATGACAGCATTGACTCTCTTGGGCTTAACTAGTCGTTTTCTCTGTCATCTCACAAAATCAGAAGTAGAACAAGGGACCACAACTGAACTATCTGAGCACGTCAATGGTATCAAATGTTTAGGTGATAGACTGAAAAGGATATCTATCCTTTTGGATATCCTTTGGAGCTATCTAGTTATTGCATGACTAAATAATATTTTCTGTTATTTTTGCAATGTATTTTGTTCACAGATTATTTGTGACATGAAGCACTACTGCTGTGGTGGTTGAGGGTTAGAAGGTGATCAGTCACGGGTTTTACCAACGTAACAAAAGGTGGCCAAGGTCAAGGTCCCTGTGGTTTAATCAGGTGTAAAGAACCCACTGTGTGCCCAAAGCCTGATTGTGGCTGTGGCTAGGTGATAACTTTAATGAATCTCTGGATCCTTTCTGCCTAGGGAATGCTGATGTCTCTGCTTTGGAAGGCAAAATAAATTGCAGGGTTTTCATCAAAAGGATTGCTCAGTGGTACAAATAAATTTTCTGGAAAAGAAAGTTGAGGGTAGAAACTGCTCTGAGCTTCCTCACCAGTCAGTGCACGCACATACATAGTTTTTGTCTTCATTATAGATAGGTTTGGAATTCTATGGTTGAAGAGTATGTTTATGCCTTAGGCAGAGGACTGTTGAATAGTTGGGAAAGAAAGCTTTCCCACTTATCAGCGGGATACCGTCAATGTCCTGCTGTTTGTAGTATCGTCACTGGGTTAGCTGGATCCTATCTTAGTGCATGTTGCTTAGTACTTCCATGTGCTGCTGCCTCCTCCTCTTCATTCCTTCTGTACTTCACATTCTGGGCCATAGAGCATGGCTGGATAAAAAGACTGATATTAGAGGAGAAGGGGTGAGAAGTAGTTTATCTCTTTGTGTTTCCTTTTCCTTCATTGTGAGTTCATCCACTTGTGTTTTCATTGCTGTGCACATCTGGGAATCTTTCTGCAGATGGTGTGAGGTGGTTCCAATTTATCCTTCTCAACAAACTGAGATGTTGCCTCGGGTCTCAGGCTTTTTATTTTTTTTTTTTTTTGATTGGTTGATTGTGTGTGTTTGTTTTCTTTTTTGTTTCTTGTTTTCAGAATATGACAAAGTACTCAGAGAACAGATCATTGTGCTTGTTCTTTTCTGAATCATGTTCAACTGGTCAATTTTCTTTTGAAAGTATTGGATGCTAGAAGTTTTGGTGTGCCATCAGTTCTTGACTAGCATTTATTTACAGCCGCAAGTATCAACTTTCTACTCCTGTTTCCACATGTGAAAGATGGTTTTCTCTGTGACTGGTTTGTGTGGTAATTTTACATTTAACTGGTCAGCCACAGTGATCATAAATCCCTTTAAGTCACAGCCTTTCAAGTACATCCTGTGTCCTTTTTGGGTGACCTATATTTTTTATTTGTACATGTGTGAACTTGTAATAAGATGATACTGGGAGGCTGGTTATTGGAGGCTGAGCCTCCTTTATCCGTTATTTTGCTTTACTTTCTGGAACTGACCTGGTTGGGTATTCACTTACCCAGTACTTTTCTTCCAGAAACTTTTGTTGGTGATATTGTTAATCCTACTCACGTTATCCCCCAGTTACTGACAGAATTTGAGCAACACTGAATCGAGATCAAATCCGTATAAAATTGCCATAACAATATCTGTAATTGCTGATAGTTTCCCATCTACAATTACTTTTTATGACAGATCAACCAGCTTTTTAATCTATTTTCTTCTCTATTGATTATGTCCACTGATAATTTTTAATTGGAATGTCATGTAAAATTAATTCAAATGCCTGACAGTAGTTTTAAGTGTGTTATTTCCCCAATAGTATTGCAAACCATACTTGTAATGATACCAAGCTTATGCGATAAGGCTTCTTTTCCATAATGCTGTGTTGATTTTCATTAGTTATGCTACCATCCTTTAATTCTTTACTGATTGCATTTGTAACAGATTTCATGTTATTTTGCCTGAAATCAATACCAGGTTAGCTGATCTATAAATACCTAGCTCATCCTGCTTCCCCTCTTAAAATATTGGCAGAAAATCAGATTTTTCAGCTGCATGCACCTTCCCTCTCCCAGCCTGGAAAACAGAATGAGATTATGGACAAACTCCTATCACATCCTGCAGCATCGTCCCTACAGCACCATCCCTGCGGAGGAAGTTTTAGCGTGTGTCCTGGTTCAGGTACACCTTGCAGGCTGGCTCCAAGAAGTATATAAATCATCAGGAAGCTGTGGAAAGGAAAATGATCATATAAAAATAAAAAATCCTTTTGCTCTTTCTCTTGCAGTATGTCTGTGAAGTGGTGGTACCAATGCACATGATGATAATGATCTGTACATTCATGAGTGGCATCATGCTCTCAATCTTATAAACCTGATGGCATCTCAAAAAATGTATGAAGCATTAAGATATATAAGACTGAAGAAAGTATAGAGAACAACAGGTAAAATTCACTGGTTCCTCAATCACTGGGGAGCTTTTCGTTCTGAGGAGCAGATAGCAAGAATAGGACGTGTAAGGTGGCACAGTAATGAGCACACTTGCACATGCATAAACATAGAGTGATTTCCATGATGGAAGAAGAAAGATCTGGGAATAGAGATGAGAAAAATCTGTGGGCTTTGATGCCAGTGCATTTCTGTATTTGGCTTGGGGAAAACTAATGCAAAATTTGACACATTCTTTTAAGTTGATTGGAAATTTGTCCTCCTCCTTATTTTGAGAGCAGTTCTGAACTGGCCCATAATTGTCAAAGTGAAAAAAGGAAATCCCATCGTCTTTGCTATTATGGCTTAAAGCACTTTTTCAATTAAATTATCATTAGGGTTACATCATGAAAGGTATCAACATAATCCGTTTAAGTATATCTTATAAGGCTCTTTACTACCAAGAAAAATCTCCTGTCTTTCAGGTACCAAAGTTACAGGAATTAATCAATCATGGACTCCAGGGAAAAATTCAGCCTTGATGTAACTCAGTAGTAGGCATTCATTTATTTCATGCCTCGGCGTGTATCTTTGTCTGAGCTAGGATTTTGTATTTGTATTATCACAGGAATTTTGTGCCGCTCTTGCATCAGGCTATTACAGCGAGCACAATAACCACTCTGTACACCAGCATTCCCTGCTATTTTGGTTTCTATTTGATGTCATGCTTTTACTTTACCTGGGGAATATTTTTGCCTGGAGGAAACGACTAAGAAGAGGTGTATTTGAAAAGCCAGGAATCAAAGGAGTGATAAAAATTATTTCTGAGCACAGTGAATAATTAGGATTTAACTCACTGTGTCACAACTGAAGAGTATTTATTGCATGTTATTGAAAAGTTTCTCTGAGATAATACTAATTTTATTGAAACCTTTGTGGGACAATCAATCCTAGCATATCTTGTCTGGTAGCCTCAAATACATATGTTTTTATTTTCAGAAAATTTCAGTGTGGTGAGGGCTATAATTGCCTCCATGTTACATCTGAGGAACTGAGGCATGGAGAAATTTATATTTAAAAAAACATTGCCATTCACATTGTGTTTGGAAGTCATTCCTGTTTGTGTGGGATTTCTCACCAGGGTTGAAGCTGGGAGTTTCGTGAGGGTCTGCCAACAATTCTGAGATTTGCAGTCTTGTGAAAGAACAGATTTCTTTTCTTTTTTTTTTTTCTTGCTCCATCCCCCAGTTGATAAGCTGGCACTCCTGGGTGGGAGGAAGCATTGGCAAGCACTGCCCCATATCACAGGACAGTTCTTCAGCAGCTGATCCAGAAGCTCCCAGTGACGTTGGAGTGGGATCTGCCATTTGCATTCTGTGCTGTTCCAGACAGCATAAACAAGTCTAAGTTACAATGACTTGAATATGTGAATAGAAGGCAGCTTCAGAGTATTGCTATTTATGTGTTTGTTCCTGCTGTATAAGGTTATCCATCACAAGTGCAGAGATTTTTGATAGACCTTATCTTTATGTACAGTGCAAGTATAGTACATTTTGGTTCTTCCTGTATCATTTTTCAGTGAGGCAAACTGCAAATGAAAGCCAAAACAAATCAAAAAGCCTACCATTTCCTGGTGCAAAATAACGTTTCCAATTTTAGAGAACAAATGTTTAATCAGTCTGCATCATGCAATCATGTAAGACAAAAGCTAATATTTTTATCTTAGAAAATATGTAGTGGTGGTTGTGACCTAGAGCTAGGACAAGGCTGCCAGTTCTACATACAAAAACCAAAAAATCCAAAACCCAACAAATTTTCAGTTTCTGGAGCACAGCGCCTCTGCATTGTGTTAGAGCAGACCTTGCCTTAAAACAAGCTGTACTTTGAGTAAGTGTTTAAAACCACTAATTTGTAACTGTAAAGATTTTCAATTTAATGTCTACCAAGTGATGGGATGTAGACTGGGCTTTAGAAGTAGTGAGATATTCTTTAACGCTTCAAGAATCTGCATCCCCCTTGAGCCTCAAGTTGCTGTTATAGCATGATCCATGTTCAGAAGAAACTGCAGCTCCCTATTTTAACATTTGTGTGATCTCTTGACATCTCTTTCTTCACTGCCCCAAACTCCGTAGTGTTTTCTGTCCAGCCATGCAGGTCTTTCTCAGCAGTGCCTCTTGAATTTGTATTTTCCTCATTGCTTATATAAATGATGTCAAACCCTCTTGGTTTGCGTATTTACCTGGACAATTAAAAAGCAAAGGTGTTTGTGTAAGGAGTCAGGCGGTGCCATGAGCATCCTCAGTATTGTGTGTGTGTAACTCTGCTGTCGCTGCCGTCAAAGCTGCTGCTGGAGATGAGCAAGATGCCGTCAGCGGTTGGCGTGCTCCTTCCTCAAAATTCAGCTGTGTATTTATCTCTCAGAAACACTCAGGTCTTTTGTGAAACCGTGTAAGCTTAATTTCGAGCCTATAGCTGATCATTTTCTCTGTTTGATGTGAGCTAGTCTCTTGAGGTGGCTGGCATCCTGGAGTGAAGAGATGGAAGTGAGAGATCTGCTAAATCTGCTGTTGCTTAGCGTCCCTGCCTTTGATACTGTCTCCAGAGACTGCACTGATCTCTTCTTTTCAGTCAAGAGTCTGCATCTTCGCTGGGGTTTTGATGGGAGATTCCTTTAAGGCATTTTGTACTGACAAGGTTATTTTTTCCATGCACATGCTGTAGAATTTCGCAGAAACCTTCAAAGAAAGGGTTTTTTTTTTCCCACTTCTGAACTGAGTTCACAGTTGCTTAGATTCTTTGTAAAATTACCGAGAAATAAATTATATGAGCAGCTTAATTAACAGTAAGTTAAGATGAAAGAGGCCTGTTGTTTTTCTTTTACAGTTACACCATTTTTTTTTCATAGTTATCTGTGGAAAGTAGCAGCCAGTAGAGCAGCTTGGTTTTCTTGCTGAACACAACCCCTAGCAAGCATTGGCATTAGGTATTTTACTCATACATTAAAAGAAGAGCCTGTGTGTTGTGCCGAATTGCTGTCTTTGCAGACTTTTGCCTTTGCTTATAGATGTGGTCATAGGTGTTGAAAACTCCAATAAAGCTGTTTTGTGGTTTTTTTACCCAACAGTTTTAGAATTTTACTTTGTTGCAAGCCTGGGAAAATTCTATTTTGAGGGATTTTCCCTCCTTTTCAGCAAGAAAGGTTTTATTTCTTGAAAAAAGACAAGACAAAGATATGAGAAATTTCTTTTGACTGCTTTTTAGGTAGTATCCTAATGAGAAAGGCTTGCAACATCTTGGTCATGGTGTAGGTAATTTTGCTTGTATGGTAAGAAAAATCCCAATGGTTTTGCCCAAAGTGAAACTGGTGTGTGGTTTCATTGAAAAATTTTTCCAGGATTTGCTTTGAGACCCAGTGGAGGTGACTGCTCTGAAGAACAACTTTGTTGCTTTTCTCTTGTAAAATATTCTACTAGAGATTTTAACAACAACAAAAATATACTGAAAAGATTAATCTTTTTTTTTTGTGCTGAATATCCTTAATTTTAGAATTGTTCTCTGTGCTGTACCTGTGTGTACCATGTGGTCAAGCAGGGCTGCTGATTCAGCTGTGGACACAAAGGGGAAGTGCATAACCCAGCGTTATGTTTTATCTGTGTTGATGAATTGCATTTCAGGGCCTGCATTTCTATGGATAGCTGCGTGGCAGAGCCATATCTATCCACAAGAAAAACAGGTCTTCTGACTTTTCCACAGGGAAGATGTTTGCAAGTTTGAGTGTTCAGGTAGTAGAAGAGGCTGCAGCAATACAGCCCTTCTGTCCTTGTTACAGGAATTATCTCTGAAATATGCTGCACTGATTTTCATTTGCTGTGGTTATTAAATATTCAAAACAGAGGATTAGGGATATCCTGGAAATGCAGACAGATCCCTCTAATGATAGAATGACGGTCGGAAACAAGCCAGTATGATTCAGAGAGAAATTGCAATCCAGGCTATTTAGATCTGGGATAAGATCTTATTCTAGTGCCATTATAAAGTCTTGTGTTAATTGAGCAAATCTCTTTTGAAGTTGTTTCATTTCCCCCATTATGTGTCAGACCAAATAATGGCTATTCTAATGTGCTAATTAAATTTATTTATTGATCCACCCTTTATTTAGAGAAGACAATCCAAACAAGATGCTGCAGTAACTATTGTGGAGGCACCTGGCAAAGCATGCCCACGATTTGGTATGTGCACAGTCATGAAGAAGGTGCTCTGCCTGGGGTTTTGTTTCAGAATGGCTCAGAGTAGTAATGCAGATGAGTATATTAATCTCCTTAACTATTCAGAAATGAAAGCTTGGGTACAATAACTTATTATTTATTGCTCTTCCAACATGTCTGTTCTGTGAGATTCACCATTAAAATTAAAATATAGTTGCTGTAACGGCTGGTTTAAGAGAGTCTATGGCTTTGCTGTTCAGTGCTGGAACATTTGTCACTGTCATTTCCAGAAGGTTTCCTGCCACGCTGGTGTCCTCCACCAGTGGGATGGCAGAGAGTTTACAGCAAAACCAGTGGTTATTTAGAAGGACCCAAGGGGTGGGGTTTGGCAGCAGGCAGTCAGGTAAGTTGTGGTGTGGTGTTGGTGAACCACTGAGCTGGAAAAGACAGTGGGCACAGTTTCTTCTTGCTGTACAATAGCTCCACTGAAACAAATGGGAGCAGTTGTTTCAATGCATAAATAAATTCCTGCATTTCCCTTTTTCTTTGGATTTTTTTTTTTTCAGTGAACAGCTGCCATTTATTTTTGAAGTCTTGCAGAGGGGTTCCAGAATGCACTGCTTTGTGCAGCAGTGAAATCAGAATTAGGTGTGTAGGCATTTTAATAGCTGCCCATGCCTCCAGTAGGCTTTTGTGTGTAATAAACTTTTACTAGGAGGAGGACAATAATTACTGTTCATTTTCATGTTTATTACAGATTTAGCCCTTATCTTTCATTACATACTTAAGCAAAATTATCCTTAAGGTTCTTGGAAACAAATCAAGAAACTAAAGATAGACCCTGTAGTAGACATCTCTGCCCACACTATGCTGTAATGTAACTCTTCTGACTATTGATTGATTTATTTCACTGCACATGAATGTGTCAAATCCTATCAAGCCACACTGCTTGAAATACCATATGAACACGCAGCCCCTGCTTTTAGAGTTCAACATTTAATCAGAGGAGATGGACAAACAGGAAGAGCAGAGGTAATGGAGAAGGGAAGCACGGGGATTAGGTTTCCCTGCCCAGGGTAATGCCTGGAATTTGTGGCAGAGCTGGAAACTAAGCCTAGGCATTCCAAACTCTGCTCTGAGGCCGCCAGCCCCATGCCAGGTGTATCATTGGCCCTGTGTCTCAGGTGGGACAGAACTCCAGGGGGGCTCCAGGTGCTCTGCTGGAAGGAGGGTCACCTCCAAGATTAGCCCAGCTCATTCCCAGCTTTTTCTGGTCTGGACCTGATCACGGGGAGGTTTGTATGACCACTGCCAGGAGTCCTGCCTGGCCTCCTGCTGAAACATCCTCCCTCCATGTTCAGGCACCTCTCCCTCTTCTCATCTTGCAAAGAAAGGATGATGAAATATATAGATTATTTCATAGGCTGGTAACAGTGGGTGGCCAAAATCAGACCTGTGGTCTGGGGCAAAGATACCTATAGCAGGTGTTTGGAAAACAAAACATACCAGTGGATTTCAATGAGCTGTCTTGTTTCCCAGGGAAGTCTCTTCCCTATTTCCTTTTTGAGTTCACAGCTGGAATATGAATGTTCTTTCCCCTCCCAGACCATTCTTTTTGTATGTTTTCTCTCAAATACCGTTTCTTTACCAAATTTACGAAAACTTGATCAGTATTGTGTAACAGGTATTCATTCACCTGTTGGTGATTATGTTAGGTTGGCATTAAGTAGTCTACATATTCATATAACTGATATCTATATGTAGATCTCTCTATCATTCTGCCTCTTGAGCTGCCCTTTTATTCCAAATGGCTTTGAAATTCAATTATCTTTAATTACAACACATGTATAAATCCAGGATTAAGGGTGAAGAGTTTCATTGTTGTCTTGGCTTTTTT